>CM053787.1:138801962-139401962 GCA_028749045.1 Cupressus sempervirens
TGAACTTCATTGGTCAAAATTTCTCCCTTTCTTGACCAACATTTTTGACCTTCATTGGTCGAAATTTGTACCTTTCTTGACTAACATTTTTGACCTTCATTGGTCTAAATTTCTATATTTCTTGAGAAAAAAATTTGACCTTCATTGGTCAAAATTTTTACCTTTCTTGGTCAACATTTTCGACCTTCATTTGTCAAAATTTTCACCTTTCTTCACCAACATTTTCGACCTTCATTGGTCAAAATTTCTACCTTTCTTGGTCAGCATTTTTGACCTTAATTGGTCAAAATTTCTACCTTTTTTCGTCAATATTTTCTACCTTCATTGGTCAAAATTTTGACCAATTCCTAGCAGAACTTGCACCATGGCTATGGAAGTTTTTTTACCAAAGTATTGGTCAAAATTTTGACTGGAAAATTTCTGACCAATGGGCTGGTCAAACTTGGTCGAACTTTGGTCAAAAATTGAGTCAAAATTTTGACCAATAATGGTCAAAAAATGGTCTCAAATGTAGTAGTGAAAGATTCTAGTGCATCATATTACACATAGGTATATAGGCCCAATGAATAATAACTCAAATTGAATACTTGAGAAATAATCTATTTGATGTTAATTTCAAACAATGATGACAATACACATGACATTTTATTATAGCCTTCTTATCCTAACACAGATCCCACACATGACGAAGGTCTTGATGTTCATCACAATGATGGAGGTATATGTTCATTTTCTATTGAAAATTAATTGTGTAATTATTATTAAAATTTAACATCATAAATTTTCAATTAGTGTAACATTTTTGTGAATATTTTAGATTAGGGTAAGTGCACCAAGTTGTGGTGCCAAAAAGGGGGTATAAGTGGACACCTTTTTCCTGAAATCAGCAATTTCTAAACTTCAACAAGAATTTGAAGATAGTTACGCTCAAAATTTTAAGATATGACAAAAATAAAAGTTGTAGTCCTTTGAATCTAGTTTCTAAACTACTACTTTTTTTTCAAAATGGTTTAGTTTTAGGTACTCAAAAAAGGGGGCCATAGAAAGTGGTATTATTTATTCCAAAAAAACATAACACAGTACAAAGTGTGGCTCCCCTAAAATTTAAAGCTTTTTTTTTTTGAAATTCTTTAATCATTCTGGTCAAAGTTACTTAACTCTATGTAGTTTATCCCAAATTTTTCAGGTAATTTTATAATGTGTATTTTTATTTATGAATTTTTAAACTAGACACATCCTAAAAATGTGAACTATCTATGTGCTCCCCCTAGAAATAATTGAAAACTAATCTAAAATCAAAAAAAAAAATTTCAAAGTGTGTAGAATGGAGTCTAGTTTCTAAAAAACTAAATTGTTGCAAAATTCAATGAATGAGCTAAAATCTACAACCTAATTAGTACATGGTGATTTTTGACAATAAATGGACATACATTCAAAAGAAATTATAGATGAAAGACTTGAAATAGTTCAAATTAAAAATAAATTATATGGTTATATAGCTAACATAGAGACCTACAATGTCATGTAACCTGATCTTATCGATGCCCAACCATGAGGAATCTTGAAGGAGAGCACACAAGAAAAATCAATCATTTTTTGTATGTTTGCAACAAAACACATCTCAAACTTTTTTATAATCTCTAAACCTTTGGGTTGAATCTCCAAGGCAAAACCAAACCTTAGGCTTGGTTTTAATGGAAAATTTTGAATAGTGCATATGCCCTATAGTGCACACATGTTATTTAAAGATTTTGAATTTGGGTCTCAATAGCACGTGCATGCTATAGTGTACACACACTATTGAGACCTAAATAGTGCATAGAGAAGGAAGAAGAGATGCAAATCAAGAGCAAGAGAAAGCGGGGGGATGGCTATGTGTGTGTGTGTGTGAGAGAGAGAGAGAGAGAGATAGAGAGAAAGTAGGGGATGGGAGAGGGGAGAGAGAGAGAGTAGGGTATGGGAGAGAGAGGAAGTGAGAGAGTAGCCTGGGTGGCAGAGAAAGTATGAGATGGGAGAGAGAGGAAGTGTGAGAGAGAGTAGGGGTGGCAAAGAGAGAGTATGGGATGGTGGAGAGAGATTGAGAGTAGGGGATGGGAGAGATAGGAAGTGTGAGAGAGTGAGTAGGGGTGGTAGAGAGAGTACGGGATGGTAGAGAGAGAGATTAGGCAGTGGGAGAGGAAGTGAGAGACGGAGAGAGAGGAGGATGTGAGTTTGTGTGTGAGAGAGAGTAGGGCATGGGAGAGAGTGTGAGAGTGTGAGAGAGAGTATGGGTGGAAGAGAGAGAGAAAGTAGGAGATGGGAGAGGGGAGAGAGAGAGAGTGGGGGGGAGAGAGAGGAAGGGATAAGGGAGAGAGAGTAGAGAGGGAGAGAGTGAGAGAGAGAGATAGTAGGCAATGGAAGAGGGAGTGGGAGAGGGAGAGAGAGGGGGGATGGGAGTGTGTGTGAGAGATCTAGAGAGTAGGAGATGGGAGAGGAGAGAGAGAGGGGGGATGGGAGTGTGTGGTGTGTGTGCAAGAGAGAGAGTAGGAGAGGGGAGAGGGGAGAGAGAGAGTAGGGGATGGGAGAGAGAGAGTAGGTGGTGGGAGAGGGAGTGGGAGAGAGAGGGGGGAATGGGAATGTGTGTAAGAGAGAGAGTAGGGGATGGGAGAGAGAGGAAGTGTGAGAGAGAGTAGGGGTGGTAGAGAGAGAGTATATGATGGGAGAGAGAGATTGAGAGTAGGGGATGGAGAGAGAGAGAGAGTATAGGATGGGAGAGAGAGATTGAGAGTAGGGAATGGGGGAGAGAGAGAGTAGGTGGTGGGAGATGGAGTGGGAGAGGAAGAGAGAGAGAGGAGGATGGGAGTGCATGTGTGTGAAAGAGAGAGAGTATGGAATGGGAGAGGGGGGGAGAGAGAGAGAGAGAGAGTAGGGGATGGGAGAGAGAGAGAGAGTAGGCAGTGGGAGAGGGAGAGAGGGGAGATGGAAATGTGTGCGTGTGTGTGTGTGAGAGAGAGAGAGAGTAGGGGATGGGAGAGAGTGTGAAAATGTGAGTGAGAGTAGGGGGTGGTAGAGAGAGAGTAGAGAGGGAGAGAGTGAGAGTGAGAGTGAGAGTGAGAGAGAGTAGGAAGTTGGAGAGGGAGTGGGAGAGGGAGAGTGAGTGAGAGACAAAGTAGGGGATGGGAGAGAAGAGAGGGGGGGAGAGGTCTGTGTGTGAAAGAGAGAGAGTAGGGAATAGGAGAGGGGAGAGAGAGATAGAGAGAGAGAGTAGGGGATGGGAGAGAAAGAGATTAGGCAGTGGGAGAGGGAGTGGGAGAGGGAGAGAGAGGGGGGATGGGAGTGTGTGTAAAAGAGAGAGTAAGGGATGGGAGAGAGAGAGTAGAGAGGGAGAGAGTGAGAGAGAGAGATAGTAGGTGGTGGGAGAGGGAGTGGGAGGGAGAGAGAGAGGGGGAATGGGAGTGTGTGTAAGAGAGACAGAGTAGGGGATGGGAGAGAGAGAGTAGGCAGTCAGAGAGGGAGTGGGAGAGGGGAAGAGAGGGGGGAATGGGAATGTGTGTAAGAGAGAGAGTAGGGGATGGGAGAGAGAGGAAGTGTGATAGAGAGTAGGGGTGGCAGAAAGAGTATAGGGTGGGAGAGAGAGATTAAGAGTAGATAATGGGAGAGTGAGAGTATAGGATGGGGGAGAGAGAGAGAGAGAGAGAGAGAGAGAGTAGGCGATGGGGGAGAGAGAGAGTAGGCAGTGGGAGATGGAGTGGGAGAGGGAGAGGGAGAGAGAGGATGATGGGAGTGTGTGTGTGTGAAAAAGAGAGGGTAGGGAATGGGAGAGGGCAGAGAGAGAGTAGCTTCAGAGAGAGTAGGGGATGGGAGAGAGAGTAGGTGATGGGAAAGGGAGTGGGAGAGGGAGAGAGAGGGGGGATGGAAATGTGTGTAAGAAAGAGAGAGAGTAGGGAATGGGAGAGCGTGTAAAAATGTGTGAGAGAGAGAGAGTAGGCTGTGGGAGAGGGGAGAGAGATTATCCCGAGAGAGAGAGAGAGAGTAACAAATGGGAGAGAGAGACTAGGTGGTGGGAGAGAGAGAGGGGGGGGGGATGGGATTGTGTGTAAGAGAGAGAGAGTAGGGGATGGGAGAGAGTATGAGAGAGTAGGAGGTGGCAAAGAGAGAACGGAATGGGAGAGAGAGAGTGAGAGTAGGGGATGGGAGAGAGTGTGAGAGAGAGTAGGGGGATGGGAGAGAGAGTGAGAGTAGAGAGGGAGAGAGAGTAGGGTAGAGAGTGGGAGAGAGATAGTAAGTAGTGGGAGAGGGAGAGAGAGGGGGGGATGAGAGTGTTTTTGAGAGATCTAGAGAGTAGGGGATGGGAGAGGAGAGAGGGTGAGAGAGAGTGAGAGAGAGTAGGTAGTGGGAGAGGGAGAGAGAGAGAGTAGGTGGTGGGAGAGGGAGAGTGAGAGAGAGAGACTAGGGGATGGGAGAGAGAGAGAGAGAGAGAGAGAGAGAGAGAGAGAGAGAGAGAGAGAGAGAAGGGGATGGGAGAGAGAAGGGGATGGGAGAGGGGAGAGAGAGTAGGGAGAGAGAGAAAGAGAGAGTAGGGGATGGGAGAGAAAGTAGCCCGAGCGAGAGAGAGAAGGAGGGATGGGAGTGAGAGTGAGAGAGGAGGGGATGGGAGAGAGAGATTAGGTGATAGGAGAGGGAGTAGGAGAGGGAGAGTGAGAGAGAGTAGGCAATGGGAGAGGGAGTAGGAGAGGGAGAGTGAGAGAGAGTAGGGGATGGGAGAGGAAAGAGAGACTGAGAGAGAGTAGGGGATGGGAGAGGATAGAGAGAGTAGGGGATGGGGGATGGTGGGATAGGGAGAAATGTGTGTTGACATAGTGTGTATGCACTATAGTATAAAGCATATACACACTATGTCAAATCACCCAAAAATGGTAAAAAAGAAAGTTTGGGTCCCATTTCATCCATTCTCTACTTTTGGTCTATTGTGCATTCTATTGTTCCAACAGAAAACACGAGTTTCAACATAGCAAACACTATTTGAAGACTTTTTGAAGCTAGCAAACACCAAATTCAATCATTGGATATGCGATTTGAAGACTTTTTTAATATTCTTTGTATAGAAAAGGTTAATGCAATCCTTTTTAAATATTGTTTGTTGATATATAGATACATATTTGATTATAATTTGACATGTTGTTTAATATATAGTGAATTCGTTGAAATTTGTATGTTTGAATGAAATGTTATTTCGAAATGGTTAGAAATTTGACAAGTTGTTTGATATATATTGTGTATTCATTCAAATAATTGTAATTTTTATATGTATTTGAATGATTTGTAATTTACACATTGTAAGTAATTCAGATGTTTGAATAATTTGACAAGTAGAAATCATCATCATGCCAAGAAAGAAACCAAAAACTCAAACAAATGAAAATAGGGGGAGAGATTTGGCAATTAAAAGAGATAAAATAAAACTACAACGTGAACAAAGAAAATTGCAAAGCAATAATGAAGAATTTACTTTTGAAGAGGATCAAGAACCTCTAAGACAAAGAAACAAAGAGGAAGAATTGGAAAGACAAAGAGAATGAATGAGACCATTACGCTCAAGAAGACAATTGAATTATGAAGCTACACCATCTTCCAATGTTGGAGTCATATCATCCTCTCATGTTGAAGAGACACTAATTTGTAAATCCGATGATGTACACACTCTATCATGTCATGTTGAAGACACAACATCAACACATCAAGTAGGTGATATTCCATCTTTTGCATCTTATTGCCAAGGCACATCATCTTCGGTTCAAGGTACACAATACACTCAACCTTATGTTGATGTTCAAAATGTTGAGGGAATGGAAGAGATTATAACACCTTCTAGAATTCATTTTAGAAGACCAAAATATTTGATATTGATACTAACATTTTGAAATCAATGCCTAACAAGATTAGCTATCATATTTGTCAAAGAAAAATTAATTGTATGTGGAGATTATTTTTTGAAGAATTAAATATTATAGGTCTGCTAATTATTTGTTGAAATGATGAGAAATTTGAAATTTAGGCCTATCATGAAGATTCTTGGGCTAAGAACGATGGATGATTCAAATGAAAAAAGTATTGTAAAGAATCTAATGAGTGCTTACGACAATGTGGGTTCTAAATCATGCACCAAAGATAGTAATATCACAAGACAAGTACTTACATCAATAATAGTAAGTAGCCAAATGAATAAAGCTTGACTCATGAGAAAGACAAACAAAAAATTAAAAATTGGTAGAGGTACTCTAAGGAGGGCCATGCTAAGGCATGAGAGATTGGAAGATCCAACAAAAAATGAGTTATGGACATTTAGTGGTAGACTACCATGAAAGGATAAAGAAATTAGTGAAGCTTTGAAATCATTGATAGAATTTTTTTGGAAAAATAATACACATGATTCTCCTAATCAAAGAGATGTTGTAAGAAGGAAGATTGATAGCCAAAATCACGACCCACATGCGAAACATTTTTTGGACTCAACTAAGACACAATTTTTTGCAAAATTTATTGATATGTATCCTCAAATTTGAATAAGTCAAAGATTTTTTGAGATGGGTAAACCTTTTTATGTCAAGTTAAATCACACATGTACAACTTGTTGTTGTAGGATACATATTGAATTTTTTAACCATTTTGATGTTTTTAGGCATATATGTATGTTTTTGCATTCTAAGTTTGTTTTGCAGGATTTTGACATGAATGAGCCACCAAGATCTTCAAGGGAATTCATATACAACATTTTATGTGAAATAGGGGACGGTCAACAATTTTACAAGACATCATGTTTGGATGGTACATGCTTATTTTGTAGTTCTTTACGACTTTTATCAACTTTTCAACATACGGATAGTACACATGCAATTGGAAATGAAATAGTAGATTACGAAAAATTTAAGACAATGAAATATGCTCTAAAAGATGGAAAATAGGGAAAAGGATGTGATTTAGTCATTGAAAAGATTTCAATGTATGAGTTCATGAAGATTTTTCGTGAAAAGATTATTTATGAGTATGCAAGGCATACACATAGAGCTCGATGGCTGGATTTGCAATTCAAGTTGTGCAAGGACATGTTTCCAGTGGATACCATTGTTTTAGTTGTAGACTTTGCAGAGAACTACACACTACAACCAAAAAATGAGGTGCAAGCAAAGTATTATACTTCTCAATAGGTTTCCATATTTGTTCACATAACATTCATGCATTCATCTACAAGTACAGAGGATGACAAGAATATTTTGAAGGAATACCATTTTTACATCAATGATGATCGATCACATTCTACGAAGTTTGTACAAGGTTGTTTTCAACTATTTTATGGAGATTTGGCTAATAGGGGCATCACATATCATCAGTACATTATTTGGTCAGACAATTGGGCATCTCAATTCAAGAATGCATGGATGTTCTATTGGTTGAGCAGGATGCATAGGTTGTGTAGAATTCAATATATGTGGAATTTCACAGAGGTTGGTCATGGAAAGGGAGAGCACGATGGTGCAGGTGTATGCATCAAAAGAACCTTAGCTCATGAAGAACTAAAGTACAAAGATGGAGCAATATTGACATATGCAAAATCCATCATCCAGTGGTGTAATGCTACAATGGGTTCAGGTAAGGAAGGTGAGTCTATGGTTTGTAGATTCTTTTGGTTGAGAGATAATACTAACATTGCACCATATCAAGATTGTTGCACACTAATAGGATCTAGTGAGTTGCACTCTTTTAGAAACTTTGATGCAGTTTCATGGAGTATCCACACATGAAAAATGACATGCTATTGTCCATCATGTGCAGAGGAAAATTGGGATGACTATGAGTTGACTAAATGGGTGGACAAATGGGATATATGAGTTTTGGACCCAATTGACACCTTTTGTCCCCCACAAGCACTAGAAATGATACAGATGGACTCCTCTATTGACTTTGACTGCTTTTCTGATCTAGTGCAACTTGGTAATATATAGATTTATATATCTTTGTAATTTTAATATGTAACTTTATAATTTTTACCTAAGTATTTTCTGAATTAATTACTGCATTTTGTACATTTGTCATTGCAGGCCATGTTTTTTCTTTTATTGCACTTGAAGACAATAAAGAAGGGATATGTTATTATTTGTGTCATTATGTCCAAGCCAAACAAAAATTGGATCACTCGGTTATAGATGGTGAAGATTTAGATTACCATGTCAGTGCAGTGGTTGTAACTAGCACATGGCTTAGACAATATTGTATGAAGAACCCTAACTTGTGGTTATTTGAGGATTGGAAATAAAAGAGGAAGATTCTTCATTACTCAAACTTTGTTGTCACATCAAATGTCTATTTGATAAAATATGGTGGAAAACCACATAATAAGATTCTTTGAAAAGTTCGCGAGTCAGACCACAAGGCAATACTTGAGATGTTGAAATATAGAGCAAATCCAATTAGCTCATTAGATTGAATTGGATCCAAATACAATGTTGCAAACTCTCCAACCTCTCCCCCAAGACTGTCCACATTAAAATGTGGGTATTGTTATTATGTGTAAGTTATGAAATAAGTTTAAATCACAGATTTTATGTTTTGATTTGTTTAGAATCTAGATACATTATTTGAATTTATGTTAGATTCTTTAATAGGACCCATTTTTAGATTAGTCATTTGAATAAGTGAAAGTTTAGAATTTTTTTATTTAGATCAAAATGTAATGAAAAAACATGAAAATTGTTAGAATGTGAATGCTTTGTGATGTAAAATCATGATTATGTGCATGTAACCAGAAACTTCAAACTGGTGAAAGAAAGGATACAATGTGAGAAGTTTCCAATACTCATCAAGCAAGGGTTATCATACAACTCAGAAAGCAATGATTTGTACAAATTGATAATTCTTAATGACAGACCAGATTCAATTTTTTTCATTCTCTAATTTTAGTGGATTAATCTTATCTTAGATTTTTTATTGTGCTAATTCTTCATTTTTTGATCACCAAAGAAGAGGGCTAATAAAGTTGAAGCACCAGTGATAAAGGGTGAGACACCAAAATCATCTACAAAATGATATTATCAATTCACCTTCTCAATGTTTATTAGTGATTTTTGTTCAAGTACCATTGTGTTAATCATCTTATGCTTGGGATTGCAGAGGATCACAATTATTAAAAAGTAAGAAGGAAAATAGGTCTCAATCTGATGATAATGGGGCAGTTATAGATATAGTTCTCTCTAAGGATAATGTTGTTTAGTTGATGTATAAGTTGAGAGAACCAAAAGACTATTTAGGTCTACTAAAAAAAATGGAACTTTTGATATTTTAGGATATAAAATGTTTATTGATGGATAGGTTAATAAATTGATTTAAATGATTTGGTAAAGTTTCATCACTTAGTAATTTCAAAAATTCAAAAGTTACAAAGTTATAAATTTGAATTTTCAAATTATAACAGTCATGGACATTTAGGAGGGAATTAGTTTCTTTATTGTTTTAAGCCAAATTAAACCATACAACCAATTTGGATTAGTTGGGGTAGTTTATAGGAGTTTATTAAATGTTTCACAAATCCATTGTACAGGTAGAGAATCCATGGTAGGGATTGCTACAGAAAATTGAATAAAAAAATTCTAATTTCTTGCAAAGTTAAAGGGTTTTTTGGTATGATTAAAAGTTCTTACTAATTGGATTACCTTGGAAAATTTTTTGATCATTCATATTTCATCTCTTTGAATTCTTTCATGTTCCAAAAACCCTACTACAATCACTGTTAATCATTCTGGTACTGTTCAATCTTTGGAAAATCTGATTTTAAGACAGTTTTGTGTAGATTTCACACTATGAATGTAGCACTTTGATTCTCATAGAATGGAATCTTATTGATATGAATAATATCAATTTAACATGTATAGTATCTTAATAGTCTTGGAAATGCAAGTTTGACTAATTTATTTGGTGATCACCACAAAGAAGACTAAGAAACTAAGTGAATTTGGAGGATAGGCTGAAGGTTAAAGAGTTTTGGCAAAACAAGGGCACTATTTTATGGTGGAATGTGTATATACATGTTTTATAGAAAGTGTTCCAACCTTTATTTTTTGCAAGAAACTTTGGGAAGCATGACATTGAGGAAGCCCTAAATTTAAGGGTTTCAAGGGCATAGTTTGGGGCTTTGGTACCTATAAACCTCTTGGAGCCAAATTGACTTCATATTACTCTTATTTGAACCTATTTATGACACTATGTAAAGATTTGGAGCCTAGGAGTTAGAATGGTTAGCACTTCCTTTGTAAATGCATGAGAATTAGGCCTTAAAAATTTGAGAAATAATGAAAACAGTCATATACCTTCCAAAGAAACCTACCTTATACTTTTGGTATGTTAAGGAAATCCATAAAGGGTACTCAAATATATAATTCATTTGCCTGGTTTTTTTTTAAAAGTTGAAGAAAAATCCTTGTGAGCATTGTTGCAAGGCTACAAGGCATGCTATTAGGCCTAGTTTGAGGATTATTGAAGTTTTGGTGTCTAAACCATTGAATAAAGTTTGAAACCTATTAAAGTACCTTGGATTTCATATTTTAGGGCTATTAGATCACATCATAAGACTTGTTGGTGGATAATTTACCATTTCACTTATTGAAGGCACTTTTGGTCACTAGATTCAATTGTGCATTTGATTGAGTTTGTATTTGGATCTTCGATCCACCATATTCCCTTACCACCTCTACATCATAGACCCCATCTTCTCCTACAAACCTGAAGCATAAAAGGGAAGCATGAAATTTTCAAATTTGTAATACATTGCCAAGAAAAGAAAGAGGGTTAGTGATGCGAAGCTTGCAGCCAAAAGCACCAAATGCACTTCCAATTTCCAAATAGTACCTTAACTTTCCTTAAAGGTTGTAGAATGATCCAAAGGGCTTCTTAAAAAGGTATACTCTACCCTACAAGTGGACTCCACTCTACATGCCCAACCCTCAAACCTAGGGTTCTCAACTGACTTAGATCAATCACAACTTCTTAGGGACTTCCCTTCTCCAATAGGCCTAAAAGGCAAAACTCTCACTAGATGGGTTTAGAACTCAGCTTTCCTGATAGAAAAGGTTTCTATGGACCTAATCTCTTAACAACACCCAACTTTAAAGTTCTCAAAACCCCAAAAACTGATTTGCATAATTGTTACCAACATTTCTAATAGGGATAATCCTAGCTTTTTCAGTCAAACTCTCAAACTTTACAAAGGGACACACTATATTTTCACCTCTTTAGACACCCTTTAACCAACTCTTAGAGATTCCAAAATATCAAACTCTAACTCTGTTCCAGCACCAACTAAAACCCACTTTGAGTCACAAACCTGATTGGCCAGATTAGGCTGGGTTACAAAGGAAGTATGAGTAAATGGGTTCACAGACCTGACTCCAACCATTAGAATTATTCTTCACATCCAATTAATCCTCCTATACCCTTCATCTAAATAAAATCAATCAGTTTGGAAGCCTGAACCTTCTTTCTTCTTCAAATCTAGACTAGACATATAGCAATGTTCAGTCTAGGGTTTGCTGGTAGAAATAGGTAACCTGCACCTACAGTTCTAAATCTTTTCCATCTTGAAGTACCCTCTCCTAAATTGCATTCACCAAAGTAGCATTGAAATCCCATAGTGGAATTGCAAGTTAGGAGGCCATCTTGAAGAAACCCTCAGATTTAGGGTAAATCTGACCAATCTCTACAAAAATTGATGTAACTTCTATTGTAGATAAGATAAAGACTTCAAACCAAATGAAATGGAACACTAACTCAATCCTCTATCCAACCATACTAAAGTTTCACTCCTACCATTCTGTATAGGCCATGCAAAATTGAAACAACAGAGAAAAAGGTAGAAATTCTGAGTTTTATTTAATGTTTGATGTTCACCCATTTGTACAATGGGTTTCTCCTCTTGTTGGGAGGATCGTACAACTCCCTTACAGTTTGACAGCTTATTTTTCAAAAATTGTTGTTTAGAAACTTTTTGCAATTATCAACTTTTCTTGCATTTTTGCAATTTTTTGCTTTTTTGACAACTTTTGTCCCAATTGCCCACCTATGCTTCTAAATCATGCCAAATAATGACTAAGGTGCCTAAAATCTCCTAGGGAACTACAAATTCCTTATTCTCACCTAAAACAACCTAGATTGACCAAAAAAATGACCTTTGATTCAAATGACATCCTAGCTTATAATGGCACCAAGGATTCATTTGACCTTACATGTGGTCTCAACTCTTCAAGATTACATCATTTAACCTATTTCTATGCAAACTTGTCTTGGTTCCCTACACCAATTAGGTGTTCTGCACCATGGTGAAGAGTTGGATCATGGTAGATAGGCACACATAGATGGAGATCACGTATATGCACTGATTAGTCAAAATGGGCAAAATGGGGATTTTGATGTTCTAGGATTTTCCACCACCAAAAAAGGGTTGGGACAACTTAGTCTCAACAAAAATAAGGCAAATCAACCACTGGTTGTACTCCCAACAACCCACAACTCAACTTGCAATTTTAGACCTAGTAGCCTATTAGGTCTCCTAAAACTGATTTTTACCAATAACTCTAAAACTGATCAAAGGACCTGGGGAATAAAATTCTAATTCAAGTACCCTTTTCCAAGCTATAACAAACTCCAAAGACCAACTCCACTCCAACATATCCCAACCAACACCAATTACTCAAGCCTAATTAGCCACTTTAGGCTTGGTTTTCAAGGAAAATGGTCAAGAATGGGTGCATGAAATCAAATCTCCACTTCCAAGCTTCTCTTCAAGCCTAAACAAGGTCACTTTTTTTTTACACCAAGTTCTCAAACTCTTTCCATCATTCTATCCACTTGAATCTCTCCAAAACAAGGTCAAATACATGTAGATATTTGACCTAGGGCTTCCTTCCAAAATTCACCAACTTGTCCTCTTGCTCCAAAACTAAAAAAATCAGATAATATACAACCCTAAATTTCTCCATACCAAAGAAGAGGGAAATCCACTGGTGGAATCTCAAGTTAGGGGCATTTTATTGTCCAAACCCTCAAAACAAGGGTTTCACAGACTAGCAAGGAACAAAATTTGATAACTTTTTGCCAAAAAAATGATAAATTATTCAAACCAAAGCCAAAACCTTCTAAATAGGTAATTCCAACTTTTTAGTGTAGAAGATTCATCCCCCAATCAATGGATTTCGTACAACACATGAAAAATCAAAGAAAAGTGCTAGAACAATAGGAATTTTATTGATTCTTGAAAGCAAATACAACTGAAACCTCTATATATCTCCCTCTTCAAATTATCAGAGCCTATATAGGCTATTTAAAACTGATTAACCAACCCTTGGTCAGTTTTAGCCATTGGAAGTTGTATTTTGAAAAGTTGCTAAGCAACTTTTTTGCAATTTTGCAATTTTTGTGCTAAGACGAATTTTATTGCAAATATGTTTCCAAATGGAATCAAATAAAAAATAGTCAACAAGAACACTAATCAACACTAACACTAATCATTTTCAACACTAAAAAATAAGAACACTAAAATATTGAACTCAATCATAACAAAAGATAGATTATTATACTCAAACTCATGAAAAAAACTAGCACATTGGTCAAGTCAATCACATATAAGTATGAATATCTAGCATGGTTGTATAGCTTTGTGAATATTATTTATATTTCACTTGGAAGGATGTTCTAATTCACTCTACAACTCAAGATATTCCTATTTTTCTAACTGTTGTCAACATTTGGTGCCATTACCTAGGGTTTCATCTATTTTCCTTCATATCTTGAGATTCCACAATGGGAAATTAATGACCATTGGTGGAATCCGAATTAGGAAAAAAAATTTAATGTTTCTTTTGGTTTTAGGTCAAAATAATGAGGCTGGAGAGAAAAACTTGATGCCCTAGCTATGCAAGATCCATGTGCATGCTAGAAATTCATAGCAACATCTTCCATAACTCGCTACAGAGAAGGTTTCGAGGCTTGAAAATTGGTATGTGATCATCTTACATGGTCCCCCTCATGTTCCAATTTTTGGATTGAAGTTTTCCTCAAGGGGTACGGTACTTCCTTTGTTAATGGATGCCTAATTGCCTACATTCCTAAGTGAGCCTTAAAAAACTCAATTGTTGCATACTTCTCTTGAGATCCCAAGGCTTTAGTATGTTGTATAAAACCCAAAAGGGTATCCAAATTAGTGATTCTTTTCTTTGGGTTGTGAGGAGATGTTTGTGATTTTCAATGTTCAAGGCTACAAGCCTAGTCTTGAGTTTGTGAAGCAACTAGCTAATGAAAGTTGCATAGTTTGAATCTAATGTTGGATTCATGTTAGTTTGGACCTAAATAGACCCTTTCCATGCTTGAAAGTCACCCCTAGTTCTTATTTTTATTTGTGGGGTTTTGTGTCAAATAAACCTTGTGATGCCCTTAAGAGCAACTAGTGATTAGTTGTCTTTATGATAGGTTTTCCTTGTGATTGGGGATTCCTAGGAGTGGTTGGGTTGTGATAACCATACCATCTTATCAAGCACTTGTGATAGGTGTTTTGGAACTGATTGGATTAACAACGACACTCATTGTTCCTTAACCTTTAGTGAAGAGGATTCTAGGAACCTTTTCCATTCCCACTACCTATTCCATTGCATCAAAGTGGTATTAGAGCCATGTCTCTTACTAAAAAGGAAGAAATACCTTTAAGGAGGAGCAATCTAAGGCTGTAGACCTTGATCCATTTGTGATGATGTAAAAAAAGAAAAAATTCGTAAAATGTTGTCCTCTTACATTAAATGTTGTCCTCTTTCATTTTTCTCCACATTTTTTCATAACATCAAGAAAATAAATTTAAGATTAGGATACCCATTTCGATCCTCTATAATATATTAAAATATTACGTATGGTTGTTTTGGACCAAGTCTCTATTGTTACACTATGGGCCACTTTTTAGGCATAAAAAAGAGCAATATAGGTGATTTTTCAAGGAAAAAAAGATTTTTATGTTTCTTAGAAGGTTATAAGGCTCCTTAGGGTCATTAGGTTAAGTTTTAGGCATCTAGGAGTTAAGATGTCAAAAATTACAAAAAATTGCAAAAGTTGTCAAAGCAAAATTGCAAAAATGCTAACAAATTTGCAGGAGTTTGGGAGTTGATGAAGGGTTGAGCATTTGGAAATAATTTATTTTACTATTGCCAAACCTTTTCCAAGTCGTAGAATTAGAATCAAGTGAAAAATTTTTAAATTGCACTTTTTGTGCAAAGTTGCATTGTTAAAAATTGTAAAAGTTGCTCAAATTTGCAACTTAGTTGAAAAAGGGTCATGGGATCAAACTACCTATTTTGCTAGCTCTAGATGGCCAGATAAACCCTATCCCCAACCTTGTCCCATCCTGTTTAGCACTCGAATGTTCTTGGGCATGCCAAACCGAAATGTCCCTAAGAGTCACTAAATCCCATAGGGCTGCAATCTTTGACGGGGCCTATCTTAGAGATCGTGTGAGGTATGCATGCAATTTTGATTCCTATAGGAATGTGTTGTGGAGACCTACAATAACCTCTCACTTTTTGGAGATCATACTTCATTTTAATTTTGTGATGCCATCTCGAGTGATGTTGAACTTGTAGTGTTGGCCAGTACAAAGTTGCCAACTGCCAAATCTCTCTCACCTTTCATTGTGGGATTGAATTGTCTACTCCATTAGCTTTGGGTGGTTGGGTAAACCCTATCCCCAACCTTGTCCCATCCTACTCAGTGCTTGAACATTCTTAGGCACGCCGAACTGAAACATCCCTAAGGGTCACTAAATGTCATAGGGTTGTGATCTTTGATGAGGCATATCTCGGAGCTCGTGCAAGGTATGTATGTGATTCTAGTTATTATAGGACTATGTTGCAGAGACCTACAATAACTCTCTCACTTTTTAGAGATCATACTCCATTTTGATTTTGCGATGCCATCTCGGGTGATGCTGAAACTTGTAGTGTTGGCCAGTACAAAGTTGCTAACTACCAAATCTCTCTCACCTTTCATCATGGGATCGAACCGTCTACTCCATTAGCTCTAGGTGGCTAGGTAAACCCTACCCCCAACCTTGCCCCATCCCGTTAAGTGCTCAAACATTCTTGGGCACACTAAATCAAAATGTCCTTAAGTGTCATTAAATGCCATAGGGCTACAATCTTTTATGGGGCATATCTCAGAGCTCGTGCAAGGTATGGATGTGATTCTAGTTCCTATAGGACCATGTTGCAGAGACCTACAATAACCTCTCTCACTTTTTAGAGATCATACTATGTTTTAATTTTGTGATGCCATCTTGGGTGATGGTGAAACTTGTAGTGTTGGCTAGTACAAAGGTGCCAACTGCCAAATCTTTCTCACCTTTCGTCGTGGGATCAAACTTTCTACTCTATTAGCTCCAAGTGGCTGGGTAAACCCTATCCCCAACCTCACCCCGTCTCATTTAGTGCTTGAATATTCTCGGGCACGCCGAATTGGAACATCTCTAAGGGTCACTAAATGCCATAGAGTTGTGATCTTTGACAGGGCATATCTCGGAGCTCATGTGAGGTATGGATGTGATTTTAGTTCCTATAGGACTGTGCTACAAAGGCCTACAATAACCTCTCTCACTCTTTGGAGATCATACTCCATTTTGATTTTACGATGCCATCTCAAGTGATGCTGAAACTTGTAGTATTGACCAGTACAAAGTTGCCAACTGCCAAATCTCTCTCACTGTTAGTCATGGGATCGAACTGTCTGCTCCATTAGCTTTGGGTGGTCGGGTAAACCCTATCGCCAACCTTATCCCATCTTGTTCAGTGCTTGAACGTTCTCGAGCACGCTGAACCGAAATATCCATAAGAGTCACTAAATGCCATAGGGTAGTGATCTTTGACAGGGCATATCTCAAAGCTTGTGTGAGGTATGGATGAAATTCTAGTTCCTATAGGACCATGTTGTGGAGACCTATAATAACCTCTCTCACTTTTTGGAGATCTTACTCCATTTTGATTTTGTGATGCCATCTCAGGTGATGTTGAAACTTATAGTGTTGGCCAGTACAAAGTTGCCAACTAGCATATCTCTCTCACCTTTCCTCCTGGGATCGAATTGTCTATTCTATTAGCTCTAGGTGGCTAGGTAAACACTAGCCCCAACCTCTTCCCATCTTGTTGAGTGCTTGAACGTTCTTGGGCATGCCAAACCGAAACAACCCTAACAAAGATAATGACACATTAAGGGGCTTACAAGAGTTCATAAGTTTCTATTTATCTCCCCCACATTGAAAATATCATGGAGAAAAAATGATGTGATGTGTAGAAGGATAAGATTATAAAGGGCTCATAACTTTTCCTCCTCATCATAACTCACGATCTTAAGGGTTTATTAGAGGTAGGCTTAATATGGCACATATTCTAATGTGCCATAGGTTTATAAGATTGTGTCAAAACTATCAAAGGAATGATAGAGATCACTATTTTGCATCATTATGAGGGTTTACGAAGGAATAATCAATGCATCACTATAGAGACAACGTTAATGATAACCAATGCATAAGGTAAGGGCATTACAAAGGAATGAGATCAAAGGAAAATATTCAAGGCAACAATAGTGAGTGTGATGAACAACTTTTTAAACCTTTGTAGTAGTTAGATCTTTGCTTCATTAATGTTTCATTAAATCTTGAGAATCCTATTACGTACATCCTATTTTTCAAAGTGCTAGGATCAACATAAGTGTAGCATTATTCATCCAATTTTGGGGTGGAAGTTGGGGAATTTTGTGGGAGCATATTTGTCCAATTCTCATAAAAAATGTGATGTCATCTTTTCCACTCACATTAGGGCTAAAGGTGGGTTGTATTTAGCATAGGTGAAACACCAAGATAGTTTAGATTCAAAGAACTAGGAGCTAGTTGCATCATAATTGTCTCAACATGATGCCATAAAAGTATTCCTCTTCAAAGTTCTTCTCCTCCTTAATTGCAACAAGTCCGAGTCCACAAGTTGCTATGGGATGGATCATATTGTTTTTTCTAGGATAATATTTTGATGTGCCCAAACATAATGAATGAATGATAATAGCTCTTTGCATTTAGATAGGGAATTAGAAGTTAAATTTCTCTGTCTTGCCTTTAAGTAGTTCAAAATTGATTTCATTTGTTTCTATTGATTTTGTAGCACATTTGAATTGTGTTTAACTTTTTCAAAGGTAATTCCTACCATTTGGCAACATATATAAATACTTTACAATTCTTTAAAAAATGATGAAAAATTATTGATGACTAGATCTGCCATATAAATTTTATATATTAGTTTGTTAACAAGAAGGAATTATTTTCTTTAATGTTTCATCCTAAGAAGTTGTTTTAGAAATCACATATTGTTGAATTGATTGCTTTATTATTTGTTTTACTAGAAATAATGTACAAAAAGTTAGTATCAATACTAAATAGAATAAAACTAAAACAAATACTTGTGTATAATTTTAATTATTTTATAATCATAAGAAAGTGTTACTTATATATATTTAGTTGGTCAAATTCATTTGGATTGGTTAATGGATTTGTGTCGAGCTTCCAATTGTTGATCGATGGCCATTAAATGAGACCAAGCTAGTTAAAAGTTTGTTGGGGATACTTTTGGAGGACTTTATGACATTATTGACACTCCCATCCCCAACTCATAAATAAGGAAAAATATGGAAAACATGACATGATCTTGGGTTGAAGTAAAATCTCAAGAAGTGATGCACTTAATGAGCCATAAGAAACCCATGTGTACATTCCCCAACTTATAACGAATGGTTGGATATAAAGGCTCCATACGCTGGACCAAAAATGGAAGCCAAGGATGTAATTGTTCATGTATTGGTACAGTCTCCCTGCAAGGATCCCAAGCATCTATTGTTGTTATTAATTTGGGCATCATGATATGATCCAAAATGTTATGAAGTACTTAAGCATGTAGTAACTTCTCTTATGTCTCTAGAAAATGTAGCATAGGTTCAAGGTCCCTTGGCTCCTAAGAATTCGTAGCAGCTATTCTCAGTACTATAAGATTAACTTCAATGTAGAGTTGAGTGTAAGGAGTTGAAGAAGCAAGTTCTACTTCTGTGTAAATGCCAAAATCACGAGGCTCGTTCCCTTGCATAAGCCTTTGCCACAATGACATTACCTCTAAACCATGCAAAGGATGTTGAAGTGGTTCTGCCCCTTGAAACACTCTTATAAACAATGCTAGAGCTAAACATTATGCATAATAGAGAACATCTTATCTAGTGTAGTACAAGATTGAGTAATTCTACCTATAAAATTCTATCTTCTATAAGGTACAACATTGACCAATTGTGCATATAAGGAAATATATGCATTGGAATACATTCGAGTGCCCATTATAGTTGGTATTCTGTGATGGCATATCTAACATATGGAATTACTGAAACCTTGAGAATCCTATTAGGATCTACATCATAACTAAACCTTGGAATTAATGTAATGTATTATTTTTAGTTTCAGATTTTTTATATGCTTGTAAAATAATTTATGATAAATGTTTAGATGCATAACATAGAAGGTAGACTTTAAACATGAACAAGAAGATCATAAATCAATATGCAGAAAATGACATAAATTGCAAATGATAAATTTTTGGCTTTAACATTGATAAAGTTTATTGTTGATCAATATTCTATCAAAAATTCAAACTAATTAGATATTGAATTAAGACTGATAAACAAATGATAGAGAAGGAAAACTTTAAACATGAACAAGATCATAAATCATATGACAATGACATATTGGAAATGATAAACTTATGCTTAAATAGTGATAAATTTTATTGTTAATCAACATTCCATCAAAGTTTCAAACTGATTAGGTATTGAATGTAATGTCATACATGAACATATCTGATTTAATGTCATACAGGAACAAACATATAATATAAAATGATAATCAATAATGTCATAAGTCTAATAATGTCATGCATCAAATAAATGTCATACATCAAATATAAAATGTCATAAATACATCAAATGTATATTGAATATGTCCACTAACATAAAATCCAACATATATGTCCACTAATGCCTATACATGTACATTTCTGTCAACTATATCTTCTCCTTCCCCTCGTGGGAAGGAAATGAATCTCTAGAGGCCTTCGATCGTCGTGTGGAGGGAGACGATGGAGATGATGGGGTCCTCCTCACATGCTCACTTGTCCTCTTGTTGAGGCTCTTCTCTAACTCAAGATGATACAAAAAATGTAGATATGAATCAATAATTATTATACGTTGAAATCAAATATATGTACACACAAAATTAATTATTTTCTTATTGCCATCATATAGTCACTCTGCAAGTCCACCTCAAAGGCTTGTGGATGATTAGGTGTGGCAAGACTCTATGACAATTGAATCAATATAATCACTTATAAATAATGGTAGAAATTTCCATACTAACTATTATAAATAACAACTAAAACCAAGAAAAAAATTTCATACCTTGGTCAATGGCTATAAACTAGCCATAACAGTAGCCACTCCATGATCAACGAACTATCAGAGATGAGCAGGAGTCTCTAATGTCAAGAGTTGCATGTCATACAATACACATTAAATGTAACATGAAACATGAAACAAATATAATCAAATGAATTAAATTAACTTGGAACAAATGTACCTCTATGAAGCTCGTGTCGCATCTAGGCTCGGAGTCAGTAGTGAATGTCAACAGTCCTGTAGAGAACTGATGCACATGCATAAATTTTTTTGTCAATCCTTCATATGATCACTTAATAAATATATGTATTCATTTAAATGATTAAATCAATACATACCTTTAGACTCATCAAGGGGACAAAAAATGGGGTCAGGGGGTCGCTACTAGGCCCGCCAACACTCTGACCCTAAATTTTGAACAGTGTCAATACATACTGATTAATTAGTCATTCACTATACATATGAAATATGATCAAATTAGTTTATTATAACTGTAATTTACCTATGTGTCAATACCAAATGTCTCATTCAGGAACTGATCAATCACTAGCCCATCATTTGCACCATCTTCAGCATGACTACCAAATGTGCATAAGGATCCACACGATGTGCACATGTGACTGTGACATGCAAAAGGGTCCTCCTCAACTAATGGACTCATGTAATGAATGAGGGTCTGCGTCAAAGCTCTAATAGTCGCTAGAGTGCTGGCCTCTACATGTTCCTTCACAACTGAAGGAATAGTCACATGCTCACCCTATAGCTTGACCATAGGTGCCCTAACTACATTAGGGTCATGATGTGCCCTCGGCCTCTCAAATGATGACCCTTCACCTCTACCCTAAGAGTCTAATATATCAAAATAATTGGGGATCTCCCCAAGGACAAACTCACAATACAATTTTCTTAAGAAATACATGGGGACCTCGTGATTATTGCAAGGAGGGGCATCAAAACCCATCCACCATCTATCCCAAAAACTATTTCTAATAGCATTGTGTATGCACCAATGGATGGGAAACCATTTAGTACCCTCTCTAACAGTACTTTGTTCACCAGGTTTTCTAAATAATGCAGATATTCTACCTTTTGGTATATCTTTTTTTTTTTTTAAATCTTGATATGATAATTTATTTGCATGATATCTTTTTTGTTCTTCCCTCTTAACCCACCAAACATCTAACTGACCATTAATAGAAGCTATGTGGATCTTAATGGATTCGAGGGATGATGCTAATTGAGCTCTCATTGGATTGGTTTGTCCACATTGTTTCAACTGACCAATGAGTCCTTCAAATTCAGTTTTGCCTCTTTCTATTTCATTTATTATATTTTCTTGTGTGCCAGGAGGAGGTCTTGCAATTGGTTCAGGCTGCAGAGTTTGTTGTTCTTCTTGTGGAGGGTTTTGGTTTTGATTTTCTTGAGGGTTTTTGTTTTGATCTTGTTGAGGGTTTTGACCTTCTTGGGGATTTTATGGTTCATTATTGACATTTCCTGATAAGAAATCAATTAAAATCTAAATAAATAAACAAATTTAAAGAAAAATTGTAAAAACCTACAAAATAATATAAAAAACATATCAAACAATGCAAAAAAAAATTTAGATAACATGCAGCATGCTTGTGATCTCGAACTTTGACAAGAAGGAGGCATATTGGCAAGGCAGGTGGTGAAAAGCTTGTTTTGTTGCAATCCATGTACGCATTGCAGTGAGGAGAAGTAGGAAAAATGAGTGAAAATGAATGGGCTACGGGTATGCAGCCAATTTATAATATTTTTTATTTTTACAAAGTGTCGGGTTACCCAAGCCATAATGCGTACGCACTATTGAAAATTGAAAAGAAAAAACAAATTGTCACCTTTTTGGCACCACAACTTGGTGCACTTACCCATTATGTAGTACATCACGGTGACATAGTGGAGTGTGATGTTAGTGTTGAGGATGTTGAGGTTGGTGCTGAATAAAATGTGATTGTAGATGATGTGCCACTGTCAGGTAAAGAAAAATACCTAGTTTATTCTTTTGATTAATGAAATACTGATAACATTGATAAAAAAAATGTTTTGAATTAAACCCATTTATTTGTTATTATAGGGGATCCCCTTGTTATCGGCCTCATGCTCAAAAAAAGATGAGGAAGCATCATGTTGTAAGATTAGAACCACAAGAGCTAGAGGAGAATGCCAAAGATATTCATCATGTTCCTATTAGCCTTTACCTTCAAAAATCAAAGGAAAAATAAAAGAAGAAATGATTGTTATAAACTTTGTTTGATGATGCAAGAACATTGCCTTAATGAATGTTTTGATGAATGTTGCTTATTAATGAATTTTATATCATATTATTGAATATTGTTATATGATTATAATGATTGACATGTTCATGAATTATTGATGAATGTTACATATTAAAGAATTTTATGTTGTGATAATGAATGTTATGTGATTATAATGATTCAATGCTATAGTTTTTAAATGGATGAATGAATGAATGAAATACTTAATTATATGTTTGAGAATTTAGAGCAATTATAGGGGGGGTAGGGGGCGAGAGGCAAAATGAGCTTCCACCTTCATGTGGTTGGCCTTGTTAAGTAGAGAATATTAAAGGATTCTGAAAACCAACTGTAACTCAAACTAAACCAATAAAAACCTTCCCAATGAGATATTGTTGTTATACTTATTAACCACAACTCATCCTCACCATAGGATGACATCTAAACCCACACCAACTATCTATGTCATACATAAATTTATTTGACGATACTCCCCTCACTTTATTGTACACCCATAACCTTAGACTCACCTCACTAGTTAAGATTTCACTATCCTAGTTTGACAGTAAATTTTTAACTTGTGTAAGTTGGATCTAGAGTTGTAGGACTGTGTTAAGGGGATGATAAGATCTTTTCTGGTTCAACATTTTATTTTGTTTAGTTCTTATGATCTTTGGTATATTTTATATCAACTCTTCTTGTGATGTTATATTTGATCCTTCAAAGTCATTGAGGTAATAAATGGCTTCTTGGCAGAGAACATAATGTGTTAATAGTCTAATTAGCATTAATTTTTGTAGGTGGCATGCACAGAAGGTCCAGAGAGAGTTCGAGAACTTATGGATTTTGGTGCATCATTTGATCAAGGGGAAGATTACAACTTACATCTTGCTAGAGAGAGTGGGCATTCTCATAATTGTATCGTTCATGCAACAAGCATGACAAGAAGAGAGATTGAGTGCACTTTGCTGAAATCTATTGTTAGCAACCCTAACATAACCATGCTTGAACATCACTTTTCTATAAAATTTCTTACATCTGAGGTACCTAAATAATTTTTAATCTATAATGTGATAGAATACTTGATTTCTCTTTCTCAATTAGTCCTTGAAAATAAGAACGAGAAAATGCCAACTTTTATTGCCTGTCCACATAACTTTTACTGCATTTTGCAAGATGGGTCAAATATTTACTATCATGTTGTGGATACACTGAACATAGAAACTAATGAGGTGATGATCATTTTATTAAATGCAATATTTGATCCAATAATCAATTACTAATTAGAAATGATAACATCAAAAATACACTTTACATCTACCTATGTTATGCACATTGCTCTAAGGTCATAGTGGCATGCAACTACTTATTTCCATCTTATTGAAATAGTAGATATTAGGAATCATTATTGTTACATGTTGCAAATCACATAATTCTTTGTTTCTATTGTGGCATAGGTTGTTTGCTTCATTTCCAAAGTAACTTTACTTGCATCAACTGGAATTGAGCATATTTATCCAAATACTACAAATCCATGTATATGTGAAAATCCTTAAGAATACACATTACTTATCTTATTTTAAAATTCTACAGCAAGAAAAGTGAATTGGATTTCAATAAAGGTTTGGCCCGACATACTAATCTTCACACATGCACATGAATTAACATTATATTCCATGTTCTATATAAATGAGGAAACTCAATTATTTTTATATTAAAGGCACCAAAGTTAGTCCTTAGCTTTAATTTAAATATATTAATTGAAGAAATTGTCAATAGGTTGAGAGGATATCACATGTAAAATTTATTCAGACATGCTTTTGGGGGTTTGTTAAGAATCTCCTCTGCCAAGATTTCATATCCCACCTTCACATTTCCATAAGTTCCTCTTGACAATGTTTTAGGTGGCCAAGATTAACAACCTTGGTTTATTGTTATGTTGAATCTAGGTTGGAAGTCCTAGGGAAAATAATTTGCAAAGACATCTATTATTTGTTGATTAAATCTATGATCTCAATTATTAATTGCATTATATATTAAATATCTTGATTATGTAGCCTATGGTAAAATTTGGATTGTCTATTAGCACTTCAAAATTTGAAAACTATATAATGATTTTGGGTTGTCAACAAAAATAACTTTTTGAGTAGTCATACAATATCATGAACCTTTTGTTTATGAATTTCCATTTTTTCTTTGGCAGAAATGTATGGAGAAACTATTTAGTTACCTTTTGAATACCCAACTATGATAATGGAAAATTTGAATGTCAGACTAGTCAGATCAGATGTATCAATTAGAAACGCATATTAATTTCACAATTTAAATAATATATTTCCTGGAACTAAAAGAAAAAACCTAATTTTATATTTGCATTGCTTTGAATCTTTATATTTAGTGCATCTGTTGTTTTATCATAATGATTTTTTATATAAGTACCATTGGAAGATCTCTTATGTCTTTCACCAGGGTTTACTGATGGGATCAAATATGTATAGTTATCATGTTTATTTTTTCAATATTTATCTTTAACATGTTGCTACTGGCAATGGTATTGCAATGTCACATAGAGCACATGCAATGATTTCAAATATGGAGTAAGATTATGCTGCTGCTTAGTTTTTGAATCTGAATTGATATATAGTAAATTTAGCTGGAATTATATCACTATTACTTTATTTTTCTAACAAATAATTTTGTACCCCTTCTGATCTCAGGTTTTTATAGTTCCATCTAACTGCATTGGCTGATGAAGGTCTACCTATTATACCTTGTAATCGTGAAAATGGACTTTTAATACCTAAAGTTGTTCATGGAGCTGGTGGTACTCTTTATAATCAAGCTATGGAAAGATTCATGCCACTGTATGACGATAGAGTAGAACTTGCACCCAGAGATGTTGTGGCACACAGTATTGGTGATCAGTTGAAGACACGGAATGAGAGATTTGTTTTACTGGATATAAGCCACAAGCCTAAGGAGGAAATTCTCTCTCATTTTCCAAACACTGTTGTAGAGTGTATGAGGCATGGACTTGACATAACAAGAAATCCTATACCAGTGGTACTAGTTGCACATTACATGTGCGATGGAGTGCAAGATGAACTTCATGGAGAGACATGTATAGTTGGTCTATATGTAGGTGATGATGTTGTATGTACGTGATTTCATTGCGAAAACAAGCTTGCAAGCAACTCATTAATGGAAGCACTGGTGTTTGCACAAAGAGCTGTTGAGCCATCATTGCATCACTTCGCTACTTCAAATGTTGGCATCAAAGGATCGATATATTGGCCTTTTCCCATTGCGCCAATTGTACTTGTCAAGTCACAACTTACTAAAATCAAGGAATTTACATCATTAACACAGTCAAGGTTACAAAAGATCATGTGGGAATATGTTGGAATTGGTCGTTCTGTGAATCGTCTTAAAACAACCGAAAAGTGTCTGGGAGAATTAGAGATTGAATTGGAGCACCATCTATTTAAAGAAGGGCGGAGGCCATGCATGGTAAGTCTTGAAGTATTTTTGAAATACGAAATTTGTTTTCCTGTGCCAATCTAGTTATCGATAGTGCTTTGAAAAGACAAGAAAGTAGGGGACTGCATTTCATAGTGGACTTTCCTGACCTTGTGGAAATCTACAGGCTTCCCACAATAATATTTCCCAGTTTTGCATGGAAATCTACTTGGAGTACATAGCTAGTTCACACACTTTTTGGGGATCCTATTTACCAATGTGATAATTCAAATGAAACTAAGAAGCAATATCTTGTATGACCAAAATATGATAACGCGTACCTTTTTTTAGCATTGCCTTTTTTCTTTGGCTGCTAGACTGAGCATATGTATTTCAAGTTGTTACCTTTGTTTTTTTTTACGGTAACAAGTCTTATCTTGGTATTGTTTTAGAGCCAAACATTTCTGTGAAGAAATGTTTCTTGTAATTCTCAAAAAAGATGCATTAATTATTATAACTTTTTCTTTTCGACTCATCCGAGTAACATGATTCAAAAACAGATCCAACCTATTTGCACATTTACACTAATGAGAAGGATCTAATAACCTCTGAATTCACTGGTTGGACTGCAAAGAAGAATATGAATCTATTTATCATGAATGTTTGTAGTATGCAATATTTGATGCATTTCTAAATGATTGCTGAGCTAATTTGTGCATTGTGGGTTCACTAGATTTTACTCTCAAAGTAGAGGGACGTGTACCTATTTTCATATTTATAAAGATGAGAGGGATATCAATAACTCCTAAATTCTTGGGTTGGACTGCAAAGAAGAGTATGAAATATTTAATGCTATTTATCATGAATGTGTGTAATTGAATTCAATTTTGATAATATGTTAAAATGATATGCAAAACGCACACATTTGAGATACACAAATACACAATTAAACTAAGATTAAGTATACTTATAGTGCCAATATGTGTCAATATTAGTTAGTTAACTTACGTGTAACATGGTTGGTTGATAACCCCTCCATTGATTTTCACCGACTACCATGACAAGCCCAAGAAACTTTTTTTTTAAAGTTTCAAATTAACGATCTTGATTGAATAGATGAACAACATATCAAGATTTTTGAGGATGTATAGTGCAATGGATAAATTGTTTATGGAGATGTGGATTCTTTTTTCACTCCTCAAAAGATGAAGCTCTTCATTCACTCCTTGCAAGATGAAGCTCTTCATTGGTTTATACATTTCTCTACATCTTTAAACTCATAGAAGGTGTTTGTAGTCAAGTTTGGTATTCCAATTTCACCATCCAAGTTATATTCATAGTCCATTCAATCAAAAGGAAAGATCATAAACCAATTTATTCTTTCAATAATCGATTTCACAAAGCTTGTTGGAGGCTGCATGCTCCCTATATTGTCAATGATAGATCAGCAAGGGGGAATTTATTTATTTTCCTTGGATCACTTCACTTCTATGATTTGTTGTTTTTAGTTTTATTTTAAAATCATTTTGCATTGGTCAAAAATTTGAACCACATTCGACAACAATTTTGACCAAACTAGCATCAAATGTATGGGATGCTTGTTGAAACTCACTTTTGCATGGGTCAAAATTTTGACGAATATTCGACAATAGTTTCGACCAAAATGGCTTTGAATGTATGACATGCTTGTCAAAATTAGATTTTGCATTGGTCAAACTTTCGACAAACATTCGACAATAGTTTCAACCAAACTGGCGTCGAATGTATGGCATACTTGTCAAAACTAGCCATTAGTTTGTCCATGATTTTTGACCAAATTTGTGTCAAAAAAATTTTCCACACTAGCCGATAGTTAAAGTTTTGACCGAAATACTCTGATGATACTAATGGTCAAAGTTTCAACCAATGGTTATGGAAAATTTGACCAATCGGTATAGAAAAATGAGGTTAATTTTACTTGACTTGGCGAATATTTTTGCTACCCATTGCTTAGTTGGCACATATTCAAACTTTACTTCCTTTTTCTAAAACTATTCTCTAAGATAATGATACTTGATGACTATATGCTTAGTCTTAGAGTGTATTATTGGATTCTTTGAAATATGTATGACACTTGTATTATCATAGTAGATAACAACTAGTTCAACTATATTCTCCTGTATTGTAATGCCCCGCCTGGAGATCATTGGAACACAACGATAAAACATGCATTAAATAATATTTTTCTTAAGATAAGTTACTTAACAACAACATAAAGTAACCAAGTGAAAAAATGAAACATCTAAACAAGGTAATAAGAATAGGGAACATGGCTAAACTCAAATGTTCACCTACATTAGTGGAAGTCTTACAAATACTTCAAAAGATCTCCAAGCACTAAACCATAACTTACCTACCAACGATCACACGAATCATGAAAATACACCAAGGGGGTGTTCTTTTTAAAACCCACAATAAAAGTTCCTAGCATGGTTAGACATACAAGTCCATTTCCCACTAATCATAACATAATCGAGAATTACAAGCAGAGACCAACAATATTCATGCATAAAATGAGGGCTCAAAATTACAACAACTCATTTATTGGGCACCATACTGAAAGATAAATGTTGAATCCTAAAATTTGATTAAGTCTAAAATCTTGAAGCCCTAAAATTTGGCTAAGTCTAAATTTTTGAAGCCCTAAAATTTCCTAGAACCTTTATCTTAACTTGAAGATTTTTGGAACCTATCTCAAATAAATCACCACATATATTATATTATATCTTAAGTATAAAATGATATATTTTATTCACCTTATAATTGATTTGTTTTAATATGGGAAGATGCAAGACCCAAAAGGGTAATCAAAACCATATTTCACATCTCCTCGAAGTGTGTGCAAACACTCACTATTTTTCATGCAAGGAAATAACCAAGATGCTCGCATGAGTCAAGATTTTCTCCTGTGTGAGCTTTCCTAGTGAGTAGCGTGAGTTTCACCATCAGATGTACATGCTTGCACAAGACTTCATTTCTCTGTATGAGACTATGTTTCACCGCGTAAGACTTTGTTTCACCATGTGAGACTTCATTTCACCGCGTGAGGATGTACATTCTCATGTGAGAGAATGTATTCTCACACGAGGGAGAATGTATGCCCATACCTGACAATACATTCTCGCACAAGAAACTACCCTTCCTAGGCGAGAAATGCCAACAATGCATCAACAAGGCAAGAATAAAAGAATATAACATGAAACCTCCACACTGGGGAGTACCATATCTATGTAAATCGAGGAATGATCACTCGAGAGAATAAAGAAGATCAAATAACTCAACCTCTAATTTATAGTATCAAATGAAAACATGTGGAAAGCAACATCGTAGTAAACATACATGTGCATAAATCAACTATTAGAATCTGAAGGAAAACACAAGAAATGAAACCACTAAACTAAAAAAAATTGTGCTCATTTCCTTTCAACCATAATGGTATCATGAGACATCAAAGGCCCTAACCATACCCTTGATCATGAATCTCAAATTTCCAACAAGATGGTGTTGTCTCATGAGATCATTCTTACAAATAAAATTTAAATAATATCATAAGAAAATGTACATCCAACATTCTAATATACCAATAGCATCACTAATCCAAAGCAATGGTAAGAAACATCATCTAGCAATATGATACAATAGCATGATAATGGAATGCATCGAGCAACATACTAATCATCATCTAAACATGATATCAAATGTGTTGGCGTTTGAAAATGTTGTAGGTTTCCAATTTACCCCGATGAGAATATGACACATCTAGGGGCAGCTAACTCCCATCTTCAATGCATTATTTCAGACACTGGGCTAACTATAAGGCTTGACCCTTCTACACTTCAGGCTTTGCAAAACCTAGGTAGGTGGACCTCAGATTCAATCAATATGGTACCAGTGCAAAAACATATTCGTGAATCTATTAAAGCAGATAAAAGCCCTTATATCTCTTAACACTTATGCAATGACACAAATCTACAGTAGCAAAATGCAAATCCTATGATATTCACAAGCTAAGTGAGGGCATCATATTTAGGTTCTTCAGCATGAAAGGGAAATACAATTGATTAACAAAGTTGGGTTCAACAAAACCTCAAATATGTAGCAGTATAACAAGTGATCCTATAATTGATCAGTGCCTTAACCATTGGGCAATTTCATGGATTCAATACATATATCTCTGATATCAATACATATTTCATATACCCAAACATCATATCTATCTAATCACCTTGTGATTCAGACATCAATGTTCATTTACACCTCATTCTCACGAAATATCCTTCTCAACATAACCAACAATCCTGTCAAACACATCAAGCATTTACTTGGTTCTTGTCCCAACAACAAAACCTATTTGACATACAACTTTAAAGGGATGCAAATGGATCTTAGATCTTTGTTCTTAGACCATATAAGACTGCAAATTATTGAGACAGGATACGAGAATCAAAATGAAACTAATAATATTCTTGCTCACTTGTATTCATTTCTTTGAAAAAATACAATCAAATACATGAAACAACCTAACAGATCTAAACTATCTGTATTATCTCTACAACTATTGTTCATACAAGAAGAAATGCTAAAGAATGGTGTCACAATATTGGGAATACATCAAGACTAGAACCAGAACTTGGTATCACAACAATGAGCAATTTTTTTTCCAAAATTGGAACCAATAATGGTCTGACGGTGAAAAAACTGGAACCCTTACCATGAAAGAGAGAAAGAATGATATAGGAAAGAAAGAATTCCTAGATCTATTCTGTGTTTGACATCTGTCCACTTGAAATTCCCTCCTTTGCAATGAAAAAAATCTCTCTTATCTCTCTCTATAACTGATCAATCAAATCGTTGATCGATTTTTTCTTTCTAACTGAAAATTGGAGCCAAATTATACCAGAATGGTATAATATCCTTAAAATTGATCCAACAGGTCTTTTACCAAGTGTTTTTACTAAGCTTGTAACTGCATTTCTAATTTTCACTCATTTCACTGAGAAGGCCCAAATTTTACATTTCTGACTACAACTCGAACTAGTGAATTCATGTGCAAAAACAAACTCCATAATTAGAAAGTTCATTTTCTTTCGATTTCAGCGATATATAGTATGCCTATATTCGCCTCTCAAGAACCCCCTAAAAGTCAGTTTGAAAAATGTCCCTATGGTATAAGACTCAGGTCTACAACTTAAATTTAAATTTTCAATTTTGAAAAAAATTAAATTAATCAATCACAAAATCACCTCAGTCCTATACAATCAATTGGAAAGCATCAAAATATAATCCACAAAGTTCACATCAATTCTCCATGAGCAACTAGAAAGAATCAAATGTTAGATCACAATATTCATTGGTTCTCAACAAGCAATCGGAATAAATCACAATACCCATTGGTTCTCAATGAGCAGCTGGAAAGTATCTCAAAGTAATACTGATTGAAGATTCCAAAATGGTTGAGTCAAGCATGTCACAACATGACCTCATCAGGATAAAAAATAAACACTTCAGTCCCATCAAGATGACTGGAAAGTAATCCAAGTATAACTGATCGATGACTCAAAAATGGTTAAGTCAAGTATCTCAAATACATACACCTCAGCTTCACACAAGAAGACTGGAAAGCAATAACAATCAATAAATACAAACATCTCATAGAGCATACCATCACATTACCATGGTTGGGTTTTAAAAAAAATCGAGATCAACATCAGCATGACATCGCAAACACATAACCTCTGAGCCTCTGGTAACAACCTAAGACTGGTCAAAGCTAGGACAAACCCAAAAACCCAAAACACAGATAGCATAAAGAAAACACAAAATGCAAGTACATGTTTTGGTTCGCTTTTGCAATCACATGGTCAAGCCAAAAATGAGGTTTTAGTTTTCATTTCAAGGGATATCCTAGGTAAAAGTATTCATCATTTATCCCAATAATTAAACCCATTCAAATATCAAGCACCATCACTCCTTTTTGACTTTTAGTAATTTTTCTCCCAAAAAAAAAACCTAAGGGTGATCATTCATTAAATCATTGATGTTTCAGTAATACCACTTTAATAAGATAACACTATATCCTCTTTAAGCAATGTTAATCATTAATTACATTAAATTAAACTAATTAAATTAATTAATGATTATACAAGACTACTGTATTACCATTCATCAATAATCTATGTTTTTATTAAAACAAAATTACAATAACTCGACAAGCTTAAAAACTTAATACAACGTCTTTCATTATTAATCAATCTTAATTTAATCCCATTTAATTAAATTAATTAATAATTGTATGAAGTATTCATCTTAATTCACAATTTTATGACTCTGAATTACTTAATAATAATTTAATTAATGATAATACATAAATATTATTATTATATCTCTTGATCATAATAATAATAATAATTTATATTAAATTATCATTAATCTAAAAATATTACTATTATTTAATATAGTAAACAATATATTAACATTCAATATATATTAAACAATATATATCAAGTAACATTTACTAATATTAATACCAATAAACAAAATTATTATTAAAACATTTTAATAACAAATAAAACTAACTTTAATGAACAAATAAAGATTTATTCACAGAAGGGCTCCACTGATGATCGGTTCCCGTCCCAGATAATTTAACAACAATAAGCTCCAAAATGAACAACATACAAAACCTAAACCTTGCTAAAGAATGTTTTACATTTATATTGGTGGTTGTTCGGTGGACGAGCGGTAGGTTGTAGTTAGATCTCAAGCAAGCCATATTCGTTAATGGTAGGATCTTAGATGTGAACAAATAGTCATATCCGCAATTAACGTCACTGGTCTTGAATACATATATTAGCAAAATCGCATTCATGAGGTCCCTCATGGTTGAATGCATTTTTGAACTAAAACTAGAATATTGTTTATTTGAAGTTGGCACTTTCTCAGCATATCAATTTGTCGAAGTTATTATTTTTTTTAATAAACATCTTAATTCAAGGGAAAGCTTGCCGGATATTGGATAATGATAGCACAAGCTGTCATAAATGATTAAATTCAAGAATTTATGTAAAAGAATACTTTACAATCTATTGGTTGTGAGCTCAGCAGCCAGTTGTTATTCTAGTTAAATCTTAACTAAGCAGTTATGTAATATCCCAGTAGGATTTTATTCACATATTTTCTTACAAACAATTTAAATAGATAACAGCATAACCAGACAATAAATCAATATTACAGACCAGCAATACACTAATATGCATAAAGTTCATGCAATACACTAATATGCATAAAGTATATCAAGCCCCAGCACGGAATATCTTCAGATCTTGCACTTACGCCACATCATGGGTTCCTGTAGCTTAATCATGCTTGCCGGAAGGAATTGCAGATTGGATTGAACTATAGACTAAAATAAAATTGAGCTCAGCTGGTAAATAACTTTGGTTTTGAAAAGACGGGATGTGAAGCTCTTGTAACAGGCAATCGAGAAGGGAGACCCATTGCCATTGTGTACAGAAATTTTCTCTCAGTTGCCGTGAACTTTTGAGAGTCCAAGTGTTATTGAATCTTTCAGCCTCGGCTTATTTGGAACGCAAACCTTCATAATTATTGTAGTACTCGATAAGCATCTTTTGAGGTTCTAAGATTCTTGGGAGTTACAAATTATCTGCAAAATTATTTTCATGCCCACTACTTTCTTATTTGGCATATTCTCTGTATTATAATATTATTGGGTGAGTTCTAAATATTCAAGCCACGTCACAATTAGTTTCTTATCGGGCTGCTTATTGATCAAGCTGAATCACCATGTGAAGTTCACTGTCATTCTGGGAGATATGGAGAATATCGTTATTTTGTCCCTTATAATTTTCATTCCATATTAATAGTCGTTGCTGGCTCTTATTCATTTCTTTCTAATGAATTATATTTGCACTTCATATAATCGATTCAAATGAGTAACAGACCCGATAAGGTAGGTCCAGATATGACAAGCTGGAAAAGCCTTCCCATTAATCAATAATAATCCTTGCCATCTGATGCCGTCTTTCTACTTATTACTCAACACGTATATATATATAGTGGTTGTTTTCACCAGGCGTGCCAGAGTGTGAGAGAAGGAAACTATGCATATCAGATGTAATATATTTAAGATAAAACTGTTGGATATACTGCAGAATAAATAGATATAGATTACTGCCAAAAATATTCATTTAATTCTAATTAGGATTGAAACAATGATGGGTCGAATTTGAAGCTTGAGAAGGCTCAGGTCTGTAATATATACGAAGACAGGACTATAGTAATAAAGATGATACTTTAAAATGTTCAGCGGCGGGTTTCACATGTTCATCATGTCATTGATACAAACTTTTGAGAATCAATTGCAAAGAGATTTAGAGAAACCAAGTCAATCAATAAATCGCATTTCCAATTGACACTATACCTGAACAAAGCTCCGTGACACCAGGAAATATATATCCAATGTAGAGAACAAAGATTAATTGAGTTTCTAGAATGTTGCTCTTCCAAAATATGATAATACTAGTCAAATAGTCTTCTAAAAATGACTGCCATACCTATTCTCGCCCCACTGGAACCACATCTTTTGGTGATGACTGTGCTCACCCTACTGGCCACATCTTTCAGTGATAACTGTGCTCACCCCACTGGAATTGAATCTACTAAGGATCATGTATTCGATATAAAGAAGTCTTTGCTTCTCATCTCTTAAACTGTTAGAGCCGACTACCACTACCATTTTCTTAGTGTTGTAACTTAGTTGGAAGGACTATTTCCCTGCCATTGTGGATCAGATTTCAACTTCCTCCCTTTCATGAGTTCAGCACATATTGTGTTAACTTAGAAAAAAAGGAATAAGATACCACACATATTAGCCATAATCATTAAAACTCCGACTGTGTTGGAATTAAGTCTAATTTCATCTGGCTTCTCATTATGATGGGTTTATAGATCTGAGAGTGCCTTCTCAGTTTTCACAAAATATATAGAGTCATCATCACCCTTCAAACAGGTTTGCATAAGTCATTAAAAACTTTAACAGTTCTTGTTTGCTTCTTCAACATCTACATGCCATCTAAATTTTTATGTACTGTTGTTTTTTTTTTAAGGCTGGAGGATAACGTGTTCCATTTGTTTTGTAAGATTGTTATCAACATTTTTTTATCTCGGAAAATGTAAGTCCTTTGCAATTGGAAATATTTACTATGTGGCTTTAGCTGAACAGTTTTCTTAGACGGGAAAACATTTCTTGGAGGGCTAAAATTCTTATTGCTCAGCTGAAAACCAACTCTCACCAACTTCGTTGCAAGACTGGGCGTTGGAAGAGGCCAAAGGAGGCTTGGGAAGAGAGAATTTGCAGATTCTGCAATTCTGGGAAAGTGGAAATTGAACACACTTTATTTTAAAATGTGCAGCCTACAAGGATAGCAAAGATAAATTTGTAGATACTATATGTGACAGTTCTTGGCATAACCTATTCAACGAAGAGTACATTGAGCAATTGAGTGGACTCATCATCATTCTACACAAGAAGCGAACAATGCTGCTTAAGTCTGCTTGAGTTGTCTTGCTGTCCCATAGGCTATTTTTAGTCTCGTGGACGTTAAATTTTTATCTATCTATCTATTTAAAGTTTTAACTTTAGATTATAACCTTTTTTGCATTTAAGAGATCTCTAAACATGCACTTTGAGGAAATATTTTAAATTTGGCATTTAAAAAGATATTTTATTTTTTCCCTCTACTTTCAAATTCGAAGTCAACTAGGTTTGACCAACCTTTTTGCCACATGGTGGCCTCTGATTGATCGATCTCACCTGCATTTTTTAACCACCTTGCATCTTCAGGAAGCAGGCATGCACCGACCGTTGATCCCGGCCACGTGGCACGATCTCGTGCATTGATCTTGATCTGCTGTCAATTGCCACCCCATCACCAGTCGAGCTCGTGCTGCCACATGTCACCATCCTGTATACCCGCAATATTTATCTAGCGAGCACTTCTATCTTGCGGGCATGCGCCAGCCCTCCGATCTTGACATGTGTCACTTTTCCAATGCATCTCACCACATCAGCGTGCTTGTACTTTGGTCTAAAAAGATTTCTTGGGTGACCCGCCAATTGTCCTGTACCTACAGGCGAGCTTCACCATGAGCTTAAGTACTGTCATAAAGCGCTAAGACTTTAGACAGAAAGCAATTGTATGCTTTGTTATTTAAAGACTATAGGAGCCTTTTGTGGCCTGGATGTGGGACTAATCATTTGAAAAATGCTTACTCCATACAATGGATTTTTCTAGCACCACCTCTGTTTCTCCCCCTCCAATCTCAAAAGAAGCAATTGGTTTAATACAGAGACTGCGTTTTTGCTTGCAATATTGGGCATCTTTTCTTACTAGCATGACTGGTGTCCACGTTACGTGGAGCTTATCTGTCTTCATTTCTTCATATGGAGATTCTATGCAATTGGATACCCTTCCACGAAGTTTAAGAACAGAATCAATACTCTTTATACCATAAAGTGCTGAAGCCTCTGCAAGTGCATCAATTTATTGGAAGAAAAAATGCTTCCCCTTTCTATTTCACATGGCGGCTCCCTTGTTTGATGCGCAGGGTCTTTGTTATGCGTGGTTGTTCTCTTAAAAAGACTGGTATTTCTTTCTTGTTGACTGGGACATTTAGAGTCCCCTTTTATAAGCTGCGGCCTCCTCTCATGCGGCTTCTCAGTTTAAGCCGCTGCCTGTTTGTATAGAGCCCCAGCGTGCCTGTTGATCCTAGGCGTGAGCTTTGTTCACTGCTGGGGTTGCTTTTTTAATGGTTCCTTTTGAAAAATGTGGCTCCTTGGTTTTTACTTTTATGGTGCCATCTTCTTCAAACATTTTCTGCTCTTGTGCTTTCTTTTTTGGCGTGTTCTGCTACCTCTTCTTAATACTTCCACCTCTGGCGTGGATAGCTCCTTCTACAAGCTGCGGCTTGATCTTCAAAACATGTTTTCTAAATCTATGTGCTTCTTTTCAACTTTTACGTGGGTGCTTGGTCATCCAGCGGCTTCCATTTTTTATGTGCCCGCTCCTTTCTTCTATCGTGAGCCTTTGTTCTTTGCCGTAGACCATTGCCTTCAGTGGTTTCTTTATATACAAGTTGCCCTTTATGTTGTGGGGTTGTGTTTAACGTGCCTTCATGCTCTTGTTAATATTGGCACCTCTGCTCCTGAGACGTGTTGCCTTTGGTCTTGTGCAAGAGAAGACAATGAATCAATATGCAATTCCCTACACTCCTAGCATGCCATTTTCGTCATACTACCCACTAGTTTCGAGCCACCATATTCGTCATGTTCATATATTTTTGTTGTCTGGCCCAATTTCAAAGATTATTTTCAAAATTGAATCTAAAACAACTGATAGAATAGCAGGGTCATTCAATGAGCCATCAAGCTTATGTAAAACATAATTCCATGTTTTCCAACATGAGAGTCGCACGGACGCATCACATTTACTACTCATTACTCCAACTATGGGTTTCATTACTCCACTTTTGAAGACACCTTTCTGCCATGTCTCGTTCTCTTTTATCAGTACTGACAAGTCTTCGATAAAATGGAGGAGCCCATATATGAGCCAAATCCTTCATCGTGCTACTTGCTTTGGAAACAAGTTTGATCACAGCCCGAAATGCTTCAATAGTTGTGGCTACAGAACCCCTTGGATTATCAAGTGCATAGACCGTTACTCTTATTATGGAATGGATGTGTGAGACTATGAAGCAACTTTCAAATTGTTGAATAGGGATGCACCACGTAGCTAAATTGCAAATAGCTTTCATCTTCGTGGTTGTGATAACTTCCAGAAGAGACTGAAGAACGACAGATACAAGGTCCTCTTTAAATTTTCCAAATACTTGCTATTACTGTTAATTTGAGCATTACTATACGGTACATAATCTTATTATGTGAGGAAGTTGCAACATTCCCATCCTCATATGTCTCTATAAGGCAACAATCACACATTTCAATAACCTTGCAAATACCACTTAAAAACTATTCCACATTTGAAATAATCTGGATGCCATAACAGCTTGGTGAAATCAGTCGGACCCTAAGTGGGTCCAGCTAAAAATATTTCATTTTCGAACACCTGACTTCTCAAACTGGCCTATTGAACCCATCATATTGATTGGAACTAAGTTCGACCACTATCAATCAATTGAAAGTCTTTTTACAATTGATCTGCAAACTGTCACTTTTGCGTCAGGAGGTCCTTTGACTGGCCTTAAGAACTTACCCAAATACCTAACCGGGCTCTGAAAATTGGCACACTAATTCTTTGCTCTGCACTCTTGCACTATGTTGAATCTCATCTCATGAAAAATTTGGGGTCAACAGATATTGACCGTCAAAGTTGCTTACTTAAAATAACTTGCAAACAAACATGTCAAAAAACACTAAACTGCATTCGAATTTGGCCTTGAAAACTAGGTAAACTGACAATTAGGAAAACAAAAATTGGGGCGTTGGTTCACTGTCACGAGGAGAGTATGGATCTTCGATTTGGGCTCATGATGAATAACTAGGCGCAAATGGAGAGCAGTCAAAATGGGCTACTCAAATTTGCAGACTGTAAACAATGGCAAAAAAATAATTTTTGCAAATAGAATTGACCTAGAAAAGTGTGCAAACGGATTCGTCAAAACTTAAAAATTGGCACACTTGAAGTATTTTCAGAGTATAATGCAATGGTACAATCCATTCAATCTCACCTATCACATATTTTGAGATGTAACATCACAAATAGGGATTCTGAAAAATCTACAAATGCTAACACCAGTAAAAAGCTGAAAATTGCATTTGGAATCACATTTGAAAACTAACCAAACGGATTCGTCATAAGTTGAAACTTGAAACATAACAAGTCTCTGACCTTTAAAATGCAATGCAAAAGGAATTTTAACATTTTGGTCAATTGGTCAAAAGTTATAACACGTCAAATAGGGCTTCCCAGAATTATGTGCATTGTGCATCAGCATAAAAATAGTAAACTACCAACTTTGAGGGGTTCAAAACCTAGTCAAACGAATTCAAGACGACTCAAAATCTAAAACATAGGCTCTTCGATATGGACACTAAACATTCCCAAAGTGGCGAGTCATGAAACATTACTAGGTGTGAGATATTCACTTGCGAACACAGCCTCCTATCGTTGTTTGACATAGGTGAATGCAAATTTGACATTTGCTCAAAACAAGACTTCACAAAACGACTTGAAATGGCAATTTTTCTTCATGGAATGCATAGACATACTGAATGAAAGGTGGTAGAAGCATTAAACACCTCATAGGGCTCAAAGGTACAGTTAGGTACATATGCATTTATGGGCGTTTAAAGGGCTTGATTTTTCTCAAAATTCTCAAAATCAAGGCTACAATTTTGACTCAATTCTAATTTTTTTATTCTATAAAAAATTAGACCAACAAAATGAATCCAAAATAAGATATAAATTACTAGAGAACATACTCTAGATACACCAAAATATTAAGTGAATATCCAACACCGGCCTCAAACTGGAAATAGCTCATCTCTATACACCGGTCCCTAGTAGTGGTATAGCTAGCTATGTCTCCCAACCACGTGGTACCTGAAAGCCCACTCCTATCATGATGATGAAGATAATGATCCAACCACCAATACACAACACAATCATCCACCCATGGCTAACACTCACGCCAAGCAGTACAGAGGACTAAAACCAAGATCAAAAGACAATGCAATACAACAAGTCCTGGTTAGAAACTCTCTGTGTTTACTATGTAGGGACTCTAGTGGAGAGTAGATTGCTTGGCATCATAGAGCCCAAGATAAACATCATGCAGAAACTCTCCCTTGGGAGGCCATCACACTGTGTCCTTGGATTAAACCGTACAAGTACTCATATTTTAATTATCTTATTCTTATTACCCATTATTTCATTTCGATATCACTTATTTAGAAAATTCTTCATGTCAACCTTGTTAGGAACATGACCCAGGGTTATGAGAGAAGCCCCTCCACTTGTCTACCCTACATACCCATGCTTATCACACGATGAGTTCCCATAGGCAATGGAGTTTCCCAACCCAACTCCAATGAACATAACTTACCAATATCAACCGGGAGATCGGATCTCGCAAGGATCCAACAAGTGCACACTCACGTGCTCATGTGTGGGCACACCAACTATAAGAATGTCATAAACAAAAAGTGTTGGATGAGAAATAATAAAAATACCAAGTATAACAAGATCACTCAACCAACTTATATCTAGGATTATGAATTCTACACGAATCCTAATGATGCAATAGAACTGTACATCATGAACTAACTCAACCAGCCTAAATCCATGAGTATGGATTCTACACGAATCTTAGTGTCCATGAAATAATAAAATAACATGCAAAGAAACATGGAATACAATCCATTTCTACCATCCAATGAGACAACACCAAATCCCAACAAAATATGGGTGGCACACAAATTGAGGCAAGAATAAAAAGTCTAAAACTCAAAGTTGGGTAAACACAAACCTGTGTCACCCTTTTGTAAAGGAAAAGGCTAAAAAAGAAAAATTGTTCACCTTCAATGACATAAAATTGGTATTATTATTTTGAATTTGGAAATGAAGTAAACGAATGAAATGTGTAGAAATAGATGAATTTGAAGATTTTATAAATTTTAATAATTATTTGAAATAAGAATTGATATATTTTCCTAATTTTTATAGATAACTTTTTAGGTGCTAAAAAACACTAAAAATTAGGGGTCTAGTTCCCACAAAAAAATCTTATAGAAATAAACTTATTTCCCTTTGATTTCAGGCTATGTTATAGCTAACATATATATCTAGAATAAATTTTTTTAAATCAGCTTTAGAGCTATATTTTCTTTTTAATACGGATTGAAATTTCAACTCACCTAAAATCAATAGTTTGCATCTCCCACTACATTTTTCAAAACAAATCTATTCTAACTAGGAGAAAAGTTATACATTCTAGAAGAGGACTCTCTCCTCTAGAAGTTCATATAATTTTTAGATTTTTTTTTATATGAATTAATATTTTTTTCTTTCTCAAAACTCACATCTTTTCGAGTGTTAAAATATGTGAAATCGTGATTTTTTTAAATTACAATATACTATATCTAATTAAAACACTATAAACTCTACTTGAAAATATTCTTGACTCTGAGCTCTATAAAATGATGTTTATATGTTATTAAAAAAATAACATAAAAGATAGTAAGAGTTATTGAAACACCACTTTTCTGAAATAATTGTATTTCTTTAGTAATTGGATACAAACTAGTATAAAACATGCATTTAATAGACATTTCCAATTGGAAAACTATGAGACCATATATAACTTAGCTACAATGAATTTATCTAGATCATATGTTTTAAAAAAATTAAATTTTAGGTAGAGATACTAAAATTCAGTCATTCGGATAAGTCAACCTTAAAGGTGACACAACTTTCTACTTTTACCCAGTTCTCAAATAAGAATGAAACTGAAACCTCAATTCAAGAATAGGGTCACAAGACCAAGGGTCAAATAAAATTCACCAAATAGGCTCAGAATCCCAATCCAAAAAATCTAACAAAAGACACAAGTCCACAAAATTCACTATGGAAACATGGGTTTGGATAGAGAAATAAAATATCCCAAAATGTCCTATAACCACTATGTTTTCGTGATCCTCATCGTTAAGGCAAGGGCTACAAGATCAAATCCCTAAATAAGCTAAACAAAGAGATGAGTGAAAACCTAGATGGCATGCAAAATAAGACAATGCCAAAACACCCAAAACTAAAACATCTTTAAATTTGACAAAATCAAAAACTCACTAATCAAATAGTTCCAAACTAAGGAATATAAAATAAAATTTGACTGAACCAAGCAACCACATAAAAATTGGTAGCATAACAATGCCTAAACTTGTATTTCTAGTTTCCTACGAAGTAGAAATGCTCACCCTCATCCAACCGGGTGATATGAATACATAAAAATGGAGGGGAACACTAATTCTCAACTCCCTAACATTTAGCAACACAAAAGAAAAGATGAAACGGAGTTACCTTGTAGCCAAGAGGGCAAAATGAGACATTCCACTGAAAAATAACACGGACGTCGAATTGGATGAAACCACTAGCATAGCGCAGCAATCCTAATACGAATCCAATGAGACTGACCTTGCAATGATCCGCCGAGCCAAACTCCCACAACAAGCAAAACACAAATTTCTCACAAGAGGATTTGGAGGAATTTTCTCCAAAACCATAAAATAGCAAAAGTGAGAAGTGAGAGTAAACTCACTTTTAGCCAATACATGCACTTTTGCAAACTGACATATAAATTAGATTATTTAAATTAAATAATCTAATTAGCTCCCTTTCTAAATTAAATCAAGTGATTCTAATTGAATTGGAATCCAACTACGAAAAATTAGTTGACAATAAAATAAAGATCAAATCAAATAACTAATCCCTTCAACCCATCATTAACTATTTTACTTAATCTTTTCTAAGACCATTGTAGAATCCTAAATCTATAGTCATGCTCACGGGTCTAATTACGTAATTCATTATGAATCTGGATTTACCAATTGCTGGAGGAATATTGGTTTAGCATGAAAGGTCTAGAATCACTAACTCCATGTGCCACTGCCAAGGATACAAGTCCTGCACAATAAATAAACACAATCAAGTATAGATGTACAACAATAATAGCCGAAGCGACAATTACATAAAATGATGTAATTAAAGCATCTAACAATTTATTTTATTTGCATAATCATTTAAATAGCCCATTTGCATAAATTACTGCAATGAACAATGTAAATATCCATAGCACATAACCAATGAATCCAACATGGACAATTCATTTCTAATTATTTAAGTATTTAATAATGGAATTAATAACAATTGTTAAACAACATAAAAAGACAATTTGGCATAATTGTTAAAAGAACCGTTAACTAAAGCAGATTGGTGGGATGACAAAAAATTCTATGATTACCACTGCACCAAAGGACATAAAACCTCATCATGTTTTCAACTAAAGCATGCAATACAAGACCTCATTGATGATGGTATAATCATAGTCGATCCATCACTAATAGCATCCAACTTTGATCACACTATCTTCAAAGATCCTTTGACAAATCACGACAAAGAAAAGCCCTCCAGTTCAAACTCAATCTCACAAGGTAATGTGAATTACACATGCACTGGATTTGACTACACCATCAATTTCTTTAATGAGTCTGATTCCTGCATATCCACATTCACCTTGGAGGTTGAAGACCCTCGTTGCACTGTCACTACATGTCGTACCAAGATCACTCTACCTGGAGCCCCATCTAGACCTACTACCTCTACTAGACTTGTACCCCCTAGTAGACCTATTGCTCCTACTTCATCTAATTATAGCCTTGTTAAATAACTCGACAAGACCCCTATGCATATAAATTAACTAATATATATAAAGAGTATAATATTAATAATCAATAATTTATATAAAATATTATCGTTATACTAAGATACAAATATAAATTGTTATATATTATATAATTAGAAATATTAATTATACATATATGCATATATGAATATTATTATATATCTATGCATATAATTAGGTATTTAATCGCCATGATATATATATACTATTTTATGTGCTATAGTATATGACATTATGCCTATATTAAAATAATATTATTATAAATAATTAAAGTGATTCATATATAATATATAATAATAAATAATTAATATAATAATATATAATATATAATCATATATTATTATAATCATATATAATTAATATTAATGAATAGACACACCTCTATAAAATATTGTTATATATATATATATATATGGTATATCACAGGTTGAGGTAATCATGATACGAATTATTATCAAATTTATACATTTCAAGAAGAAATTATCTAATGTCTTGAAAGGGGACATTACAAAACACATAAGTGAACATGGTCAAATACATGACTAACCATTACTATAGGAACCTAGTCGAGTGTAGCAAGATAATAATACACAGTGCAATCTTTGCACACATCTCAGGGTAATCATGAAACAACACCATAATACCACATCAATCTTGGTAACCACTGGCACAAATCTCCATGAAACCATCTAACGCATCATAATCTCATAAATCAGACATAAGCATAATCAATCCAACTGATACAATAACATAAATCTAATCACCCCAAGGGTGTAGATCACTCCTAGCCTCAGTCATGATCACTCACAAAGAAAGATCATCAAGGTTGCATCCATCATGATGACTTATAGAATCAAATGGGAGAGGCACTACATATTTTTCTTCTAGAGTTTTCTTAATATAGATCATTTGTGTACAATTGATTACAGTATCCACATACTCATCTTCAACTATTGACTTGGGTACATAATTCTACTTCTTACTTGTCCATGAAATAAGTCTTATCACCTAGAATGAATTATCCACCACTTACACACTTTTTGTCATCCACATTACCTTCCTAATCACCATTAGTATATGCATTTAGTGTGAAATATGCTTTGTGTCCATTTCATAATCCATACTTCTAGTTCCCTGTAGATATCTAAAGATTCTATTAACTACAACCAGATGTGATTCTTTGGGATTAGAGGAAGAACTTGCTACTAATCCAATTGCCTATGCTATATCTACTATGTTGTCTACCACATACTATAACTTATTGATCATATTTTTCTAAAGTATCCCATCCAAAACCTTATAAATATCTTCTTTGGATAATTTACAAACTGTTGCTAGTGGAATGAGTCTTCATCCCAAATGTCTTCAATATCTCTTTCACATCTTTGGTCTAACTTTTGTAAATGACAACCTTGAGCTGACATATTTGCACAACTATAAAGAATCTGATTTCATTGACATAGACATTTCAAATTATTTATTCATTTTTTCTTCAAATGCAATACTCATTCCATCATTTCTTTCAAAGATAATATTATCAACAAATATATCAATAATCAATAAATTCTCATCACTTTCCACCTTTAAGTACAAGTTGTTGTTATCACTTGTTCTTGTAAACCCAATCTAGATTAAGTATGGATGTAAGCTTTCATACCATGCTGTAGGTTCTTGTTTCAATCCATAAAGTTCCTTCTTTAGCTTTCACACCATGTTTTTTCTTTTTGAATCAACAAAACCTTCAAGTTATTATATGTATACCTTTTCTTCTAAGATACCATTTAGAAATGCTAATTTGACATCCATCTCATAAACCTCAAATCATTTGTATGCAAAAAAATCAAGAATTACTATTACCCCTTTAAGTCTACCCACAACTGAAACATTTTTTGCATAGTCCAAGCCTTCTTTTTGTGCATAACCTTTGCAAACTAATCGTGTCTTGTTCCTAACTAATTCACCTATTTCATGCATCTTGTTTATGAAATCCCATTTAGTTCAAATTACATCTTTATCTATTGGTCTAGGTACTAATGTCCAGGTCTAGTACTATTCACTCTAATCCAATTCCTCCTTCATGGATTTTATGAAATCCTCATCCTTTAAAGCATCCTTTACTATCTTAGGTTCAAATTGAGGTAGCAAATAATTTCTTTCTCTTGCTTTTCTTCTTGTTAGTACACCAACATTCTTATCATGAATGATTTTATCTAGGGTGTGATTTAACTTGACATACCTTTGTAACACTAATTCTACTCTAGGAGATTCTTCAACCACTTAGACCAAATCATATGCATTTCCTATTCTTCATTAGTTCTATTTTAGCATTCATTTCAACTAATTTTATGTAGAAAATTTGATAGTAGTATTCTAGTTCTCTTTTAGTAGATTCATTGTTATATTCAGAGTCTTCATCAATCCTTATGTTTACACTTTCTATCATCTTTTTACTTCTCATGTTGAAACACTTGTAATATTTTCTTTGGGTGGACTAACCTAGGAATATTCCTTCATCTCTAGAATTAGAATTTCATGAGTCATTGTCTCTTTATATGTAAAATCTTCTCTAAATACTTTGCAATAACTTACATAGGGAGATCTACCATAACACAATTTATAAGGTGTCTTGTTTGTAACTTTCTTCAATTATACCCATATTAATGTGTAGATTGTAATAATCACCATTTCACTCCAAAAGGTTTGAGAAACACCTTTCAAGTAACATTAACGTTCTTTCATAATCAATGATTGACCTATTTCTCCTTTCAAAAATTATATTTTTCTTACTTGTCCTAGGAGCCAACATCTTCCTTATGATTCCATGTTCTTCATGATGTGTAGTAAATTCATGTGAAGTGAACTCGCCTCTTCTATCCGAACTAAGATGTTTCATTTCTTACCAGTTTCCTGTTCTACTCTCACTTTAAAGATCTTGAACATATAGAAAGCTTCAGCTTTACACTTCAAAAACATAACTCACATCATCCTAGAATAATCATCTACAAATACCATTGTAGGCACCCAAAAATTGGCAAAAGACCTAAATTACACAATTTCAATCAATCAATGTAAATTAAGGAGGAAATCAAAAGAACACAATAGACTTCCAAATCAAAAATCACATCATGTCATTAATCATCTATCAAAGTAACAAGACCTAAATCAACTTTAAAAAGAGGAGAAAAATAATTCAAAATCATAAAATGAAATTCAAAAAGGGAGAAAGAAAAAGACAAAATTTTGAAAATAAATAGAACATTTATTAAATCAATAAAGTCATTTATCCTCACAAAAGTGAAAATCCCTCTTTTTCATCTAAAAGAATTGGAAAATTTCTCATTTATCCTCAAAACCAAGTCTGTTGGACTCTTCCTCCTAGTCTCTTATGAGATATTTTCAATTTCACCTTCATCCACCAGTCAAAGGTGAAAATTTTGATTCTTACCCCAACCCCTTTCAAAATCCTATAAATAGGAGGGAAATCCAAGAGCTAACAGACTCAAGTTTTAGGCATCTACACTATACGAACATTCTGAGTTATCATTTTAGCATTATCATTCTAGAAATTTCATAGTATTTTAGCATTGTTTTTATGTTATTTAGTGTTATTTATTACATGTTTAGCTCATTGCATGTCCATTTTGATAGCTTTCTAAGAGTTATTTTTGACATATAATCTGCATTGTAGTGATAGATCTTGCATGCATTCTTGTATATCTACATTTTAAGCATACTCCCATTCTAGAACTGTCATTGAGATACTAGTCTGAGAGCTTTCTTAGCAGTTGTAGTTAGGGAAACATGAGATGCTCGTAAAGTTTACATTTTGACAATGATTTCTTGGGTTTAGTCTAGTTCGTCATTATTTTATTTGCATTCTGCATTAAAGTCTCATGAATACATGATTATACCATGTACAAATTGACACCCACCATGGGGCTTGAACTCAAAGTCTCTCTACTTTTCAATATGTTTGTCTAATCTCTTATTTCTAGTATAGATTTGTGTTTCTTGTTGTTTTCTTGTGCAGATCTAATCGATTCCAAGTTCTACAGCATTTCGAAGGCTTTGTAACAGTGATAGTAAACTCTCAAAGTCTTCTCTGAGCACACAAGCGCCAAATCTAAATCTTTTGATACTTTTGAACTTTTTTTTAATGCTTCTGAGAAATATTTTGATGCTTTTGAACTCTATTTTAATGCATTAAAAAAAATTTGTAGCACTTTTAAAGAGTTTTGTAACACATTTATAACTTTCTATAGTGCTTTTGAAGAGTTTTGTAACACATTTAAGCATTTTTGCAGTGCATTTAAGTTTCTTACAGCACATTCACTACTTATTGTAGTGCATTTGCTAGATTAAATAGCACATATAACACTTTCTACAATGCAAATGCTTATTCCTGTAGCGCATCTGATAAAAGTTACAACTTGTTAAATCTAACTTCCAGATATAAATATTGATTGCTTATAGATCTCTTCCAAGCTAATGAGAACTCCTAGATTACAGATAGCACATGATAGGAATGAAGACCCTCATAAATGTTCCTAGCCTTTGCTAGCTCTGAATCAACTAAGTGGACCTCGACCCTTTTTAATTGAAAATGCGACATTTCTAAGTTCCAAACCTAGCTTAATAAAAGTGTTTGATATCACTGATCTAAAATAGAAGTAGGCCTATGCTCTCAACTCCTTTTAGTTTATCAAATAGCATGACCTTCTACAAAGATTGGTTACAATTGAATGAGGAAAGAATCCACACATAGCTTAACTAGGAGCCCCTCTATCCTTAGTAGTATAAGGGTTGGTGATTGAAACTTTGTGTTTGTTGTGTTTGGGAAGTCAAGATAGTAGGCATATGCTCTCATTCTTTTAGAGCGATCAAATTCTCAAACCTATTTGTGATTTCCATTTCCTACTTTCCACTAGGTAGGATTATCTAGCCATAGAAAAGCTACCTCACGAGTTGCCTTAGCAAGGCTGATGAGAGGGATCACCTCCCAATCTTGTATTCCCAATTGAATGCAAGCCACCCATGTTCATAATATAACCTTCCTCTAGTAGTCTCATAAGGGATTATGCCAAACCTCCTTAATGTTGGTGGGAAGCTCTCTATCACAAGAAAGGTAAATCCTAACATAGCTGGTTAAACACTAAAACCCACTAGTCATCGGCTCTAGATAACATTGTTAGGAAGCTCTTTTCTTCTATTTTCTAGGTGTGTGTGGTTTTATATTTTACTTTGGTTTCTACTACTACTATTCTTGGATGTTTCTTAATAAGAAACACCAATGCAAATCACTGCCCTTCCAAAAGATGCAACTTTAGACTGGTATCAAGAAACCAAGTCCAAAACAAGAACATTGTTGAACAACCCTGAATTAGTGCATCTACTACATGAAATAGTGCATTTGAATTATCCTGTGATGCTTTTGATATCTTTTATAATGCATATGTTTGTAAAACAACACATCTGAAGCTTTAAACAACACATTTTCCCAGCCAAACAATGCATTTGAATCCTTGAACATAGCATATGACAAATAGAATAGTGCATCTGAGCATCTAAAAAGATCATATGATCAATGAAATAGTGCATGTGATCAATCATGTGACAGATTTGAGAAAAGACATAAAACAGAGGCCATCTACATGCATAATAATTGCGAACAAACAACAAATTTGGATACTATTTTCCTTGTTGATATTTTCCAAGTTTAAGAAATCTCAAAATTGACCAAAAACATTTTTTTGAAACAAGAAAAGCTACAAACATCATTATCAATCTAATAGTTATTATTGCTTCATTTCACACATCAAGCTAGAGATGTTTGGAGACACACATTCGTTCCCTACTTGACTTCACAAAAGTGAACTCATATCATCGACATCGCCAAACACCTTATCCAACCTAGCTTGTTACTCCAAAAGAATCACGATCAATGGAAACTCTCATATTTCAAAAATGCATAAGAACTAAAGGAATCCTACTCACATTTCATGCCACCACTTGAAATCAATATAGCTACAAAACTGAAATGATCATCTATACAAGTGCTAGAATAGCTAGAAGAACCATCAAATGCACAAAACCTCTAAATCTCATTGAACCTACCACACCAACAAATTGTTCACCAAACACAGTTACTCATGAGTCACCCTTTTTCAATCAAAATTCAAAATCCTTTGCCATAATGGGTTCATCTAACACATGGGATGACAAGAGTATTAAAACTAAAATTGAATATTTTCAACCAAATCCTGCACTTGTCGACATCATGGACAAGGTACTCAAGAAACACAAAGAGCATTATATACTAGCATTAGCACAAAAAGGTGCAAAATTGTCATTTGATTTTGATGTGACCAATATGAAACAGGATGAAGAAGAGTCACCCCCTAGATGTTGTCACACAAAAATTACAAGACCTATAAATGGAAATAGAAAGGATGAAGTGAGGAAAAACACAACCCACAAAATTCAACCTCAAAAATGTGTGTCCTCTTCTATTTGATAATAACATTACATTCATGCCTTTCCCACAAAATTTTCAAATACCAAAATATGATAAATATTTTGGCACATCAGATCCACAAGATCACCTTAGACAATTCTATACCATAAGTATGGAATTTGTCCATGACATGACGTACCTAATGTGTTTATTTCCTAAGAGCCTCATGGGGCAAGCCATGGAATGGTTCTCCAAGCTACCCTCCAACATCAAAACCTTTGACTAATTGGCTTCCATGTTCATCACCCAATATTCCTAAAATATTGAAAGGGAAGTTACAATGATCGATTGTGCAACACAAAACAACTTTCTAATGAGTCATTCAAGACCTTCCTACAATGGTGGAGACACACGTTCACCAAGTATCATAGAGACATACTAGACAAAGAGAAGATAGACATCTTCATCAATAAACTCTCCAAACTGATGAATTACTGGCTCCAACACCAAGGGCCTAAAGATTTCAAAACTACCTTAGAGAATGTTACTAAGCTAGAAGAGACCCTACTAAATAATGACATTATTAAACTATTAAAAGATGGTAAGGGCTTTTCAAAAAACTCCACGCAAACTCATAATTCCTCTGATCAAGCCACCAATAAATAAAAGTCATGGTGGAGAAACAACAACAAAAATATCATCAATGATGGGATGGTCAAAGCTAACCATGTTAAACCTTAAACTCAATCCTATCTAAATCAATCGTATCCCATTGTCAACAACACCAATTCAAACACACCTTGGCAAGATAATGCTCGTCCATTCTATCAACATAATGTGGTAACTCCCTCGACATCCAATCAACAAGTCACTTACAATCAAGCTCCTCCTCCCTACAAATATCAATATTTTGATATACCCAAGGAATATACTCCTATCGAGGTGTCTTACGAGAGTGCTTTGCAAACCCTCTTGGCTAATGAACTCATTGTACTTCTTGAGGCCAAAACCTATGAACTCCAAGTCAAGCCAAAGTGGTGGAATGACAAGCACATTTGTGCTTACCATCTAAATAGGGAACACTTAACAAACAATTATTTTTCCCTTAAGGGGCAAATACAAAAACTAATTGATGATGGAACCATCGAAGTGAATAACCTTAGAAATAATGAGGACCATATGGCCTTCAAGAACCCTTTTCATAAGTCATGAAAAGGGTGAATCCTCCAAAGCTAATCAGAATGCACCCCCCTCACACTAAGGTTAATTACGCGCATCATTGACAACACCATCAACATGATCTTTGGCTTTGATGATGTCATGAATGTTATCATAATTAAGGATAAAAATAAGAAACAATCATCAAATTACGTCACCTAAGGTTAGGCCTCTAAAGTTATTTTACCCAGACTCGTGAAAAACTCTGGGCATGCAACTACGAGTTCCTCTTTGCCCAAATATAACTTGGTCATCAAGCTACTTAAGACTCCTACCCATATCTCCATTTTTGAACTATTGCAAATCTCCTTGAAGCATAAAGAAATACTCACCAAAGCCTCAGTACCAAATGACCTAGATGTGAGTAGATTTCATAACATCATTAGCAAGCTAGTTGCCCCTCATTGCATATCTTTTTCATCCTGAGATGACATGTCTATCATCTAGCCACAAAACTCTCCTTTGCATATTGAAGTCTTTATCCATAGAAACAAAGTTAAGAGAGCATTGGTTGATGGTGGGGAAGGTCTCAATATTTGCACACTCAATTTAATAAAAGCCCTAGGGTATATAGAGGATGTTGTTGACCCAAGAAATAAAATCACCATCAAAGCTTATGATGACGAGGAGAGATCCTCTAAAGGCATGGTTATTCTACCAATTAGGGTAGGACTAGTTGTAAAAGAAATTGTTTGTTAGGTCTTAGACCTACAATTAACTTATAACATCCTGTTAGGAAGACCATGAATTCATGACATGCAAGTTGTTCCCTCCACTTACTATCAATGTCTTAAATTTCCATACATAGGTCAAGAGGTGACAATACCTAGGGATCAACACTTTTCCCAATATTTTAATTCCCTTGTCCCTCATAATAGGGAAGAAACTGGCACACCGACAGATGATACTAGCCAGTCCACATCCGTAGATGTTTCATGCTCTACCTTTCAAAATGAGAACCACTGATCAATGTCAACTATGGTTAAAGAGAGAGTTGTTTGTTCGGGTCCTTCCCTTCCTTCACCATCATCATCCAAAGACCTTAAACAATCACACTATGAAATAGATGGATTGATGAAAGAATTTGATAAAAAGTGTAAATTGCAACACAAAGGGGTGAGTGAGTACTCAGTCTCCTTATTTGATCCCTCAGTTTCTTTGAGATCTAATGGCAAACCATCATCCACCACTAGGCCTTATCACACACATTTTATCAAAGCAAGTGGAGCACCTCCAAGTTCGGTAGAAGAAATCAGTCAACAAAATATTGACATTTCTCCCACCTACACGAAAAAGGTTTTGATCTAATGAAAAAGATGCGATATATGGGAGATGGTGCCTTGGGGAAAGGGACAAGCAACATTGAACCTCTAATAGCACAATTTCGGTCCAACAGATCCAAAACAGGGGTGGGGTATACTGAACAAGACAAGACACAAACCTCTTCTGAGGCTCGTCCTAAGCATAGTGATTCTTCCTCTTACACCTTGGTGTAGATACCTAAAAAAAGGGATGGTAATAGCCAAAAGGCAACTGACATCATAAATATAAATTTATCCCTCCTAGGTTCACATCCCATAAGAGAACCACCCATAAATACCTCTAATAATGAAGATGATGACAATTCCACTAAATGGGAATTTGAGTCATTATCTAAAGAGTCTCTTTACAAAAAAGAATGTAATTTTGTTCACATACCCACATCTGATAGTTTCATTACACAAGGAACAACCTCTCGTTCAGGTCTCACTTCACTGAGAGTCGGGGTTCAACAGAGCATCTTAGAAGATAATGAGCATATTGAAGGGTTTCAATTTTGAACCCTATTTCCTAACTTCTTTCCAATAGAAGTTGAAGATGACTACTATGATCCTCTCTCAAACTCTACTTTTCCTGACACTTTAGAAGAAGCACATGTTCAGGTCTCACTTCACCGAGAGTCAGGGTTCAACAAAGCAGCTTAGAAGATAATGAGCATATTGAAGGGTTCCAGTTTCAAACCCTATTTCCTAACTTCTTTCCAATAGAAGTTGAAGGTGACTACTATGATCCTCTCTCAAATTCTACTTTTCCTGACAATTTAGAAGAAGCACATGTCATAGATCTAACGAATACAACATATGAGCCATCTAACAAGATCATGTCTTTACACCCCATTGAACCCTTTCTATATTATGAATCACTCTCCCTAGTCCATCCCAAACTCATTAGCTGGGATACAACTAAGCCTCACCACATTCCCCATTTTGATACTGACCAGAACATCTTCATCTACCTTAATGCAATTGAACCATCTTGTCCACGAGGAAGAGAAGAGATGCACATAGTTGGGTCTAATATCGATAATCTCAATAACACTAGAATAGGCCAAGCATTTCATAGCTTTGATGATCACTACCAGGTTGTAGCTAATCTTGAGAAAAATTAGAAACAAATAGAAGTGATGCATCCCAAGGTAAAAACCTAACTATGGCACCCACAAATGGGGTGATTGATACCTTACTCGAATACTCTGAGGAAAGATCTTCTATCTTGATTGAACCAATAGAACAAGTCAACATTGGTACAAAACAAGAACTAACGGTCATTTATTTGGCACAATCCTTAAACAAAGAGGAAAGAAGCATATTCATTCGCTTCTTTGAAGAGATGCAGATAAACTTTGCATAGTATTACATAGACATACCCAAATTAGACCCAACATTAATTCTCCATCATCTAAATATTTTTCCAGAGATCAAGCCAATAAAATAAAAGCTTAGAAAGATGTATCCCCATACAACTCTACTAGTCAAAGCAGAATTAGAAAAATTGATTAGCACCAATTTCATCTGGCCCTTGGCATATGCGTCATGGATATCCAACATTGTTCTGATATCAAAGAAGAATGGTACCATACACGTTTGCAATGATTTCTAGGATTTAAACAAAGCATGTCCTAAAGATGATTTTCCCCTTCCCAATATTGACACCATTGTAGACCTAACAGCAAGTCATTCCATGTTTTCACTTATGGATGGATTTTTAGGGTATAATTAGATCAAGATAGCACTAGAGGATCAAGATAAAACAACCTTTACTTGTGCATGGGGCATGTTTTATTGGAATGTGATGCCCTTTGGGCTAAAGAACATTGGGGCCACCTATCAATGGGCCATGACCACTATCTTTCATGATATGGTGCACATCTTTATGGAAGATTATGTGGATGATATCTTTAAGAAATCCCATACTCGAGAGGAATGTCTCCCCATATTGGACAAGATATTCACTTGCCTGGAAGCATTCAAGTTTGGGCTCAATCCCAAGAAATGTGCTTTTGACATCAAATTGGGAAAGCTTCTAGGATACATTGTCTCGACCAAAGGGATAGAAGTTGATCCTAAAAAGGTACAATCCATAGTTAGTATGCAACCTCCAAAGAACCTAAGTCAGTTACACTCTCTTCAAGGCAAGCTTTAATCAGTTTGTCAGTTTATTTCCCAGTTGGTGGAAAAGTGTGTGCCTACCATCAACTTACTACACAAGGACATCATTTTTAAATGGGATGATCAATGTCAAAAGGCTTTTGACTCACTCAAAACCTAATTGATGAAATTTCCCACGTTGGTACCTCTAGTATCACACAAACTATTGTTGTTTTACATTTCTCTAATGGATAAATCAATCAGAGCCCTCTTAGCACAAGAAAATGATCAAGGAAAAGAATGAGCGATCTATTACATCAGTCGTACCCTGGTTGACTATGAGCGTAATTACTCTTTTATCAAAAAGGCCTGTCTAGCCATAATTTTTTCTTCCAAAAAGATATGTCATTATCTTCTAATACATAAAGTCAAGCTCATCTCCAAAATTGATCCCCTCAAATATCTTCTCAGCAAAACAACATTAACAAGAAAATTAGCCAAGTGGGTGATAATCCTAAGTGAGTTTGACATTGAGTATGTTGATAGGAAAGCAATAAAAGGATGGGCCATTGCTAATCAATTGGAAAATGTACCTATAGAAAGCTCAAATCCTATCCTAGCTGATTTCCCAGATATGCACATTCTTGAGACAGAGCCAGTAACTTGGAAATTCTATTTTGATGGCTCTTACACACACCATAGATTAGGCACTGGTATTTGGTTCATCACGCCACTAGGCATTACCATCCCTAAGTCTTACAAATGACTTTTCCCCTATACCAAAAACATGGTAGAATGTGAAGCTTTGGTCTTGGGCCTCAAACTAACTTTAGAATGGAAACTAATAGTGCTAGAGGTTTATGGAGACTCCTAGTTGATCATCAATCAAGTCACTAAAACTTACTAGACCAAAGATGAAAATTTATTGCCTTACAAACATATGGTTGATACTCTTAAGGCATGTTTTGTTCATAGTACTTTTGAACAAATTCCCAGAGATAAGAATAGAGCAGCATATGCTATGGCCACCTTGGCCTCCTTACTCTAGTTATCGAAGCAACATGAGCGGTATGAGTTCTTAATAGAAGAGGTGGTTCAACCCACATTTACTCAACCTGATTCCCTTATCATTTTCCACTTAGATGCTCATGATTCCCTCTGGTATAACCCCATCATCACTTAACTCTACTATAACACCATTCCCTCTGACCTCTCATGTAACCAAAATTGTAATTTCATTTGACAAACCTCATGCTAAACTTTTGTGGATGATACGCTATATAGGAAGGGTCTTGATGGTACTTTGTTTAGATGTCTCAAAAAGGACGAGCCTATAGTCACTCTGTAGGAAGTCCATGCAGGGATTTGTGGATCACACTCTACTGGGTTTACACTAGCAAAGAAGATTCTTAGGATGGGTTATTTTTGGCCAACCATGGAAAAGAATTCTATTGACTATGTTAAAACTTGCAAAAAATGCCAAATCAATGGTAACCTTGTTCATGTGCTAGCCCAAGAGCTCAACCTTTTGGCCACACCATGGCCTTTTTATCAGTGGGGCTTTGATTTGATTGGAGCCATCTATCCACCTTCCTCTAACAGACATAAATGGATTATCACTACCACAGAATACTTCACCAAGTGGGTCAAAGCGATGCCACTTGCCGACTCTACAGAAAAACAAATCTCTTCATTCTAAACCATATCATTTGTCAGTTTGGCAGATCCCATGCCATTCTCATGAACAATGCCTTGTACCTTAAAAATCAAATAATTGATGAATTATGTGAAAAATTCACATTATACACCACTCATCATCAATTTATTATCCTCAAGGCAATGGCCAAGAAGAGGCCACAAACAAAACCATTATCAAAATTCTCAAAAGAACCATCAATGATATTGGTAGAGATTGGCATTTACAGTTGAACCCCACCCTCTAGGCCTATAGGAAGAGTGTTAGGACACCTATAGATGTGACACCCTTCTTCTTGGTTTATGGCTATGAAGTTATTCTTCCTTTAGAGGTTGAGATCCCATCCTTGAGAGTTACTCTTCATGACATCCTATTAGATAAGGATTACAGAGTGACCCATCTAGAGCAGCTAGAATTGTTAGAAGAACATCAACATGCAACACATGAACACCTCAAAGTGTATCAGAATAGGTTATCAAGACATTACAACAAAAAGGTCAAACCCTATGTTTTTCAAATTGGTGACCTTGTGCTCTTAGAAAACCCTAAGAACCAAGCAACTAGGGAAAACAAAGACAAGTGGGAGGCCAATTGGATTGGTCCTTACATTATCACAAAGTCTTTTGGGATTGGCACTTATAGACTCTCAGATTGTGATAGCACAGACCTAGTAGAACCCATCAATAGCATCCATCTCAAAAAGGTTTTATGTCTAGAGCTTTGAGAAACACATCAAAAATACCAAAAAAAAAAAAAAGGTACAAAAGAAGTGAGAAATGCCACCTTTGGTTTGAAAAAAGAGTTAGAGATAGCAACTTTGGACTTTTGTAAACAACACAAGTCCTTCAATGCTGAAAAGTAGTCCAGACTATACTCAAGCAGCTTCCTTTGTGACAAATTTTGCTTGTTTGAGGCTTATCTAACACAGTCAAGTTAATTTCACACATACCCAATTGAGAAACATTTTTGGGTTATAGTTCAGTGGTTCTTTGGCATTAGATGTAGTTCATAGCAATAGAGATAGTTAGTATGATAGCAAGAAAGGGAAAAGCAACAAATTGGGAGAAATGAGGAATTAGATTATGTATTGAGATACCATAGACATGAATTGCAGGAAAATCAATGCACATCTCAACTATCTGCCATGACTAATGATCCCCAATGTTTATTTAACCCCTCATTTGACCCATTGATGTCCCAAACTCTTTTTCTTACCTCCTGCATCCCAAATATAGCTATCCATGCCTACTTTTTGTCTTTTGGCCTTCTTTAGGTGCCTCACATGGTCCTGGTTACCCTCGTATTCCAATAAATCTCAGTCACATCCTCACTCCACTCCCGAAAACCCAAAAATTGCCAAAAATTGTCAAAATTTATCAAAAACATTAAAAAATAATCCAAAATTATCAAAAAAATCCAGTTAACAAAAAAAATCAAAAATTATCAAAAAATTCAAAAATAGTCAAAAATTATCAAAAAAATCCAAAACTCGCCAAAAATTATCAAAAAAGTTCAAAAATTTCCAAAAACATTCAAAAGGGGGTAATAATTGCTAAACATAGCCATAAATCCCAAAAAATTAACAACACCCCAAAAATTCCCATCAAACGTGGCTCACTTCAGCTCAAATAGGCTATTTAACTATGCATAAATTATTGATGTGTTTTTCAAACTGATAATCCATTGATTCCATGTCAAACTGGTGTTCGTCTATAATTGCTGCTCCTTCGAGACAGGTTTGCGTACCTCAATCAGTTTTATATGAAATCAATGGTGAGGTCCACTATATTGAACAATATTTAAATATTTTATGACAAGTTATATAGCTCCATTGCCTCTAGCAAAACAATACAAAGTGCCTCAACGGTATTAAGAAGCAGCATAGTTATGTCCTGAAACATCTTGTTGGGCTTTGGAAAATCTAGCACATTGCGAATAGTTCACAAGGTGCCAACAGAGTCCACTTTTTCTTCCTCTTGTCAAGAACCATAATTCCCAACATATTATTTGTCTTATTTATCTTGCAATAGCCACAATCGATCTAAAAGCCTTCAATAGATCTGTCAATGCTATCTCAGAAGCCCATATATCTATTGAACTCTTTCATCATCACCTAATCAAGGGCACAAAATAAACAAGTGTAAGTGTGAGAGCTTGCCACCCTTGTCAAGCACCTTTTTAGGCCTAGACGCCTTTTTTAGGCCCCTCAAGCAACCTTTTATGCCCAAATAACTTTTTTAGGCCCCTCAATTGCCTTTTTAGCCCTTAACGCCTTTGTTTTTAGGGCCCTCAAGTGTCTTTTTAGGCCTAGATGCTTGTTTAGGTCCCTAAAGTGCCTTTTTAGGCCCAAATGTCCTTTTTAGGCCCCTCAAGCACCTTTTTAGGCCCAAACACCTTTTTCAGGCCCCTCAAAGCACCTTTTTAGTCCCAAATGCTTTTTTCGGCCAAAGCACCTTTTTCAAGGCCCCATTTCACCTTTTTCAAGGCCCCATTTCACCTTTTTCAAGGCCTAGGTGTCCTTTTTGGGCCCCCAAAATGCCTTTGTGCATCAAAGCGCCTTTTTCAAGGCCCTATTTTTCCTTTCTCAAGGCCTAGGTGTCCTTTTTGGGCCCCCAAACATCTTTTCATAGGCCTCAAGAGTGTCCATCTTGGCACACACCTAGAGAAACATCCCAAAGTTGGCCTTATAATCGTCTGTAAAGACTATTAATATACACAAAATTGTGCCTTACACATCATGGCTCCCTAAATATTACACAAATTTGTACTCATCTTTTATTAAGAGCCCACACAGACTTTTTGTTCCCCCGCATACCAATAAAGGTTTTCCTTACTCTACGGATCATGTTGTTCCCCTTTTAACAAAGATTGAAACCTTTCCAACATTGTCAAAAATACAAAAACATTCAAATATCTATCAAAAATCTCAAAAAATTTCACATATTCCTCAAAATGCTAAAAACATCCAAATATATTCCAAAAATACCAAAAAAAACATGACAATGCATTACAATCAACATCAGTTGTCCCTTTGCTTGCCACAACAAAAAACAAAAACTTTTATTCTACTATGATGGCAATGACAACATTACATTCGAACAGTGTCTAGCGAACTATTTATTCTAGCCTCCCTAAGGGAGGTGGCAAGATAGGGTGTCCAACCAATGGCATTTCTTTTGACCCAACTCCACAAGAGGAAACCCCTGACATCAATCCTTTATGTACCTACACTACATCCATGGGAATTGAAAACCTCCCACCACGTAATTGGGCATTCAATAGTTGTATAAATTCCCTATCCATGAATTGGGTCTCTCAATGATCTTCATTCAAGAATACCTAATAATAATGTCTCATATAATAAGAAGATTTTCGTTGTACCTTCATCATCTAGTGCATTTTCATGAACACATTCTCCCTCATCTTGTTTACTCCTAGTATAGTGATCGATCATTGAGCCACATCCCACTCCTGCTGCATTTGATTAGTCACCATTCGCCAATGCTCCAAGTCTACTTTTGCCTCACCCAAACACTGCTACAACTGCCTCACCTTCACCTCACTTAATTCTAATTGCTCCTACAACTTCAATGATAGGGAGATTGATTTTGCAATTTCCTCCCTAAATGACTCAAACTATGACTGCAGCAACACTAGCTCATTTTGCACACTCTCTAAACCCAATTGCACCATCTTTAGAGATTCTTGCAACCTCTGAGCCCATGATCGCTCTACCCACATCCTCGCATCATTTCCCTCTGCCCAGATCCTCATGTCATTTCCCTTCACCTGTGATTGCTTCACACATAGTTTTGCTTCTAGTAATTGCACCCGTGATCGCTCTATATCCACCACCACTTAAAGATGTCTTGCCTTCATTTGCGCTCCATCTTCTTGTGCCTTCTCCAATGATCCCAAAAAAAATGCAACTTCTTGTTCTACATTCTTCGCTTGGACTCTCTCTGTGGCTAACATTATCTGTAATTTTTCCATGTCCCTTGATGATTGATCCCACCCCTTGCCTCTAGTCGTGGCTCCTCCATATTTACACTACTCACTTCCCCTTCCTTTGACCCTTGTCCCAAAATCTTGAGGCTAATCAACCAATGCATTCCAATCATCACCTCACCCACACTAATGCATTTTGCATCCTTTGGAGCTTCTCCCACAGACTTTTTTGGAGATTTTATCTCCCCTGCCTCCTTCTTTGCTCCTAACATACTCTTTGTCATCTCAGGTGGGCTATTCTACACCTGCATCATCAGTTCCTCATCCAATACCACCTACAAAACCTATTGCATTGTAGTCCCCAACAAGATCATTAATGTCGACAAGGGCATTTCTTCTACCCCGATTCCTGCCTCTTTGAGTTGTGTTGACCCTTGCCCCACATGACTTGCTTCACCTAGCTCCAAAATTAACACTTGAAGTTCTGACTGATACACCAAATCCCTAAAGGTTCATCGAACTCGCTTCTCTCTTCGCCCTTGCCTAATCCAACTTCCCTAGCTAGCATCACCCTCCCATTGCGATTGGTCTGGTGAGCCCAACATGCTTTCAATTACACACTTCCTCAAAATTATCAATAAATGTGATAGCCACGTTCTACTCTTCACCTTGCCTTGTTCCACCCCCATGATATCCACTTATTTATAGTTGTCACTCACTTGAGACTTGTTCTTTACTAGTCTTATGATGTATTCACTCTAGGAGCTACATCCTATTGCACTAGTACTAGGTACACTTGACCCTTGGCTCTGATACTCAAAAACCCTAATTCTCATTGATGCATATTACTTGACAAAATCTATTGCTAAATCACTGTTGACACATCCCATGCTTTCTTATCTGACTAGTACAATAGTTACTTCCAAGTATAACTAAACAAACTCGACACTATTACACACAACTGACAGCACGCCTAGTCTACAAATAATGGTTTTTTTCACTACTATGTACTTCTAGTGCCTCGATGATGTGCTTAACTAGAGGTATTGGGATGAAGTCATGATATTTTATTGGTTTTTCACTGTTTAACTCCAGTGATCCTTTGATTTCACACATTATTGGTGTCCACTTGTAAGTGCCTCCTCTCATTTGGAAAGCCATGTGTACCTCGATCGATTTTGTGTGCTATCTTAGGTGAGGTTTTTTATCTGACATGTGACTGTTTGTGTGCCTATTTTTATTCTTCTACAGCTATAAGTTTTTTTTTCTAGTAGTTGTCGTATTTTCATGTATATTTTTCATATTTGCTGGTACTTCTCGGCGTGACATAGTATTCATATCACTATAGCTAATCTATTGGTGGTTGTACTTAGTCACTTTTTATCACATGCTCTATGATGACAATTAATTTGTATCTCTTTACAAAAAAAGAAGTGACAATTAGTTGCATTCATTTGGTATGCATTTTCATCTTGGGTTCCTTGAAAACAAACAGTTGGCACATAAATTGGGATTACACAAGAAAGCCTTCACAACATCACTCAACAAATTCACGATTGGTTATCTAATAACATACAACAAAATCAGCATCAAGGGGAGTTCTTAGCACTCAACTATCATGGACTTTATCTTCTCCCAACATCGTGACCATGCATCACACTTCATTGTTTCATATTTTCATCCACTTATTACATTATGTGGCTTTCAAATCTCAAACAATTCTAGTCACTTTTTCCTTTTATCAAACTTCATTCCTCATTATACCACATCATCTACTGCATTACGTGGCTTTCAAATCTCAAACAATCTCATTTCATCACATTTCATTTCATCTCCTTTTCTTTCTTTTATCCTAATTCACTATGTCACCTTTTATCACACCAAATCTCATTTTATTCCACCACATCATCTATTGCATCACATGGCTTTTGAATCTCAAACAATTACATTTCCTTACATATCACAGTTCATTTCATTTTATTATATTTCACTTTCCTTATTTCACAACATTCGTGAATTGCATTCCATCGTTCTTCATCACATTACCTTTAATTCATGCATTTCATCTCTTCATTTCATGGCTTTTGAATCTCAAAGGTTAATGTCCCATCCCATATCTTTCGAATCTCAAACAATTTCATGTCCTTCCATTTTTTAATTTCATTCACATTACATTTTACCACATTTCATTTCATTCCCATTACATGTCCTCACATTATATTTTATCACATTTTCATTTATCATTTCATGCCATTACATCCCATTTTCACATTTTTATTTCATTTCATTCTCCTTTTATCATATTTCATTCCATAACACTTTGTCCCACTTCCGTTGCTTTACATTTTTATTTCATTTATACCTTCATTTCATTTCACCACATCACATCACATCAAATCTCATTTCATGAAAAATCACACTTCATTGCATTACATTACATTGCATTACACTAAATGTCATTCCATTACATTCAATCCCATTTCATCATGCCACATATCCTATTTCATCACATTAGATTATATTATTTCCTATCGCATTTTCATTCCATTTCATCACATTTCTAATTCACTTACAAATTTCATTTCATTTCATTCCATTACATCTTATCACATTGCAAATTTCATTTCATTACATTTCATATTGTTACCTCACATTCCATTCCATTTCATTCAACCTTTCATTCATTTCATTCCATTTTATCTACTTTCATTCCTTTTTATCACACGACATTATCGCAAGATTAATTTCATTACATTTCATTTATCATAATTCATTTTTTTCACAATTCATTTCATTACATCATATTACATCTTATTTCATCCCAATTGATACATCAAATCTCATTTCAAAATTCATTTCAATACATCTCATATCATTACATCCCATTACATTACACCAAATGTCATTTCATTCTATTTCATTTAGTACATTCCATTACATCTAATTTTATTACATCAAATTTCCATTTACCATATTTCATTTCATTACATTCACACCATCACATCAGATTTTCATTCATTACATCATTATTGTCATTTAATTATTTCAATCATTATCCACATATCATACTACATTAATCATTCACATATATATTAATATCTACTGCTACTATATCCATCAAATCATACCATCACATGCGTACATGAGTCCATGATATAACAAGTGCACACATCTGAAAATCAAAAAGCTTAGATATCTCATAGAGAAAAAGATCGAACAATACATTAAAAGGATAAAATCAACATGAATATAAGATAGACTGCATTAACAAGAACATTCAAATGATCAAATAACATGAACATCAACAGATCACAACGTCTATCCACACGAACATCCAAAGATCACCAAGTACATCAACATGAATATCAATTGAACGTCAAAAGACTAATCATACATAATGATGAGTAATGCCATAACACATTATGTAAACTCATCCATGCCTAGGTGGCTAACCAAAAGGTCCCTGCTCATCGAGGGCACTCATATCCTCTCATGGCACTTGATCAGTCGCATCTGTCATCAGTGCGACCTATCTAGCTATGGCCATTTGACTAGTCGATGCCCCATCTATCCTTGGTGGCAGTGGTGGCAGTGGTGGCCTCGGTGTCATCAATGCTATAAATTCCTATAGCATACTCATCAACTCACCAATCTAAGCCTCCATGGCACTCATCCATGCCTCCAAATCAGTCGATCCCCCTGGCCTCTCTAGTGGTGGATATGCATCTGGTGGCACCTGTTGCTATCCCTGTGGCTATACATCCAGTGGATCTCTAATAGGAGCCTATAACCATGGTCTCTATCGTTGGACAAACTATATATCATCGAGCAACCTGGCCCTTACCAGCTCTACCCTACCATGTCCAACACCTCTCACCCTCGCACCTCTACGACCTCATATCCCTCCAACCCTCCCTACACCTACATCCCCTAGCCTTTGCATTAGACTTCATGCCACACCCATCCACGATAGTACCATAGCTCCTCGACCTCACCCTCCATATCTCCCCCATTCTCTAACCACACCTCTCATCCTCCCTCTAGCCTATCGTCTCCCTTTACCTCTCCCTATACTACCCTCATCATCCTCATCCTCTCCCCCACTTGATGGCTCATCAATCCAAGGAATAGGCTCTAGAAGATCCGTATATCTCAGAAAGGGATGCTGCTGAAACCAACATGCATAGTCCCCCACCATCCCTGCATCTATCGCTCCATCGTGCAATGCCCATGGTTGTGGTGTGTCTATCATCTGAAGAAATGCCTCCAGGAAAGCCTCAGACTCCAAGGTAGGCCCCCACACTGCCCTCTCTAATTGCACTTGAGCATAATGCATTGACCCTTGTGGCATGCCCTATCACCACCCAAACTGTCTCACAACCTACCAGAAACAAAATCGCTCTATCATTATGGGTACCCAACCAAGAAAATATCTTAGGCCAAAGAAGTATACCATGTCATCATCATCCTCATCCCATAGCTCTGTGAACCTATATGGTCTCCACACAACCTCATCAATATCATCCAATATGCACCACCAATACTCTGTCTTTGCCCAAATGGGGCTACATAATCACATTGGAGTAGGTATACATGTAAGGCATACCCTAAGGTAGCTGTTGCACACATACCAGATGAGTAATGGGTAAATGTTCCCATGTCCATAGCTAAAACAAAATCACTCTTGCTAATAGTGATGAGGCTCCTGAATATACAACCTGATGCAAGTCATGATACAAGTGGGCCAATATATAGCTTCCCCATGCAAATCTTCATGGATGATCTACCATATCCTATATCAACTAACCCCATCCAATTGGACATCCTTGCCCTCATCAGTCTGGCAACAAAAATGCTCCTATCAATCCTGCCAAAATTTTCAGTAGTTGCTCATACTGTAGCATCTGGAACCATAACACACTATCATCCCCAATACTGTCATCTCTAAAAAAATCTCTAAAATCAATGCCATCTACAGTCTGATTATAGTACATTAAATCCCCTACTATTAGGATCTACAATATCCAATATACATCCTCTGGAATCATTTTCATCTCACCGATCGAAAAATGAAAGGTGTTGTGGTTTGAGTGCCATCGCTCGGCCACAGCTATCAATAGCTCCATGTTCACTCAGAACTAGGGCATTTGTAGTAAATAAGTAAACCTACATCTGTCAATCACCTTTCGTTCCTCTCCCAACAATCTTCCTATTACCTCTAGGGGCCATGGATATAACCCTCATACCATGAACTTTCACCCACATACCTATTTTTCATCAAATAAGCAAACAACAATGTTAGCCATCCTTATAAGTGATCATCATACATTAGTCTACTATTTATATCTAGCTACTCAACTACGGGTTCTAACTTGGACCTGTTACTCATCCTTCTCTATCCTAAGTCAGACTTGTTTGTTTTCCCTACTCTGTATCCTGAGATGGGGCATCATTCTTTACCTATCTATCATGAGAAAAATCCTATAACATCACTTCATAACTACCTTATTACTATTTTTTACTCGTTATAACAGTCCCTGGTTGACAGACCTAGAATCTAGCCTTTTGCATTATCTTATGCTCTATTAAGGCTTTATAATTAGTTTCCACTCTTCAATGATCATTTTCATTATTTCCAAAGACATATGCGCTACCAAATCAATCATATGCACTAAAACAGACAGATACACTATTTTAACTTTCAAAAGCACTGTTTTATACCTTGCATGCACTATAACATGGTAAGCACTATTAAAATGATCATATGTGTTATTTAACAGTGCATAAGTGATATTTAACTCAAAAGAATTAAAACATTAGACATATGTGTTGTAAGATAAATCAAATGCACTAAAACTTTTAAATGCACCATAAAAACCCATATATGCACTAATTTGCCTAAAAACTAGATTTTGGTATGCACTAATTTGTCCTTTGAATGCACTAAATAATTGTGAAAATGTGTTAAAAGACTTAAACTACCACATTTATCACAAACATTTGTGCGAAATTCCAAAAAACTTAGGAATGCATGAAAAATCTTTAAAATGGAGGATCTTGATGACTTACTAGGGCACCATATTCCATTGGACACTCGTACCTATGACTCCTCTCGAATCCGTGCTCTCATAAAGGGACCATCATCCTCGTCAGCTCAGAGCTCCAAAATGCCAAATGCCAAATGAGAATGTGAAAATGACAAGGGTTTATAAAAGGCCTTTTGACCTATTTAATCCTCCTTAGGGGCATTTATATCACTTTTTCACTCTATTTTCCCAACACTATAACCTTTTTGCTCACTTTTGCGAATTGGGTATTGTATTAAATCAACTTGATCATCTTTATCTGTCAATTATCCAACATTTCATGAATAAAATTGGAACCTCCTTAATTTTTGCACATTCATTTTTTTCCAATTTCATTTCTAAGGGGGTAGTATATCCATATCAAACTGGGGCATCCAAACTAGGGCATCAAAATTTTTTGAAAAATAAAAAACGTTCTACCCTAGCCAAAAATTTCAAACATCAAATCAACCAAAACTAGGGTATCCAAGTAAAAAAATTGCAACATCAATCAACAAAATCAATGACAATCAAAACATCAACAATCAAACATCAAACCATCAACAAACAGACACCATGACAAGTGCAAAATATCAAAATATCATCGAACATACATACAATCATCAAAATTTGACCTAAAATCAAAAAATCAAGATAATCTTTGAACTAATATGCTTCACACATTAGCTCAAAGAGGGGCATTTGTAGACACACAAAAATTGGCAAGGACCTGAATTATGCAATTTCGATCAATCAATGCAAATTAAGGAGGAAATCAGAAGAACACAACAGACTTCCAAATCAAAAATCACATTAGATCATTAATCATCTATCAAATCAAAAAGACCTAAATCAACTTTTAAATAAGGAGAAAAATAATTCAAAATCATAAAATGAAATTCAAAAAGGGAGAAAGAAAAAGAAAAACTTTTGAAAATAAATAGAACATTTATTAAATCAATAAAGTCATTTATCCTCACAAAAGTGAAAATTCCACTTTTTCATTTAAAAGAATTGGAAAAATCATCATTTACCCTCAAAACCAAGTCTGTTGGACTCTTCCTCCTGGTCTCTTATAAGATATTTTCAATTTCACCTTCATCCACCAGTCACAAGTGAAAATCCTAACTATAACTCCAACCCCTTCCAAAATCCTAAGGAGGGAAATCCAAGAGCCAAAGGACCCAAGTTTTAGGCATCTGCACTATATGCACATTCTTAGTTATCATTTTAGCATTATCATTCTAGAAAGTTCATAGCATTTTTGCATTTTTTTTAATGTTATTTAGTGTTATTTATTACATGTTTAGCTCATTGCATGTCCATTTTGATAGCTTTCTAAGAGTTGTTTTCCACATATAATCTACATTATAGTCATAGATCTTGCATGCATTCTTGTAGATTTGCATTTTAAGCATACTCTTATTCTAGAACTGTCATTGAGATGTTGGTCTAAGAGCTTTCTTAGCAGTTGTAGTAAGGGAAACGTGAGACATTCATAGAGTTTACATTTTGACAATGATTCCTTGGGTTTAGTCTAGTTTGTTGTCATTCTATCTGCATTTCTGCATTAAAGTCTCATGAATACATGATTATACCATGTACAACCATAAAGCACATGTCTCCATAATAACTTTGAGTTCCTATTGGACCAAACAAATCAATGTGAACTATGTCTAAGACTCCTTCAGATGGAAGACTAACTTTTACTAATAAAGCTAGAATTGGTTAACTTCCCAAGCTGACATTCTTCACACATTATATTTTTTGGTTTCTCTAGATTAGGCAATCCTCTTACTACTTTCATCTTACTTACTTTGACCATATTATCAAATTTAATATGACAAAACCTTTTATGCCATAACCAACAATATTCAACTCTAGTAATTAGACAAATTTTAATAGTAGAATTTAGTTGGAACAAGTTACCTATGGTTTATTCACTAGTAGCAATGACAACTCCTGATTTTCCAATGATCTTGCACATTCCTTTATTGAAATCTAATCTATATCCTTTGTTGTTTAACTGATCAATACTTAACAAATTGTATTTTAATCCTTTAACCCAATAGACATTATCACAATTTTTTTTACTATTCAAAACAATAGTACATTTACCTTTCACAATACAAGGGCTATTATTTCCAAACTTCATCAATTCTCCATCACATTCTTCCATTCTAGTGAATTTGTTTTTCTCACCAAACATGTGATGTGAGAAATCATGGTTAATTATCTAGTCTTTATTATGACTATACTGGAGACCATATATTTATCATCACCAACAGTTGGATCTTATTTGAATACAACAAACACAATTTCTTATTCTCTTCATCACACTCTTCATTGGTAACACCTTCTTCAACAATGTAGCATGTTTTCTTGTTCTCCTTTGATTTCCTTTCATTTTCCTTCTTTTCCTTGTCAAGGTATCTAAAAGTAAGATGTTCAATATTATTGCATGGAAAATACTTTAAAGGTATACATTTGTCTTTTCCATTCCCTCTAGGAAACCTCTTAGCATGAAATACCTCTAGTTCCTCTTGTTCCTTTTCTTCAGTTAAAATAGATTCATAGCATTAGAATTGTAAATAGATGAACTAGTTGAAGCACCATTTATGCCCAAAATGGAAATTTTCTCTTAAGCATACTATTATCAAAGTTACTTATCTCAATAGATATCAACTTTCCTATTGAAGAATCCAAAGTGACTACACCAGTGCTTAAAGATCTAACCTCTTGAATAGCTAAGACTCTAATAGCATACTATGAAAATAGGGTTCTAAGTATCTTACTTATCACATCATTTTTTGTACAAGGGTTCCACTAGCATCTCTGTAGCAATAATCACATATTTGGTTCTCTGACTATACTACTCAATATTTTTTCTCTCCATAATCCTCATTTCATCAATCTTTCCCTTCAGACTATCTACCTTTTCCCTTTGCACATGTGAGTATCCTCCATAGATTATTTTTAGTCTTTGCCACATGTCATGAGAGGTCTCTAGGTCTTGAGCATCTATGTATTCTACATTTGAAAGGGTACTTGCAATAACATCCAAAATAGTTGTATTCTTGTTGGCCTCAACTGATCTGTATCAAGAGTTCTAGTAGGAGATATACCTTCATCCTCCCACACTATAATGGGGAGTTTCCTCTTGTGAACTTATAAGCTTCCTTCTTTACAATTTTCGATCTTTTCCTCGAGATATTATGTTTTTACCAAACTTGAGGACTAGAGCCTTAATACCAATTTTTGGTCCTAAGTGATTCAATTACTAAGAGAAGTTGGGGTGGTGGGGGGCGGCACATAGGTGTCAATAATCGGCCAAACAATCAACTTTTTCAACTTCTTAAACCTATAACTGATAGAAAAATTGATAGAAAAAATAAAATTACCCATCACATGAAAACATCCATGTCTTTGACACAAATGTTTTGGTTACATGAAAAACCAACTTGGATCAAAATTGCAGTGGAGATTAATACTCAAAAATATTGTACTCTTCTAAGGTACACCCTATGAGCAGCTTAACCCTATTAAGAGTTACATAGACACTGTTAGGTTCGACCCTATTAGGGGATTCACCTCTAGCCATGTTAGGAGATTTACCCTGTTAGGGGTGGCCTTGTTTAAAAAAATTGAACGCTAGCTAACGTGTCACCCTATTAAAGGATTTACAAAAAGGATCTGTAAGGATCCACCCAATTAAAGAATCTCACCTATTATAACTATTAGAGAAAAACATAAAGAATAATTTGTGTAGCGAGACTAGCTCTTCCTGATCAAATCCACTTAATCTCAAACTCACTTCTCAATGCTCTTCACTTCTTCCTAGCTTGATCACACCTTGCACTTCTTCACGACACTTACTAGACCATGATCAACAACACAAAATTATTGTTACTTCATCTATTTACATTGCTTTACCTTTTTCACCAACTTAACTAGATCATAAACACATTATTTTTATGAATTCAAATATCCTACTCAGATCAAATCACAATAAGAAAATATCTTATTTTCTAAAAAAAAATTACATGATCACATCCACTAATTCATAAAGTTATGTGCTATAGGTCAAACACATTTCGACCAACCATTTTCTTCCTCTAAAATATTCTCCATACATTGCTCACACTTAATCCATAGCTAGATCATCACTTTCACACGTACATCCACATTAATGGATCATGACTATTTCAAGAAAAGTCAGTCCAACCTTGTCATCAATTGTGAATCATCAACTGACTGACTGTCACTTAAAAACTCATTTTTCTTTAACATGTTCATTGAACCTTCACAGCTTCACTTGTCACCTATCACTACTTCACTAGTCATCTTTCCATTTTGGAAATGCTAAACTTGTAATGCTAATGAGTTTTTTTTGTAACCGCATTAGCTCTAATGACTTCGTCACATCATCCTGTGATCTCTCTACTTCATTCAACATGAATTTAATAAACTAATATAATAACCTATAGCTTTTGACTAACTATTCAAGGAGTTGCACTATGAATTCATTGACCATATTACTCTCCTCTTTAGTAGCAGTCAAAATATACTCTTCAAGAGGCACCCCCAAAACTCTGTTGATGATCACACTCATCAATCCTTACTACAAAACTCTCTTCACCATTATTATGCTTAACAACATACTAGGAACACTAGGTAAATAGTTGACATAAATGACATCACAATAATTATTCATCATGCAATCAGGTCTTCACTATAACATTACTAATCATCACTCATCACACCATCAGTTATAACAACAATACACAACCATACCTAGAAATCAACAAGAATGAACTAAAATATCAAAAAATAGATCATACCACAAATGATGAATGTGTCAATATAGACCATTCAAAATGCACTAAGATATTGATGATCAAGGACATCATGAGTAGGGTTTTATTGAAAAAAACAAGATAAAATTAACAAAGAAGACCTCTTGAGTAACACCCAACCAGGAAACCTGAAAGAACAAGACTAAATGTTACTAAATTTAATGAATAATTTCTTTTGAATCTCTTTTTCTTGCTTTTTTACCTAACTCTAGATGCAAGAGTCCTAACATTGTTCTTCAGCAACATTACCTAGTTTTGAATTCTTAAGTTATGAAATAAAAACTATCCAATTAACAAGTAACCTCTAGTTTGTAAGTGGCTTAAATCATCGTTTACTTATTTTCTCTTTAAACATTATAATTTCACCACTTATGCAAGAAGGGAACTAAAACATTATTTGAATTCCTATTTAGTTATGTTTTCTTACTTTGTTTATTATTTACTTCTATATTAATGCATCTTATCATAATAGTTTAGGGTAAGAACAACCACTTCAATCTCAACTAAAACTCAATCATTTTCATTTATGATAATTCTCATAGTCATCATTATAGGAGATAGGATAAGAGACCCAAAAACTAGATAATCTCCCCTATTTATTTCACTTATTAATTCCAAGTGATAACCATAACTTCAACTCACAAAAAATAATTACTTTAACCGTTTTCAATTTGTAGCTAAGGTAAATGAACTTGTAAGTCAAATGTGTTTACTACCTACTTAACTTGTAATGATATACTTTAATGACACATTTCATAGATTTAAGTCTTCAACTTCACATGTTTACTAACCATATACCATTCTCTAATTACTTCACTCTAGCATTAAATTTTATTAAGGAACAAGGCTCTTTTACACATCACAACATATTATTATTACCATTTTCCAAATCATCAACATAAGTAAATACATGTTGTAACATCATTATTACACCATTAAGCTTTTAGAAAGAATTCAACATATTTTTATTTTCCCTTCATTTATCCTAGAGATACCCTTCACCCTTTTACACTTCCTTTCAATTTGTGATACATATAAATATGACCTTAAGGCCCATTTTAGGCACTCACATTATAATTATAAAATAATATAAAGATTTAATTCCAATAGTAATGTTGCATTACAACTTCAACATAATCTTCAAGAAATTTTCAACATGGATCCAAACTTATCCATCCACAAACCATGAACAATACCTCAAAATATTTTTACCACCCAAGCACGTAAAACCATAAATGGTCAACTCCCCTAACCTAGGAGATATGACCATGATCCACATAGGTTTTAAGGAAATCTAAGGCCAAGGTTAACCCTTCGCAAAAACACATAATATCATGAGAAACAACACAACAAACATGAGAACACATCTTAACAAGCGGGGTACACAATATAAGGAAAACAAAAGGCAAAGCAAGATTACAAATGAGGGCTTGAGATACTTCTAGGTGAGTGCCATCACATACCCCTCAAATGTTGGGATCAATCTCCTAAACCATTGCCACCATATTGCATCAAGGCCTTATATAGAATGACATACGGTCCTAGTACTCCAACATGGCATATGTGACCTCATCACACTTTCCTTAATATTGGGATCAACCTCCTGAACCAATGACATCCTTCCGCATCCAAGCCTTTTACAAAATGATATGTGGCCCCAACACTCCAACATGACAAGTGTGGCTCAAATATCTCTTATCTTGATTAATGTGTTAACCCAAACCCACATAACCCATTTGTTTCCACTTGATTACAAAACTCATACATAGAGCCAACCTACATAGGGTCCTAGTCTCTAACACATAGGATCCTCCAATGGCCACTTCTGGGTCCCAACACCCATGGTAAGACACTCACCTAGGGGTATCTAACCCTACTCACAAAATCACAAGCACATATAGGTTTAGGGGACATTTCTAAAGTCCTATACCTCCAACTCAATGCACTAAACCCTAACTCATTACATAAGAAATAAAATGCAAACATGTAGCAAGCACTTTGTAAGAAAGAATGGAATCATTAACATGCGTGTAATACATTTTAAGAAAAATAAAATGCATCTAATGATCCAAAAAAAAGGTACAAAATCACAACAATATGTACCAAACATTAGATAACACTCCCTCCAAATGCTCATCCAGAAAAGATAACACTCATGTAATACATAGACAATTATACTACCAAATCATAAACCAGATCACATTTATATACTCAAATTCTAGACACATTAAATTTCACTCCTTTAATATATTCTTTAGATATGATTAATTTTCTTTCCATATAGGTATTCATATTTCACAATCATATAAAATATTAACTAAATATATCATTATAATCACAAACATACAAACTTGCAAACACATCTATATTTAAGAGTGCTCTTGATTTCAAACACTACCTCAATTTGTGAGTATCCCTTTGTGAAGCCTAAATCACCCTTTCTTATTCCTCTTGCCACCAAACCTCCCAAATCCTTCAAACATATTATTCTCATCATTGAAAAAGATGTTGATCATTATTTTATTTTTCTTTATGATATTTACACTTTTTTTAATTCTATTTTTCTAAAAGAAATGGATAATTTTCTATTCCCCACTTTGTATTTACATTTTACACCACATATATATGTGGTTGAATAGTTTTCATACCCCTTTAGGTGAAAAGACACCACCTTTTAAGATAAAAATATTTCTAAATCCCAAAATTGTCTTATTTTATGTAATTAACTACCATTTTACAAGTTGTTTTGATAGGTAATGGGCCGAAGCCTAGATTAATTATTATTTGTTAATAAGATTAATTTATATTATGTTTAAACGTGAGGAGTTTCAAACACAAGACCTCTTCAATGAGAGGCTCACAAGTTACCGTTGTGCTATAGGCTCTTGCCTACTACCATTTACAAGTTGTTTATGCGTATTAGATGAATATTAAGGTTATTTTAGGGGTATATAATGGCTAAATGGTCCATTAATGATGTAAATACCCTTTGGTGTGTTATAGCCCATGTTTTGTGGGTATTCCTATATTTTGTATGGCTTTGCTTACTTCTATCTTACTTTTCTTTTTATTGTGTAGAAATATTTTTTTTTTGTCATCATTTGATATTTGTCTGGTTTGAATATTTATCTAATTTTCTAACTAAATATTATAAAAGATTCAAAATTGATTAAAATTCAATTTAGTTCATTTATCATTTTTGACAAATTATTAGTTTACACCATCCTTTTTTTTCTTGATAATATATTCTATTTTTACTAATCATAATAAAAAGATTATTTATAAAATTTTCGCAAACCAAAAGTCCCTCCTAAACTTCCTTTTAAAAGGTTATTATAGAATATCCTTTTCTTCCACTCCTCTTCCCTATATCCTTATCATTAATTAAATTTAATCAAGCTTATCACCAAAAAAGCTCTAACAAACCATCACCGACAAACCCCATTTACAAACACATTAAAAGATTACTATATCCTAAATCCATTACAAACAACAAACATAAGGCACACTTGTATAGAGTTTGACCACACCAAACCATTCCCGATCACAATCTTTAGAACAAAGCATTGTTATTAATATCAACGCTATGCTCCAACAAAAAATTAACAAAAAAACCACACTCAAACAATATCTTTTAATCCTTACATGGACCCACATAACTTGGAAGGATCTCTTTCTAGACATAAAGTATGCTCGCACTCTAGCCCTCAAACGACCACCAAACTCCTGATAATCTCTAATTGCATCCTTCAAAGAGTTCTATTCGCTACAAATTCAGCTTTATATTGTTCCTAATTTACTCTCTTAGGCTAGCGAACAAATGGGGCAACTCCCAACTCTCTTACATCCTCAAGGTCTTCATAGAACTCACTATAATTGAAAGCACAACCAGGATGCACCCCATCTAGTAGTGAATCCATACCCAGAGCCAACTCTTTCTAAACAAAGAGTCCATAACCCACTACAAGTTTACACCATCCTTAAATTCTTATCATTTTTTATTCATTATGATTGACAAAATGTTATCGATGGTATTAAATGTAGAAACAATATTTAAACACATACTAAAAAATATCATTATGTTGTTATTCAATAACTATTTTGATTAAAAATGTCAAATATAAATAATATGAACACATAATAGTTTATATAAATAAAAATATAAATTGACGAAATGACTATATATTACCACCACAAAATTTCTTACTTTTATTATAGCTTTGGAATCTTAGGTAATAAAACATTGTATTGATTATTATGCCTTCTAATAACCATCTTTTGTCATAGTATCTAATTTTTATTCTTTACAAATATAAATAGTAAATTGGCATTCTAGTTTCCATCTCTTGTCATAGAAATGAATAGAACTTGTTTAGCCCATGGCGAACAGGAAAGAAAACATGTAATCAATGCAAAATACTATTCATTATCAAATGCTTTTCCATACTCAACAATGATATTCCATACAAGGATAATGATATTGATAATGATACCAAAATACATAAGTGCTCATGACATTTATAATGTCTGAAACAATGCCAATGAAACGACACAACCGTCGCTACATCGGTAACTGTCTAACTACCCTTTTTGTCGGACAACATCATCCCCCCAAAAAAGAAAAGTCATCTCTTGGCAACTTCAAAAACTAACAAAATTAGGAGACAACAACATAAAACATAGAAACAATATAGACTAGGGAGGAGGTGGCATCCTTGAAGTCCTCTGTTGCCGGCGCAACTCGTACACTTGATCCATGCGGATGTGTAAATCCTTTTGAGTATGTGTATTAACCTCTACTACTTCCTTTAGAATAAGCATTACGTCTATGACCTAGGCCTTACCTATCTGCAATTCCTACTTGCCTGCATGTAGTCTTTGTTCGGCCATCTCCTTGTCCCTCAAAAGCGTTGCATGCTCGGTTGCCCACACTGCCTGCTAGCTAACCAAGACAGCAACTAACTTCTCTCTATTCTCCCTCTCAACTATCATAGATCTCTTAGCTGAGATCCTTTATGATGCCCTATCTGCCTTTGCATGCCTATAAGCATAATAGATGCCTTTATATAATCTCACTATCTTGTGTCCTAGCTTCTCCATTAGAGTGTTGCATGGTCCCAACTCAGGCTCTATAGCCCAATCAGCCAACATCTTTGTGTCTCCACTACTGGCCATCCCCTATCCTCAAAGAAAGAGCAAAAGCGCTCAGGACAAACCCCCTAAATATAAGCTTGGATCAAATGTAATTACCTCCTATGAGTCAAAGCCTAACATACAACAATGCATCCTTTCTCCATCACAATTTGCATAGCTTTGAGCTATGCCCTGCATCTATCCTCATCTGACCCATAATCCTCTTTTGCCACATTGTCAATCGTCTACTCCCCATCGGTATCCATCTCTGCCCCTCCTGTGGTAGCCATGTCCACATCTAGTGTCGTCTCCTCCTCTCTAGGCGCATCCTCAAACTGTGGTACTCACACCTCCTATGGCTCCAATATGGCAATTGGTCCTAGGGATACCCCTCCATGCCTCAGGGACTAAAGGGAAGGACCAACCTCTATAGGAATGAGTTGGAACTACTGTCATAGGAATGCACTAGCTCTGTCCATCACCTCCATCTTCTCGGGCTGAGCTACATATGTCGGCTCAATGCTCTCATCTGGTTGTGTTGGCTGTACCGACAAAACTAGTTGTACTAGTTGGGTTGGCTAAGAGTCGATCAACAAAGAGGAAGAGATGGTGACCACAATGTTAGAGCCAATCACATCTAATTGAACCTGAGGTTCAGGCTCTGATGTTGGCAACTCTACTATCTCTACGGTTGGCTCTGCTAGTGCAACTGAGTCTAGTGAAAAACTCTATGGAGGCATAACATCTGTCGTGGTCGTCTCTGAAGTCATAATATCTATCGTGGCCATTGGTGGAGTCATGATGACTAGTGCATATCTTTGACCAAATGAAGGAATGAGTGAGGCAATGGCTGTCAAGTGTGTCGAAGTTGGCAACTTGGGAGGGGTGAAAAATGTGGACTCACTAGATGCCGCGTCGCTACCAACTTTTGGCAAGGTACTCTCTTCTTCGGAATCGGCCCCACCACTCTCTGTGGCTTCCTCCCTTCAGTTGTCTATGTCTCCATATGCCTCCAATCTCTGCAATACTTTCTTCTGCCTAGTCGCGGCTCCACCCGTGTCCAAATGTCTCCAATAAAATATTGGGGGGTTATCTTGGTGCCAACTTCCCCCTCTGTGGAACTTCAAAATTGTTGATTGGAACTTGATGAAGGGCTACCTCCAAAAACAAGTTGATGGCATGATGCGGCATAAAAAATGTCCAATGCTGGAGTGTCATAAACTCCTCCATCCTGTCGACGAGGATCGTGGCCCAATCATACATGGTACCGTTCATGACGCCATTCATGAATGTAATCTACAACAAAGCTATATCTGAAGCCTAACTTGCCTCCATCAACCTACTTTTAATTACATCCATGATACATCTCCAATGGCCCTCTTGAATAAAAATTTTCCATAGTCCTCGACTCTTGGCACCCTCCACCACAGACTACATTTCTTCTAGTGTGAGGTTGTGGCCCACTAATTTCTCCCAATACTCTTTACGTTCCTATTACAACTTGTGATTCTTGGTCTCCAGTTTTCGACCTCCTTGACCGCAAATGCCAAAATCCCTACTAAAATCCCATAGTTTGAAAGAGACTATCATACAGTGTTTCTTGTAAAAAAATGTATTCATTCTACTATTCATGTTGCACGATTCTATCATAGTTCTTAAAATTGATTCAAACAGTCGAATGGAAAATACTAGAAGTTGTATTCCCTAATGTACTTGCACTTGTATCAAAATTTGTTTGATTACCTCTATATCTGCAGTCTCTTGCCACCATTTTTGACTCTCGCTATCATTCAATCCTTCAAACTGAACTGTGAGGTGTGATACAACCGTCACTTTCTGATTCTTAGTCCTAGATGTTGTTGGCCTTGCAACTTTGACTCCGGAAGCCAACGCTAGCATTCTTTTCCATATTTGCCTCCAATCGATTTTTCCGCTGCTTTCTTTTCCCTACAGATTCCATAATAATGGTCTCTTGTTTTGTCTTTGAATGTACCTAGAAGAAACGGTTAGGGTTTCTCTCTCTCTTTTTGTCTTCCATAGTAGTGATTCCCCAGCTACAATGGTTCCCACATTGAATGCCTTTGTTGTCCTCTATTTCTCTATAGATATTCTTTTCTTCCCATGGATGATGTACCTGCAATATGTTCCTTTCCCTCTAAACGTAGCTTCTTTCTTTTCTCCTTCAGCACTTATTCTTCTTATGACTTCCTCTTATGGATGCTCTTCCCTTATAATGACCCAATACTGCTACCGCGAACTGCCTTTCTCTCCTCGGCGTAAACTTTTTTGTCCTCTCATGGCTGGCTTAATTGCGCAAATCAACCTTAGCAATTAAAAAAAAACTCTCTGCGACATGTATTTAAGAGGCTCTTGTCCGGCTGCAATTTCTTTTTGTTTTTCCTTTGGCTTATTTTCTCGTGAAACTTATTTATTTTATTTCCCAAGCGGTTCCGTTTGTGGAACACTTCGTGTCCATGTCCATGAGACACAAGTGTTCATGGCCACACGTCCGTGAGACACTTGGTGTCGTCCGCAGCCGCGCGTCCACAAGACACTTCGTCTTCTTTTCCCCTTTTTTAAAAAAAATTTAAAATTAAATTTTTAAAAGGTTTTTAAAAAAAAAAAAATCACCTGAGCTCGATTTGGCGATTATTTCTTACTTCACCTCCTTGTCGCTCCTGATAAATTTTTAACTTCAACCCCTTGATGGCCTTGGGAACTTCGCGTTCGTCCAAGGTCCATAGTTTTTTATGGATCCATTGTCGCTGACTTCTCTCACCTTATAAGGTCCAAGCAATTTAACCTTGAATTTCCTTGGTTTTATCTCGTTGTGGCCATTGTACCGAAGCACGAGTTGGCCTAGCTGGAACCTCATTCTTTTCAAGTGTTTGTCATGCCATGCCTTTTGATGGGTTTGCACCACTTATGTCGCCCATTAAGTTGTTAATCTACTTTCATCCAATTTTTTCAACCGATATAGACATTCTCATAAACTCTTCATATCTCTGAGTCTATTGTCAATTGCTATATGTAGACTTGGGACCATAAATTCGGCTAGTACCACAACTTCTTGGCCAAACATCAACTGGAATGGCGTCTATCCATTTGTGACTTTGAATGTGGTATTGTGAGCCCACAACACCAAAGGCAACTTTTCCTCCTAGTCTAGCCTATTCGATGCTACATGATTTATATATATATATACAGGTTCCAGTAGTCTCCAATAAGTATGTTCCTATGATTCTCCGCGTCCCTAAGATTGGTAGCCTCTACTGTCAGGTCTTCATATCTTATTTATTATCCTTCAAAGCAATGGGCAGGACTCTCATTGATCTCCACGTTTCCTTCTTTGTATTCCACGAACTGTGGTGAAAATGCCTCATTATCTTCAGGTTCTTCAATGCCAAGCATGTATGTGTGGAAAAGTTTATAGTGTTCCATCTACCAATGAAAAAGTCCATTCAGTGAACTTATCTTCTGAACACTCCTCCAACTCTAAAACGCCTTTGTCATTTGAATTCATTCTTCCTTCATCACTTCAATGCTCTTTGTCTGACTTGGACTCCGAGAACGAGGGCATTTCTTCACTTACCATTTGAGTTCGGAGTTCAATCGCAAACTTCCACCCTTCACTCTCCATTGACAGGATATTGTTCTTCCAGTTATGATTTACTTTCGTGGCCACTAGCCATCCTCTTCCAAGAATGGTGTCATATCCCTTTCTGTTCAAGGGGATTATTACGAAATCTAGCAGAAATGGTTGTGTCCCGATAGTTACTTGTTAGGCCACAAAGTCCCCAAGAGTTTTATCCCCTGTTGGTCGACATCGAGTAGGTTGAATATGGACGGCCACAGGGTAGGCTTTCCCAATTTCCTCCACGTCTCCTCGGGAAGAACATTCACCCGGACTCACTATCCATGATGGTGTCCATCCAAATGGTTCCGAGGATTCCCATCTTGACCACCACCATATGACAGTCGTTGCTTACTATCAACGACATGTGATCTATCGCCAACTCCTAGTACTGTTGGTTGTCCTTTCATCTCTGATGTGTTTGCATAGGTATTGAATAATGGCATCCTGAGTACAATGGTGTCTATCAAGATGGCTCTGGGGATTCCCATCTCGACCACCACCGGATGACGGTTATTGCTTATTGTCAACAACATGGGATCTATTGTTGACCCTCCTAGTACTGTTCGTTGTTCTTTCATCTCTGACATGTTTGCATGGGTATTCAATAATGTCGTCCTAAATTGCAGTAGTACTTGTAATAGATCTTGAACTCTAACGGGCACCTCCATTTGCAGAATTTGATTGACCAAGTTGTTCTCTCCCTCCGATCACCGAGGGACATCTTTAATATCCTTCGTAGCCTTCATTTATTTTTCTACATCCTCTCATGCCTCCCTCAGCCTTTGCTTCTCCGTGCAAGGGTCAGGATACGTGGTCTACTTAGCCCAGTTGCAAGTTATGACTAGAACTTTTTCTTCGTCGATGTTAATGAGATTTACTTGTTTCGGGCAATTAGCATCTTCGTAATCTCCTAGACCACACCATCGACATAATTTTTGTGGAGTGTCGTTCTTTGGACACTCTCTGGCGATGTGGCCCCACTGGTTACATGCTCGGCATTGGATTATTGGCCTTCCTTTGGAATCATATTGTATTCGATTTCTATTGTCATTGCTACCCCATCCTCCTCGGCAGTTGTTCTGATAGCTACCGGATGTTGCATTATTGTTTCCTTGGGTCTTATTGTTTGTGCCAGACGTAGATGGTTGTTCCAATGTGAACAATATCTGTTGGCTCCTAGTCTTCATGTTGAATGGACATTCCTTTGTAGAATGCCCTATGACCTAACAAATATCACACATCGCCTTTTTGGGACACGCTCCTTTTGAATGACCCTTCTCTTTGCAATCCGTGTACCAAATTTCTCCTTCCTCCATGCAGCCACCCATTCCCATCATGGATTTGAATTCCTTGCACATCCACTCTTAAGTTTTTTTGGAGTGCCTACACTTTCTTATTGGGCTCCTCCTCGTTGTTAGTACTGCTTCCCTCGTCGGAGGATTCATCTCTCGAAGGATGATGAAGATTTACTTCTCTTCTTCTTCTTCTTTGTTGTTTTGCTTTCACTTTCTAGATTTAGAGCACGGTCATATGCATTGGTGTATGACGTGGGCAAAATTATCTTAATTTTTCTTCTTAAATGCCCAGCGGAGGCCTTTTACAAACTAACGTTTCTTTAATTCACTCATCTGTTGAGTACCCATCTAGTTAAGAAGATCTTTAAGCCTTCAATTATAGGCTCAAACAATGTCCTTCCCTTGTTTGTAGTTGTAGATTTCTGCTACAACCTCGTTATCATCTTGCAGCAGTCAAATTTGTGCTTGGAATTCTTTCTTCAGATCATCCCATGTGGAGATCTTTGCTTTGTCCATGTCGGAGAACCAATCCACCACCACTCCCAGTAGGCTGGTGGAAAATTGGTTCAACCATTCATCTACATCTGTGACCGAATTGACAGTCCATATTGTTTTGCACGTACGACAATGCCTCACGGGATCCTCCTTCCTGTCACCTATGAACTTCAAGAGTTTTTGCTTTTGAGACATTGTGTTTCTTGCTCGTTGATTACCACTACCACTAGATCGTGTCGTCGTACTATTCGAAGTTGGTCCTGGCAAGTTACTCTGACCACCGTGCAGTGCTGCTTTGACACTTCCTCTTGCCCCGGTGTCTTTTGTCGACCTCGCCTCCTCTCCTACTTCACGATTTCCCTCTCGTAGTGGTGTACGTGATGAATGTAAAAATTGCTCCTTTGTCTTCTCAAGAACTACTAATCTATGTCAAGTTTCCTCCAGCAAATCCTCGTTGCTTTGTCCCCGTCGTTCTGGTGAACTGTGGCACCCTGCGTTGGTTCCTGATAACCTCGCTACGACCACCATCATGGTGGAAATCGCATGCATATCATCCCACACACTATCTTTTGTAACCGTGTTCTTTGTGGCTTCCCTCCATATGAAAGTTTCCAGACCTATGCGATACAAAATGTGAATGTTCTACGCTGCCTCGTGCTCTCCTTCAAAAATTTATGTTTTGCCATTGTCATTTGTCTTCCAATTGTCTTGTACTGTTCTTCCCATTTATCTTCATCCCTCCATACTCCTCTAAATTTGAAATGACAATGACACCAAATGTTTAGCCCGTGGCGAACAAGAAAGAAAACATATAATCAATGCAAAATACTATTCATTATCAAATGCTATTCCGTACACAACAATGATATTCCATACAATGATAATGATACTGATATTGATAATGATACCAAAATACATGTGTTTACGACATTTATAATGTCTGAAACAATGTCAATGAAACGACACAACCATTGCCGCACCGGTAACTGTCTAACTACCCTTTTTGCCGAACAATAGAACTTAAGAGAGTAAGAAATGCTAGGAGGGACCATTAATCACCTCTACTTAACAACATGTTTTCATGTAGAAGCAATTTATAAAGCTCAGATGGGTGAAATTAAGGTACATTACGTGTGAAGAAATGATTAAAAGAGCAATATTCACCAGAGTTGAGTTCGTAGATTCATGTATGACTATTTGATTGGAGGTTCCCAATTACTTTGAAAAGATTACAACGTACAATATTTTAAAAAGAATAAATTAGATTTGTGACTACTCTTTATACTTGAAAGAGTAACAATATGAGTAAAAAATTATTTAAACTCTGATAAATAAAACTATTATTTGTATAGAATTTTAATTTTCTATTTATAAACACCCACTCTCTATTCACATCAAAGAAACATATATTCAAATGTCATAGGGGACAAAATTCAATAATTGAGCATGTTCTAACAACTACGATTCGATGTCCAATTATTTTTTTGACGCCATTACACCAATAACTACGACTTCAAAATTATTGCTTCTATAAAGACTATCCATAATTGAATGAAATGTATCCCTTAATTCCAAAAAACAATTAAATGAAATGTATCCCTTAATTCTAAAAACAATTAATCATGTGATGTTACATTAGTACACCAATAAAAACATAAAAATGCACAAGGATCAGTCACTTCCTTTTGTTTGTGATTGTTTTGGACATCTTGGGCAAACACATGCTAAGATTGCATCATATTTTATGTTGTGCCCCCGAAACCTTAGTCATAAGCTTATTGTGAAAAATTTGGAGTGATTTGAAATTTCCACAAAGATTCTAAAAGTGCAAAGTTAAGGTGTTTCATTAGAGGGCCCTTTTCCCCTATATAGTTAGTTGGAGTAACTCAAATCTATCCACATTAAGCAAAAAGAGATAAGTTTAATTTATGATACATAGGCTCACTTTAATCTCAGAGTTCTAAAGTCCAATATTTAACATTCTTTTCAACATTCCATGGGCCATTAAAGAAATTTATCCTTTTAAAAACAAACTAAATAAAATAATGGGAGTTCTCAAACAAATGATGCAAATCTGCTTTCAACCAATCTAATTAACATAAACACATTTAGAATCAAAAAATAAGATTCCATGGCATCAATAAAGTAAAATTACCTTTTTGAAAGTTTAACAATGTGAGTTAAGGACAGTGAGATCTTAAACAGAACCTGTAAATCCAAGGTTAGGAAATCCAACCCACCCAAAAACCTTATGTATCCTATCCATGGAATATAGGAACCAACAATATCATAAGCAATAATAGACTGAAAGTAATTTAATTGTGAAGAATATCCTACAATTCAACATGGGAAATGAATTAGTTATAATGTTCCATCAAAATTTCACTGTTGAATTAGTTATAACGTTCATCAAATTTTCACGCTTGTCTGATCAAAATCTAACTATGACCATTAAAGACAAAATAATGCCGTATAATTTAATTGAAAAGTACATGAATTAAAAGTCTGTTCCTACCAAAGATGTATATACAATATATTCATGTTCCATGGGTGTCGCCAGAATGATTAAAGACATTTTGATATGGTGTGTTCATGCTCCATATAAGATTGTCAATGTCAATTGTTTGTAAAGGATGTTGTAAGAAATATTTGGTCCAACACGACAGAGAGAACTACATAGCTAGATTAAAATAATGCACCCATTGCAATGGTGTAACCCATGTTTTGGCAGGTAAACACATTTAATCAATCAAAACCAAAGATTGCCATAATATGGATTACTTATATCCGCATCTCAAGAAATATCCAAATCAATGAATATTATTTCAAGTCTCTAAAGAATCATAATAAATAGTCACATATTGTTTCTCCCAAACCCAAATCAAGATATCGATTGAATTTAGTTTACATAATTATGCTGGAAATACCTCATCAGGCATTTGTCACTGCATCTTGACAGCATAAACAATTGTGTAAAGGTGTTTCAATTCTATTATCATACAAGTATTCAAAATTTGACCAAACTGCCTAAAACGAAATTTACTGATATTCATGTACTACCAAAGACTTTGAAAAACTGTTACAATAGGTTCCTGAGAAACTCTACAAAATTTTGTAATTTAAGTTGGCAAAAATCAATTGAATGGTGGAGTGCTTCATATTTCATCACACCATTCCCGTGCATTCTGAAACATCCTTAACCAAGGGCTTGGACCCTTTGGGTCTAGTTCCCATTCCCTAGGATACCATGGGAATTGCCACATGAGGAAGCAACGCTCAGGGTGTGGCATAAGAGCTAGATGCCTTCCACTTGGTGAACATAAGGCTGCAATTCCATGTGGTGAACCATTAGGGTTGAAAGGGTATGCCTCAGTTATGTACCCATCATCATCACAATACCTAATTGGTGCTAAATTTGATTCTTGTACTTGGTTCAGTACATCTTTATCGGGAAAGAATGCTCTTCCTTCTCCATGTGCAGCCCAAATGCCAACTGTAGTGCCCGCCATGCCTTTCAACATTATTGAAGGGGAGTCATCTATTTTCACAGAGATAAACCGACACTCAAAACGACCAGATTCATTATGGATGAACCGAGGTTGTGAGCTGTCACCACCGGTACCAAATACTCCTCCAACTTCCTTCCCAGGTACCCAGCCAAGAAGAGCCATCAGCTGACATCCATTACACACTCCAAGGCTGAATGTATCTGGTCGCTCATAAAATTCTTGAAACTGCATGGTTAGATTAGACTTGTCAGTATTTGTTTACATCGATTGACTGGTTTAGTTTTGCCTATTACAACTGACTGACTGCATATGCTAACCCAATGGAAAAAATAGATGATTTGAACATATATATGAAACACAAACAGTTACCTGTCGAAGAAGAGAATCATTAAATCTTATTGTAGCGGCCCATCCTTTCGCAGAGTCCAACACGTCTGCATAACTAAACCCTCCAACAAAGACTATTCCTCTAAAGTTTTCCAAAGTGACTCTGCCTTTCAAAAGATCTGACATTGAAACATCCCAAGGTTCGAAGCCAGCAGCCAAAACCATAGCTGACATTTCCCTATCACCATTACTGCCTTCTTCTCGAATTACAGCAACCATTGGTTTTGATTCTAATTTCATGTACTTTTCATCTGTACCACTAGGAACAAATGACAAGTTCCAAGCAGGTGTATGCCGGCCTTTCACTCCATCTTGTTCAATCTGTACGCATGATTCCAATCTCTGTAATCGTTCCAGCATAAAACTTGTCTCTTCCCACAGATCCCTAAGATATGGTGTTGTTTTGCTAAGCTGTAATGTCCCATCAACATAGACCTCTATAACAGGAGATGTTGTAACTTGTCCAATGTTTTCAAAAATGATACCTGCTGCTTCAAGTTTCTTTCTAACAACATCAAGATTACCACTGCTAACCTGTTCATAGCAACAAAAAAAGGATCAGATACAAATCTGCTATTCGAAGTATAGTTTTGAAATGATATATTTATCTTCCTATTATAACGAATAGCTGCTCTTGCTGACCTCAAAGACAAGGCCAAGTTCTTCTGCAAATAGCGCTTCAAATAAACTGGCATTTTTTGAGCTTAAATCAACTTTTATACCACAGTTTCCTGCAAATGCCATCTCTAGCAAGGATACAACAATACCACCATCACTGATGTCATGACCAGATGAGATAAGATTTTTGCTCAGCAGTTCCTACAAACAATATCAGCAGGATTAGTCAATGAACCATTTTCACTTAACACAAAAGGTGGATGACAGTAAGACCCTTACTTGGCCCATGTTGAAGACTCTCTCTAGATATGAAACATCATCAAGATCTGGGCAAATGTTACCTATCTGTGCTGAAAAGGAAAAAGTTAGCATTTACAGCAAATGAACATCGATTTCAAAAGCCCATTAAATTTATATCTAGACATAATGTTAAAGGCATCAAATCTGTCAATTACCATATTATATGATCTATTTATTTTTTAATTGAGGTGTTAAAGTGGATGAATATCTCTCTAGTTGCACTTAAGCTACAAATCCCGAACTTTCAGGAAAAAAAATTCTAGTCTTCCAAACATTACAAAAATTGGAAATTTGACTGCGAATGTGCTTGCCAAGAAACCAGAACTTGTAAATTATCTTTCATAGTTCCTCCTATACATAATATAAAGTAGAACTGATAGTCAAATTTTGCATACAATGAACAATATAAACTGGAATCCACAGCATCATAATGCATCAGTGAACCCCAGGAACATGTACCCTCTAATTCCCCAATGTTCTTGGAATGGGGAGGCACTAGGGACATGGGGACGGCATTCTGGCATCCCTAATAGCACCACCACAAACTCCGCCCACAGCTGGAAACACAGGGATGTTCCCGCACTCTCAGAACGCTGAAGGGATCACAGCAACAACCCTCAACATTCCAATACGCCTTAGGCATATGTGGGGCCCATCTATTGTCTTTTATTTCTTCAAAAGGCTTCCAAGTTTCATTTCTATTCACATTTACTGTTCTATTTGTTTGCAACAGCAAGAAGAGTAGAGAGCTGAGAAAAGGGTGATTGGGGGAATGAAAAGACGATTGGAAGTGAAAGATTAGTAACAAGGAGCAAGAAGAAGATGAAGGTTCTTCACCTTGTTGCAGAGATTTTTCAAGAAAAAGGTTAAGGTTTTTAACTAATTTTTTGTTTTATTATCTGATTTTCAAATCAATGTCCATAGTTTTTACATTTTTTGTTGTTTCATTTTCTGAAAGTTATTTCATTTCTAAATTCTTGTTCTTTCATTTTCAAAATTGTGTTTTACAATTTAAATTTTCAATTTGTTAAAAAATAGAGTATTATATTTTTAATTTTAAAGTAGGGCACAGGCTGAAACTATGTGTTTACGGTTTTATTTTTTTCATTTTGTGAAATCAGTGCCAAAATGAGCTTCCCCAATCATGAAATGAGCGGATGAGATAGAAACTCTTCTCATAGTGCAAGCCAATCAAAATATGAACCTAAGCATGTTGATGAGACTAATGAGAAGAGTAAGCATGGGTCAAATCCAGAAGGGCAAACTAGTTTTGTAGCTAGATCACCATCTGCTACTGGTTGCCCCTCCACACTTTTGGTAGTCCAGGCTAGGGGTTCTTATGATCCCAAATTTCCTCTCAGACAGTTAACAACAAGAATAACAGCCCCAACGCCATTAGTTAGTGACACAAGGAAATGGAAATGCAACATTTGTGGTACATAATGGTTTGGGAGCATCACTACAGTTAATATACTCCTCTTTTGGCCAGAAAAAGGTGCAAGAGCATGTGAATTTTTGGAGGATAAAAATTTGCATTACAGAATTGAGTTCAACAAGCTTTGGGGTGTTACAAACTTGGGAATTGCAATGTCTACTATCTTGTCTAGTAGGAAACAAATTCAGTCTATTCAACAGCATGAGCAACAAATATTGTGGCAGCCACATATTTCTACTCCTAGATTGTATCAGAGATCAACAACACTGTTAGGGGCAGCCTTAGGACCTTCATCCACTTATAGTGCTATGGCTGAATCACAACAAGGCAAGCAGAAACACAAGGTGCAAACTAAAAGTAAACCCATAGCTAGTTTCTTTAATGTGCACTTGAGAGAGCGATAAATGATTCCACTGTCAAGTTCTTTTTTGCCAATGGCATCCTATTTCACGTAGCTCAATATCCTTATTACAAGGAGATAACATAGATGATGACAAAAGGGGGAGGACCATCAACTATGCCACAAGGGGGAGCACAAATTGAGGACTAAGACCATGGATAATGTAATGGACACCCTGGAAATGCCCAAAAACTAAACTGCTGATAGGAATTTTGTTAAACAGTTTGCATTCAACTCCTTATTCCTCCGTTTACTAATTTAACCCCTTATGACTTCGGAAATGAGATATTTATATTGTTTTCTTGCATGGAATTGAAAATCACTCAACACGAACAAAAAGAAAGTACAATAATATGCAGATTGGAAATTGTATTACTGCTGATATGATGTTATTTTCAGAATTTAATAAAATCGGATATGGGCAGATTATCAACTCACTAATTGTTCCAATATTATTGACATAATGCTGCAGCAAATGTTATTTAAACTTGCCGCTACAATGACGTGAATAGTGCCGCATGAACACTACCCACGTGAATAGTGTTGCTACAGTATTTTGTCTTTCAAACAGTCCAATATCTTCATAAAATCATTCCCTCAAAGTAACATAAGCATCGGATGAGTAATGAAGAAGATATGAGCAAAACATCAAATCTACCTGTCGCGAGAAATGCACCCAATTTGCCTAATAATGAAGCTGATAACAATGGATTCCAAAGGCCAAACCCCAAGGGAATGACATCGAGAATGTCACAAGAGAGGATAGACATCCTCAATGCCAAGAACGGATATGCAACTCACACATCAATTTTCTTCTCACAGTCAACCTTCCGAATGAAGCCACTAATACTCTCTTTTATTCTTTCTCCAAGGGTCAATTCAACTCACATGAGCAATGTGGGATAAAAGATGCGCAACATAAAACATATTAAAATAATCACTTATGTTTCCCTTAGGCGCCCGTTTTGATTTGCACACATTCCCATAAAATTTAATATTAAAGTAACACTTTAATATTTTACGACTAAATTAAATGTTACTTTAATAATACTTTAGGCATAAAAATATATTAGCTATTAAACTCAACAAGCGATAGCTCATTGGAAAGCTCTCACTAAAGAGTATCAAATCCAATCACCAATACTAGCCTCCCTTTTGTCCTGCTTACTAAAAATAGTAAGCATGCCTGAGACTAAGTAAATCAACTCCGTTTTGGGCCAAAACACTCTAAGATCCCTTTAAACACTTTGTTAGCCCTTGGGACCATGTAGAACTAGGCTAACACACACACACACACACACTTGGTCGACTGCTAAAGTAGGGACATTACAGTCTACCCCCTTGAAATTGCTTGTCCTCAAGCAATCTTAGTTCAACCTGCTGAATAACCTGCTCACTCTCCCATGTAGCATCCTCCCCCGACAGGTCTTTCCATCTGACCAAATACTCCTTCACTACCCCAGTTCTACATTTCCTTCTCGAGTGTCTAGAATAGCCTCAGTTACTAACACGAGCTTCCCCTCCTCATCCAAAGAAGGTAACTCTGTAAAAGAAACTACACTCTAACCAATGGCTTTCTTAAGCCTCGACACATGAAATACATTGTGCACTTGACTACCCTCTAGAAGCTCAAATTCATAGGCAACTTTGCCCACTCTACAAATCACCCTATAGGGATCATAAAATCTAGGCTTCAGTTTCTCTACTCCTCTCCTCTTGAGCGATGACTGCCTATATGGCTGTAGCCTCAAATACACCATATCCCCTACCTCAAAATTGCACTCTACCCTATAGTGATCAGCATACAACTTCTACTGATTTTGAACCTGTTGTATGTTCTCTTTGAGCACTCTCAGGATATCTTGACTATCTTGGAACAAGTCTTTGGCTTTGGGCACTTGACTGTTCCCCAAAACTTAATCCATGAAGTTGGGTGTTTCATACCCATACAATGCCATATATGGAGTCATCCTGATGGTCATGTGATATGTGGTATTGTAACAATACTCCCCCATATATAACCACTTGACCCACGCTCTCTGCTGTGCAGTCACATAGTTTTGCAAATAGCCTTCCACCCATTTATTTATTGTCTCCATCTGCCCACCTATCTGAGGGTGGTAATTCATACTAGGTGTAAGATCTATACAACACAACTTGAACAACTCCTGCCAAAAGGCGCTCATGAACTTGCTCTCCCTGTCACTAACAATAAATCTCGATATCCCATGCAACCTGAAAATCTCTTTGAAGAATAAATCTGCCACCTGAGTTGTTGTATAAATAGAAGGAATAGCAAAAAAGTGAGCAAACTTTGTCAATTTGTCTACCACCACATAAATACAATCTCTTCCTTGCAATCGTGGAAAACCAGTGATGAAGTCCATAGAAATACTTTCCCATTTGTTGTCCAGAATGGGCAAGAGCTGTAGTAAACCTACGGGAAATGTGTGCTCTCCCTTATTCTGTTGACAAACTACACACTCCCTTACATACCTCTAAACATCATCTTTGAGCCCTTTCCACGAGAACCCCTCTTGGATCTACCTATAGGTCTTGAAGACCCCTGGATGCCCAATTGTAGGTGCATCATGAAATGCCCTCAAAATCTCCTCTCTAAACTATGATGTAGGAATCAAATAAACCCTGTCCTAAAATCTGATCAACCCATCCAACACTGCATAACCGTCATCTTGAATGGTGCCCGCAACTATCCCAGAAGCCCAATCATCTCTTGCATACTTCGTTACAATTCGATCTCTCCAATCTCTTGAAACCTCTACCAGAGAACATAAGTGAGGTCTCTGAGTTAAATCATCAGCCACCACATTTTTATTACCTTTGACAAACTCTATATCAAAGTCATAAGCCTGCAATTTAGTAACCCATTTCTGCCACCAATCATTAAGATCATGTTGGCTCATGAAGTATTTAATACTATTGTGATAAGTTTTGATCACAAAATGCCAACCTACCAAATATGATTGGAATTTGGCCGATGCATGCATTATAGCCAACATTTCCCTGTCGTAGATAGAATAACTCCTCTCAACTCTTTGGAGCTTCCTACTCTCAAATGCAATGGGGTGTCTCTCCTGCATCAATACTGCTCCTATCTTGTCTCCTGAAGCATCACATTGAAGTTGTAATGGCTTCGTGAAATCAGATAGAGCTAGAACCAGACAAGATGACATCACCTGTTTGAAATGGTCAAAACATCTCTACACTACCTCTGTCCATGTGAAGGCTCCTTTCATGGTGAGATTTGTCAAAGGTGTGGCAATCTGTGAGAAACCCCTATCAAACCTCAGATAAAAACCACATATACCAAAGAACCCCTTGAGCCGTGTAAGGTTTGTGAGAGTAGGCCAATCCACAATAGCACTAATCTTTTCAAGATCAACCTAAACACCATTAGCACTAATAATATGCCCATAATATGCCCAAGGTACAGGAGCTTGGTATGCCCAAGGTACAGGAGCTCGGTTATGCCAAACTCGCATTTTGATTCCTTGGCATACAATGACTCTATCCAAAATAGAGAACAATCCTCCAGATGCTGCAAGTGCTCTTCCCAGGTCTTACTGAAGACCAAGATGTCATCAAAGACGATCAAGATGTCATCAAAGAAGATCAAAACCAATCTCCTCAATTGCCCCCTGAACACTTGGTTCATACAACTGTGAAATGTGGCAGGTGCATTGGTTAGCCCAAATGGCATAACCATAAACTCGAACTGGCCATAGTGACATCGAAAAATTGTCTTCTCAATGTCCTCTTCTCTCATCCTGATCTGGTGGTATCCGGATCGAAAATCGATTTTGGTGAAGAAGTGTGTAGCATACAACTCATCATTCAACTCATCAATCCTAGGAATGCAATAACTATTTTTAATTGTTTTCTTATTCAAAGCCTTGTAATCAATGCACATGTGCATCCTCGCATCCTTCTTCTTCACTAGAACTTCTGGTGAAGCAAAAGGGATTTTGCTAGACCTAATGTGCCCCATCTCCAATAGCTCCTTAATTGCCTTCTCTATCTCATCCTTGTGTTTCTTAGGATGACGATAGGGGGTAATCATTACCAGTTTGGCTCCCTCCTTGAGCTCAATAACATACTCTATTCCCCTGTCAGGAGGAACCCCATGTGGAATATCATCAAATACTTTGTCATGCCTATCAAGTATCTCCTATATCTCCTAGATATCTGGTGGATGACTCTACCTGTGGCACCTGTGGAGCTGGCATAATGAAACATTCTGCTGCCCACTCTATGTTGCTATGCTAAAAAAGTTTATGCATTCTCCTTAGGGAGACTACTCTACAACTCCCATTCGAAAGTCCTCTGAGTACAACAGTTCTTCCCTCATGCTGGAATCTCATCTCCAGTTTTGCTAAGTTAAGTGTGAACTCAACTAGTAAGGCCATCCATGTCATGCCGAGGATGACATCATAGTCTCCCATGTCTACTACATAGAACTCATCCTCCAACTCATAGCCATCTCCAAATTTGATATGAAGATTAGATATCTTCCGAGTGCTTAATAATTTGTCACCATTAAGTACCATGACTCTAAACCCAACATATGCTCCTCGTTCCGTAAACCTCTCATTGCTACTAACTATGCATCTATGAAGTTATGTGTAGCCCCAGTGTCAACTAGAGAGATCACTTTCTGCCCCTGGATAGTACCCCTAACCCTAAATGTGATCGCCTTTTGAGCCCCTTTCAATCATGCCAACGACCTATCATCCTTAAGAATGATGTTCTCCTTTGGAGTGCTACTCTCATCTGAATTAGAGTTTTGAGCCTCCCCCTTTGACTATGACTCCTCCGCTGAAAAATACTCCATTTGATTTGCCTTAGCCTTGAGAGGACACTTATAAATCCCAAGGTTCTCTACAATGAAAACACAACTTCTTCCTCCTCAACTCATTCAAGGTGTCATTATCCGACTTCATATTATCCCCTTTTGACCGTACATCCTGGTAAAAAGGTTTTTTGTCCTTATCTTTATCCTTCTTCGTATGCAAATCCCTAGGCTGAAATCTTCTCTTAAAAGAAGAAGGTGCTAGGTCACGAGCCTTCTTAGTGGCCTCCTGTAATGTAGCAAGGTCATGCCCCTTGACACAACCCCTCAAGGGATTTGAGTGCCTGTCCATAAATAGCACTACTAATCTCCTCTCTGAAATATCTATAACCAACATAGCTAACCTCTAAAATTCACTGATATTAGTCTCAATTGATCCCCACTACTTGAGCTATGCCAACTCTTTAAACTGTAACTCAAATCTTTGGTATCAAATCTCTTTGTAAGTCTCTCAGTGAACTCCTAAGATGTGATTAGATTATACCCCAAGGTTACCATGCCAAGGTGCCACCAATCATGTGTTGAACCATCCAACTGAATAGCCGCATACTTGATAGCCTCCTCCTCAAGCATAGGATTCAACTGGAAGTATGTATCTATTTTCTGCACCCAACATCGTGCAATCATCTTCCCTGAAGCATCATAATAAGGCAAAGAAAGTTTTCCAACTTTCTTTCTTAGCTCAAAGTTTTGATTTCTCCCTCTTTCTCTAGGCATGTGTCTCATCCTTAAGTCCATATAATCTTTGAGGGAAATATCCATCTAAAACTCCAGTCCGCTAGCCTCCCAGTCCCTCTTGAACCAATCTTGTAACTCGGTAATCTGCGGTTCACTTGCTAGTTGAACCGGATCTCTATGTGGGAAGGTGGGTAGACGAGGTCTCGAGCTCGCTATCCAAGTTGGGTGTGCAACGTGTCTAAAGTTATCAGCCTCATTCCCATTGTTGCCATGTCCATTATTATTACCATTAATATTATTCTCAAGACCATTGTTGTTGCCTCAGGCTCCATTATTATCATTGCCCCCATTTCCATTATTTGCATCACTTGGATTAATATTGACGCCCATTTGTCTAGCCATAAGCGACAACATCATATCCATTTGCCTATTCTGCTCATGTTGCATACGTTGCCCCTACTCCAATGTACCCAATAACCATCTGAACATTACCTCCTGATCTAGACCGACATTCCTGCCTCTGCCTAGTCCTATATTCCTATCATCTCGGTCACCCATACCGTTGTCTTGGTCAAGGTATATCTCTGTGTCTGTATGACTCGATTCTATGTCCACTTGCACAGATGAACTAGACTGCTCGCTCTGTGAGTCTGAATCTTTGTTGTCTTGCTCTGGTATGGTAAAAGTTGATGGCCTCTGTCGCATGCTCAAACATTCATTCTTAACCTCTTTTATTTCTGACTTTAGTGTTTTGACATTTCGTCAAACACTTTTCCCTCTATACGGCTGTTCCAAATTCCCAGTAAGCCTCCACAAGATGGCAAAACAAAAAGCTCTGATAACACTGTAATGGACTCCATGGAAATGCCCAAAAACTAAACAACCGCTGATAGGAATTTTGTCAAACAGTTTGCATCCAACTCCTTATTCCTCTGTTTACTAATTTAACCTCTTATAACTTCAAAAATGAGACATTTATATTGTTTGCTTGCATGGAATTGAAAATCACTCAACATGAACAAAAAGAAAGTACAATAATATGCAGATTGGAAATTGTATTACTGCTGATATGATGTTATTTTCATAATTCAATAAAATCAAATACGGGCAGATTATCAACTCACTAATTGCTCCAATATTATTGACATAATGCTCCAGCAAATGTTATTTAAACCTACTACTACAATGACATGAATAGTGCTGCATGAACACTACCTACGTGAATAGTGCCGCATGAACAATACTCGCATGAACAATGTCGCTATAGTATTTTGTCTTTCAAACAGTCCAATATCTTCATAAAGTCATTCCCTCAAAGTAGCATAAGCATCGGATGAGTAATGAAGAAGATATGAGCAAAACATTAAATCTGCCTGTAGCTAGAAATGCACCCAATCTACCTGATAATGAAGCTGATAACAATAGATTCCAAAGGCCAAACCCGAAGGGAATGACGTCTAGAATGTCACAAGAGAGGATAGATGTCATCTAATGCCAAGAACGGATCTACAACTCACACATCAATTTTCTTCCCACATTCCACCTTCCAAATGAAACCACTAACGCTCCCTTTTATTCTTTCACCAAGGGTTATTTCAACCCACATGAGCAATGTGGGATAAAAGATGTGCAATATAAAAAATATTAAAATAATCACTTACATCTCCCTTAGGCGCCCCTTTTGATCTGCCCACATTCCCATAAAATTTAATATTAAAGTAACACTTTAATATTTTACAACTAAATTAAATGTTACTTTAATAATACTTCAGGCATAAAAATATATTAGCTATCGGACTTTGAACAACATGAGTGATAGCTTGTCGGAAAGCTCTTGCTGAGGAGTATCAAATCCAATCACTAAAACTAGCCTCCATTGTGTCCTATTGACTTACTAATAATAGTAAGTATCCCTGAGACTGAGTAAATCAACTCTGTTTTGTCCGAAACTGGAGATGACTAGGCCGAAACACTTAAGATTCCTTGAAACCCTTCGTTAGCCCTTGGGACTATGTAGAACTAGGCTAACACGCACACACTTGGTCGACTGCTAAAGTGGGGACATTATAGATAACCAATAATGTCAAGATCAGTTCATTGATGGAGACCGTGAGGGCATGTTGCGAGGAGTCTGCATGCAACATTGTATGGATGGGTCGACAGCTATTAGCTACTTTCCACTCATCAATTAGCTATTAGCTATTAGATTTCTTAGGGAAATTGATTGTTCAGAGCATCAAAGAATGTTGATTTTCAATTTGACATTCTTTGAACAGTTATTTAGGAGATTGGGCCACAAAATGCAGTCCGTGTAGCAACATAAGCAGCATATGTGTGTACAGTTGCAAGGAAGCTTATTAAGGCAGCATATAGGCATATTTGTTGGACTCCATGTTATGTGCATGCCATGAACAATGCACTCAAGGACATGGGGAACATTGACTAGATTATAGGAGTGGTCAGCAATATTAGAGATGTGCAGATGTATATCTACAACCACCACACTTCACATGCACTTTTCAAGACCATCGCAAAGGAGTTCTTGAAACCAGTTGAGACCATATATGCATCCTATTTTACTCTTTTGGAGAGAATGTTTAAAGTTGGAAGAGCCACTATAACTCATGCATATGACTAATGAGTGGAATTTGTGGGATGGATCTGCAACAGTGCAAGGGAGGAAGGTGAAGGAGATAGTGAAGAGTGATGCATTTTGGAGTGATGTAAAATATAGTTTGTATCGTCACTCTAGTTTTACAGCTCATCAAATATGTGGATAGGGATGCACCTAACCTTGGAGAGGTGTATGAGTGCATTGATTTTATGCTTTGCCAGACGAGGGCAATTATGTGAGTGGACCGCATTTTAGTATTCTACAATGAAGACATTCGACTTACTATTCATCATGGATGAGAAAGCCTAAATCTCCCTTGCACATGGCTTCTTATGCATCGAATCCAAAGTGGTACATGCCTACGCTTGGTAGAGTTGCATCAATTTAGAATGATGAGGTGAAGGAGGGGTTCTTCAAGTTATTAATGGAATGCATTGAGTGGGTGAATTTGCTACTCTTATAGGTTATAAGCTTGCAACAAAGGCGGACATAAGAACTACAACACAGGAAGTTCTGATTTTGAGGTAAAGTCGTCATGGATTGAAATCAATGGCTACCACACTAACCATTTGTTGACTGTCTCAGGTTTCTAGTTCTTCAACTTCTGAGAGGAATTGGTCGACTTATAGCTTCAGCCATTCTCTTAAGAGGAACAAACTTACGTCTACAAGAGAAGAGAAGCTAGTGGTTTTACATAGTTCCTTGAGTATCACTTACCATAGAATATGTGTGTGCAAGGAGATCCCAACAGCACAATGGGATATAGAGCTAGAGGAGCCATCACAAATTGATGAGGATAGGGGATGCCTTAGGTGCAGGGCTGGTTGGTGTTCCTTTGGTGCCTCTTGACCTTGGAGAGTCTAGTAGTTCTAGCGATGAGGAGTTTGTCGACCTCATGAGGGATGATTAGAGGTCGTCTTCACTACATTTTGACATTTTGATTTTGTACTAGTTTTGATTCTATGCTACTCATTGTAATCATCTTTATGATCGATGCTACTCACCCTAATCATCTTTATGATCAAAAACTTTTGATATCATATGATATAATAGAACTCTTCTACTTGTTGATTTGAAAACTTAAAATTTAATCATTATGTAGCATTGAGTATTCTGATATTTAATTAGTAATGTGATACTGAAAACTTCAATGTTTGTTGTTGAATACAATTTTTAAGTATTTAGTAATTTACTATTTTAAATCTTTATGCGTTATACATCTTTTCATAGCTGGCATTTTATGTACCATATATATAGTATACAGTAAATACACCCCCACCCCCCACCATCCTGAAATCAAGGCTCCTTTGTCCCCTTGTTCCAATGTCCCCCCGTCCCCCATGGTGGTATAACCATGTAAAACATCAAGCATTAAATAAAACATGAAACAACGTTATTTTTCTTGCTTTCTAGTCACTAATAAATCCACAATCTAGCAATAACCAACCATGCAGAAAAGCTCTATAAATACCTGACCAAAAACATGTGCAAGTGCAGAACCTCCCAATCGACGTTTTCCATTTGCCAAATCAATGTGCAGTAAAACACCATCATCTCCTAGCTACAAAATAATGGCACTTTAGTAAGAAACCCAAATCATATTAACTAAGTAGGAATTTACTTTCTCAAGAGTATAAGAAAACCAATATTAATTTCACCTTCAAGTCTGGCGTGACAGTCTTAGAAATATCTGGACAAGTCACATAAGCACTGATGACAAGATTGCCAGGAGCTTTCACGGTTTCTCCTGATGCTTGTGCAGCCATAGAAAGACTATCTTTACCACCATCAATAGCTATTCCAAGTTTTATCATTACATCACGAAGAGCAATAGCTGCATCATACATGTCTGCCCCTTCTCCATCAAGCTTGGCTGCATACATCCAATTTCCACTTGCTTTAACATCTTTTAGTGAAGTGACCTGCAGATGGTAAGACAAATTTCTTAGAAGTAAACAAAATCCCAAAATCTGTAAATCTCCATTCACTTCACAAAGATAGACTGATAGATTGTAGAAATTTAAAATCCACTGTAGTGTATTCACCTTAGCAAAAACAAGATTTGTTAAAGCTTCCCCAATAGCTAGCCTGGCCATTGCCTTTGGGTTTACTAAACCCTACAGATATAAGGAGTCATTTAGGTTATTTAGAAAGTCCATCAATGAAATCTGCTGATGCTAAATGAATGTTAAAATGAACAACCTTTATGGGCTGCTCTCCAATCGAACAGGCACCTCCTGTTATACCTGTATATGACTGCAAGAATAACAACCTTATCATGTTGTCAAATAAGTATCTACAAAGTCAAAAAGTAAACATGTGTACTTTGAACAATACAGGAGTGTTGAGTAAGGCAATATTTAAGGTTGAAAAACACTATAGACAAAATGTTGCATAGCAGGACCATTATCACAATGACTAAAACATCCTTAAAAACAAGTCAAGCAAAAGAAAATTCTAATTTACAATTGGAAAATAATACTAGAAAAATAAAAATCCACGAGACTATAAAATCAACCTGAGCAATAACAGCAACATCTGCAAGAGGAAGCTGCAAAGGCCCCACTGTCTGCTGCTGTGCAACAAGACCTGTGACACAGCGATCAACCTGCAAAGCAGACATTAATATTTAGGAGATTGTTTAGACTGGAAGCATACAACAATTTAAAAAAATTACATGTTTTCAAAATTTTGAGATTCCAACATAAGAAGTGTTATTGAAACATGATTTTTGCAACATCTTAGAAGCATACTTTGGTTGTTAAGAATCGTTTTGAACAGACAGACGGAAGTTGAAGAACTCGCTTGAGGGCATCCAGTATAGTCACTCCTGGTGCAATATCGAGCGGCTCTAATGCATCAACTTTTCGAGTAAATTCAAAACGTTTGCGGGGCATATCACCTAGAACCTGCGGTAGAACAACAAAATATATTACTATATATGAATCTGAAAAATGAAATATAAAACATAAAAATTATTAAGGACAAGCATTAACTCTCTTGCAACAATGTGGCAGGAAGAAAAAAGAACACTATGGATAAATGAATTATCAGAAACTAAAATGAATGGTGAAAGGAAAAGAAATTTGAATCCAGCATCATGGTTATGATATGCATACCTCTACAAAAGTTACTAGTGTACTTAAGGAATTATTTATGCTGTAGGTTAACTTTACTGAGCTAATTTATTCATTCAGCTATAGTTAAGATTTTCCCTTCTAGCCTATGAAGTGTCATTCTCTTATTCACGAGTTGCATTTCTCTTTTTTGAAAGTGAGATGTCACCTCATTCCTTGGGAGCTATGTTTCTTGGACAATGAGTTTTCATCCTCTTCTCCTATTTTCTATAAATGTAACTTTCTTTGCAGTCATTCAAAATGGCTAGAAGGACAGACTGGTATAGGAGATAGTTAATAATACTGGTATTTCAGTCTATAAATACAATGATTGGGCGACATCATCACAGAGTCGCATAAGGGAAAACTCAATTGGACTCGTTAGGTAAATGGATCCAACTGAATCCAATAAATTCAAGTTTAAAAAGGTCCAATTCAAATCCCCATTGCATCTCGGCAGAAGGGCCGAATTCTTAGTATGCAAACGTGATGGAATGATGATGTCATTAAGGTAAGACCCCAAAAATTCTCAAAGTGAACCTGACCCATGAAGAGCACACGATTATACTGAGAGGGGAGTGTATTAGTATAATAACAACTTTTACAAGTTAAAACTTTTATCCAAACAATTGCTTTAATAACTTTAATTGCTGAAATCTATAATTATGCATAAGAACACAATAACTCAAGATTTACGTGGAAACACAATGGGGGAAAGCCACGGCAAAATAATTGCTTCATATAAACTTTTTTCTTTTATGTTTTGTAGGCTCAAACCTAATGGAGGCTCCAACCCCTAATTTTATGAGGGCCGACTCACTGGAAGCTCCAACTCCCACACTTCATAGGTCTACTCCCACACTTCACAGGCTCCAACCTACTAGAAGCTCCTACTCCCACTGCTGATGAAACTTATCCTCCACCATTGTTTTTGTTGCTCTTACAACTAATGATGGATATTTTAATTGCACAAGTTTCTCTTCAACACTGTAATTTTTAAAAATGAATTCAACTTCAGCATACATACACCCTTCTCTCTTTAATTTGACTTCTTTGCTTTACATACTCCACTTTACTGACTCACATATTCTTCCCATTTACATTCATAATTCTTGTATAATCCTCTTATTTCATCTTCCTCTTCTCATTATTTTTTTGCAAGTAATCCATCCTTCATTTATATTTGATTTTAAAAGGAAACGTTACCTTTCAGCACTAAGAGTCACATCCCTTTCAAAAAACCTAAAAGTTTGTAATTAACTTTTCATACCCGATCAATGTTTTCTTTTGATAGTTTAGCATCCTAGCAATGTTGGAGACAAACGATGATGGCATACGATATTTTTTCAAATGTTTACCGCATAGGGTAAGAGGTTCAACACATGTATAACACGATTCAATTCAGAACAAGTACTTTATTCATGTATGCACTTGCAGATTACAATCCGATTACAATGACTACAATGATCTCTTGATGATTCCAAAGTCCATCTCGGACGTATACATATACCTTTCCGAAGGGGTAACTCAAGCGTCAAGCGCCCGTTCGGATACTATTCTACCCGTCGGCTACATTATACATTTACCGACAACACTAACATGGAAACTCTTGACGCAATTTATTTTTTGCCTTGACTATATTTAACACCCTTTTTTATTTTATTTCTGTCTTATATATTCGAACTTACAGAAAGTTTGATCCATCACCGCCTTTCTAATGATTTGGCATCGATAATTTCAGATATAAGATTGTTTTGTCTTCAAACAAGAGTCTTCTACCGTCAGGTCCTCCTAGCCTGTTCGTCAGTCTAATGAAATCAATGATGTGTAAGTTCACATTCAAAGAAAATACTATTCGAACATCCTTCTACTTGTTAAGGTACGGTTTGTATCGATTTTTCCTTGCTTGATGTTTCTACATCCCATATTTCTTATTTGCTTGCATGGTTTCCTCAGTAGCATCTGACGCAATCTTCATACTCACTGAATATATTTGTGTTTGTTTGCTTCTATTTGGCTCTTACACACAACCTTTCATATAGTTTGTCGCTGCTCATCATTTGCTGATAGAAATATTTACATATGTCATTCCATATATCGCTGCAAATCGTTTGGTTCTGAAATCTTCTCAAGCAAGTGTCACAAATATTCTACGCCTTCCTGGCATCGTTGCAGCGATGTCTCTGTTCACTTTAAATGACTTTTCAATCTCTGTTACAACATCCTTGTACGCAGCCTTCACAGCATTCACAATACCAGTCGTCTTTGAATCTTTATTGATGTCTTCTAATGCATCCAAGTGGTTCATATGAGCAGTTTCTATTTGTCATCAATTGCTTGCTTCTTTTATTCATTTTGTTGGGTCTTCAAAAATCGTTATCGCTGTCAACACAGAATATATAAGCTTGTTTGACTTTTCAAACAATCAACTCTATAGATATTGGTGATTGTGTGTGAAATGCCCCTTTTGCTTCTAACATTCACTTCCATCGATCTATCTCTGTTTTTTAATAATCTGTGATACATAATTCCTTCAGCCTTTGACTGTTGTCTTCCTACCACATATATTTTCATTTAAACCTTACTGTGAATGGTTTGACCTGACTTTATATAATTCCACTTTTATGTGTTGATACTGGAATATCAATGATGAATCACTGCTGTAGTTCTGATTGCTGCTATTGATTTAATACATTTAACTCTTATACTCCAATCCTGTTTGGACTTGCTAGGTACAACATGATGATGAGTCACTACTGCAGATTTGCTACTTATTAATTTTAATGCTTTGAATTCTCATCCACCAAATGGTTTGATGGTGACATATTCAGAAACATTAAGAACTCGCTGATCACAATATTTGGGCTTTTGCAGGATCAACAACTATAAGTAACCTTCATAGCTTTATCATTTGCATTGAACATGACTTCGATTATATTGTGCATAGATGCTGAGGTTGTTATTAGCATTTGTTTTAGACTTGTCTGAATATTATCTTCATCAGTGTTAAGTATATACATATTTCATCGGGATCCACCAGCATCTTCATATTCAACTTTTGGCATGATAATATTTATTTGCATAGTAAAGACTTCATATTTGTCATCGATGACAAACAATATTTCCATCAATCTCCCCCTTTGTCATTGATGACAACATATTCTTTCATATCTCTTTCGGCTCTCCTCTGCCCATATCTCTCCCCCTTTGACATCAATGGAAACGGGACAACTATTAGGCTTGCTAATTAGTCTTCAAATGCTGCCCCTGTGAAAGTTCACTTGTACTCCTTAGAGAGGGTTTCTTCAATGCTCTAGTGCTGCCATTAATGCATCAAAAGTTCTCTGACATTGAAAACTTTGACAATGCAATCAACTTTTAGCCTTCTCCATCTAGTCATCTTATTCTTTTCTCCAAGGGTTAAATAAATACTCTCTTCTGTATCTCCCCCGACTTTATGCTTCTCTTTTCAACTAGGAGGTGTATGAACTGCAAGTAGCACTTGCATTAGCTTCTTCTTCTTCTTAAGTTATCTTCCTTCTCCAAACTTTTATAGTTTTTCTTTTGTGATTAACTTTGCATCCTGTCTCTTGTCATCTACATGTGATTCTCCAACATTAAGTCTGCAATGTTTTGCAATACGCCCATAGTTATTGCATTTATAACATATAATGTTATAGTTCAAATATGGATTATCGTTTCTATTGATGTGTGGTAGCTTCAGTTCAAAAAACCTATATATAATTATCTATGAGATATAGTTATGTGTGTTTATTATTATATGAGATAAATTAATATAATAATAATATATATTAACTATGATTATCTTTATCATAAATTAATAAAATATAATAATATTATAACTATGGTTATAATATTAATTATTAATAAACAAATAGACATGTCTATCCATGACTTACACTTATTTATATTAGGAGTGCTGCCTTTGGAACATATATACCTTGAAGGCAATAACATTTCATATGCAACCATCTCTGAATTTTAACAATATCAAGTCTGAAACTTAACATGGTGTCAGAGCCATGGTTAGACCAAGTTGGTGCTCCATTTTTATTGAAGGGTCATAGTGAAATCTTCTCTCACTAGTACTAATTAGACAATCTTGCAGACCGAGACTGATAGAGAAGAAGCATCTATAGTTCATTTTATTATAAGGACATCATTTGGCGGATAATCCCCAAATTGAGGCTTCTGAGACTTGTTGAGTATTTGGTGGCGAAAGGCATGGTTTTCATGGCGGGAAGATTCTCCATCTAGAAGTGGATCATCCCTTTCAATATCGACAAAGACAAGAGGTCATTGCAGCCATTCTTGTAGCCTGATCAGTGCATGCATTTGAATTTTTCCCTTTTGGACTTGCTATGGATGATTCTTGCCTTTTTAGAAACTCTCAAAATTCTTAGCAACCAGAAAGTTTGCACAAGAATATCAAAATCTCACAAATCCCCATCATTAGTATTTCAAATCCATACAACACTTAATCTACTAACACTATCAACTGACGACTATGAAATCTCGAGAATGGGGGCAACTTAATCTTAGTTGTTTGAAATTAACTATTTGACACTTGAATCTTCATAATGCCAGTCGTAGAGGAAGTGTGGGGAAATTAAATCAATCATGAGAGGGCATCTGAACAATAAAGTGATTCAACCCAGCGGCAAACTATTGTTTCTAGATATTTGACATGGAATGCGAGGAAATAGATTGAATATCAATTGGTGTAGAGATGACCCTTACAAATATGAAATGACAATAACAAGAGTCTATCCCATCACAAGAATTGCAAACAAGTGTACTGACTTTGTAAATACGACATCTTCAAATTATAGATGGATATGAGGAGTAGTATTGATTTAGTTCAAGCTGGAATCAGTTAACATGCTTGAATTTAGAAGTCTTTGATGCAGGAGTTTGGAGAAAATGGTAAACGTAAATGACATCATAAGAACCGTACATGGCATCCACAACATATAATAGATCGCAACTATTCACAGACAAATGTAATATCGAAGCAGCAGAAAGCGGATAAGCATCGGAGATAAAGGGTATCTTCAATATTCCTTAGGTCATTGAACCCGTACATAAACTTGGACCTGACTCACAAGTACAATATCTTATATGTTTTATTCCTTAGGTTATTTTGTGATATCAACAAAATAGGTATGTAAGAATAAAATTAAGCTTTAAAAGTGTAATAACGAATTCATATATATATATATAATTGCTTTTGAGTTATTTGCATTCATTCTAGATGATATTTAACAAATTGATATAATGTTTGTTAAATATTAAGAGATTGATTATGAGAGTATGAAAGGTGAGAAATTGAGCATTATATTTTATTTCTATTATTGAAAATATAAAAGAGAGTTATGTTACAATTATTGTTAGTAATAGACATAATTAAATTTATATTTATATATGTACTATAAGAGCTATGTGCCTTGATCTTTTCCTCTGAGAATGTTATTGTGGGCAGAGGGAGATTGAGATTTAGAGGGTGCTTGACATTTCATTATGGGCAACCTTGAAAGAGAGGGAGCAAGATAGAGAATATGATTTAGTCAACCTTTGGTGATTTTGATCATTGATTCAAAGAGAATAAACCATGATGAGATGGATTCTCCAGTGATCAATAAATTGTCGTAGTCAAAAGGATTGTGATTCATACATTGCGACTATATGATTTTAATGGGCCTACCCCTTGTGTACATCATGAGGAAGTGATGACTTCCAAATGATCGTCACTTGTATTTGGATAAGTTGTTGTAAAGTAAAGATCTTACAATAACTTGTATTATGAGATCAAACCAATTGTGTAAATGGTGAATGTCTTGCATCTCAACATTCTGGGAAACCATTACTTGGAGTATTCCGTCAATATCGTTGATATTCTAAGAAGCCAATTTTCTTGATATCATATGTGATATCAAACCTTATTTTGAGTAATTGGTAAATATCGTATAATATTCTGGGAGATTAATACTCCTAATGTCAGATGTGATATCACACCTTATTTGAATATTGGTGAATATTGGATGTCAATATTTTGGGAGACCAATACTCTTGATATCAGATGTGATATAAAAACCCTATTTGAGTAATTGGTGAATATCATATGTTGGTATTATAGAAGACCAAAACTGTAAAAACCGGAACTGGCCCCTGATATGAATTCTTTGATGTGCAACTTGTGGTTTTAAGAGTTTACTAATTTTTGCATTTTCCAGAACATAGATCTATTTTTTTGTTTAATGTCAACTATATTAACTATCAAAACATAAGTTGCAGAAGAATAAACTTTTTGAATATCACTTGCCAATTTATTAAATTTGATACAGTGAACAAACATGCAAATAATCTCAATACAATTCTGGATAGCAAATTGGAACCTGGACTGAATATTGAGATATTGCCGTGTCTTCTAATTGCAAATGTAGGTATCAAATTGCTAGAGATCAATTCTTGAACGCAGGGCATCAATATTAAGTTCGGACAGCTCCCAAACTTCCAATACCACCTACAACCAACTCACAATTGGACAGTTCCCTCCTGTAGATATAACTTCGTCCTCAGTAGTGATCCACACAGCTGTCGTCTCCAGTATGCAACTCTCACTTCCACCTACAGCTATGGTGAGGATATTCACGTGGCCAATAACTATCCGTAGGCCTAGTTTAAAGAGACGCCGACTTCTAAACAACTGCCCCAATTCAACATTGAGCTGAGAATGACGTGGGGATTCCCTCTTGTTGCTGTCAATTCTCTTTATGCATACAGCCCTTGCTTTACAACACAAATAGCAACACTAACAAATCCGCAGACTTCCCAATTGTAGATTCTAAATGGAAGACGAATATGTGTATAGAACCAAAAACAGGAAATACAGTTTCTCAGTTTATACTTTCCTTTGAATAATGTAAATCAAGGAGTGAATGAATCTAATTCTGGTCAACAGTTATCAGAACAAACACATCAAGCTCGTTGAAATAGTTATAGCCGTCGTAATTGCCAAGTGAAGTATAACTTCATCATTAGTCTAAAAGAAATCAGATTATAAATGATTCAAAAAAGTAACTAGATATACGATGCTTCATCTCATATCACATATATATAATATTGATTGTATCATCAGGAGAGAATATAAAAAGGAGATAAAAGGAAATATCTCAGGACAAGAAAATCAATATCGAAATCAAAAGTAATAGCACAGATCTGTCACCATCAGTGACCAATACAGGCCATGGATATTAGAAGAAAGGACATAGATGCAAGTTTGTGCCACATATTGAGATAACACGAGATATAAATCAAAAGCATAGTTGGGGCATACAATCAACGGTAAGAGCAGGTAGAGAGTATTCAAAGCAACGTTTTATCTGAGAAAGAAATTAAAAGGAAAGATCGACCAGAAATCTAAGAAAGAGATTTCCATCTCTCATATATTTGTTGCAGCCCTTATAGAATTTCTCAGTATATATGAGAGAATCAAATAACCCATGTGGTAATAGCTGTATCTCTAACATAATACATATGCCAGCATATTCAGAACAATAAAGTTTCAAGTTCAACCAATTATATAAAAGGGAAATCTATATTGGAAATAGAATATGCCATTGCATGATAGTATAAGTCCTTTGTTAAATTAGGAGTACTATCCAATTCTCTTATTCAAGTAATTCATATTTATCATAATATCAAGGCAGTTGCTTGCTAAGTGAGCCAATAAATATATATATTTTCTTCATTACCTTATAAACTCTTAAAGCAATATTAGATATCCTAATAAGAAAACAAAATTCAGGTTATTGTCCACAGTTTCTAAGTCAATCTAGACTGGGGACATTTCAGTCGTATCAGAGCATAATCCTACCATCTGTTGGTGCTCAAAATTGCTTTTCCATTTTGAGTACCTAGTCCAAGTTTTGAGCCCCTATGGACACTCTTCATGCATATGTGCCCGGCTGTTGTATTAATGCCTAAGTGGTGTTTTAAGTTTCTAACACCCTTCACTCAGCCAATCCATGTGTTTCATGTTGATAAACTGACATTTCGAACAATTCTGCTAAGTCTTATTTTGAGTGGTTTTCAGTTCTGCATTTTCTTCCTAAGCTTCAAACAATGATCGGAGAGCATGTTTGGATTTGAATATCTCGTACCCGATTGAGATTCATGTTTCGCCACTTTGAGCATGTTTAGTGTCGATAACAGAGAACCTATGTTCCAAGTTTCAAGTCATTTCGAATCCATTTGACTAGGTTTCGAACCTCTCAAATTTGGTCAGTTACCTTTGTTGTAAATCTGCATTTTGTTCATAATCCCAGGTAGCCCTGTTTGACAGACTATAACTTTTGACCAGTTGACCCAAATAAGAAAATTCCTTTTGCATCATGTTCTAGAGGTCAGCGCTCCAGATTTGAGCTTATGACGAATCCGTTTGATCAATTTTCAAACGCGATTCCATTTGCAATTTTTAGAGTTTCATTGTTAATCAGAAGTGCAGATTGATTGGGAACCCTGTTCAGGATATCATATCTTTGATTCCGTGATTGGTGGGACCAAATGGTTTATTCCCCTACATTCTACTCTGAAAATACTACAAGTGTGCCAATTTTCAAGACTTGACGAATCTGTCTGCACACTTTTCCGGGGCCTTTCCATTTTAAAAAAATGTTGTTTTACTGATGTTCACTGTCCTGCAGTTCCAGCTAGCCAACTTTGCGCTTTCGCCAAATGCATTCCGTGATTCGTCATGAGCCCAAATCACAGGATTATATTCTCTTCATAACAAAGTACGAATGCCCCAGTTGGCAGAACTTCAAGTGCCCATTTGCCCAGTTTTCAAAGCCAAAACCAAATGCAATTTCCAACTTTTTGACATGTTTAATTGCAAGTAATTTTAAGTAGGCATGTTCGGAGGTCGATATCTTTTGACCTTGATGTTGTCATGCGACCAGATTTGGCAAGCTTGTTGAATGTGTCAGAAAGATGAGATATCCAAAGTTTTGGGGTTTGATCAGATGTTTATGTCAGTTTTTAAAGCCGGTTATCAGGCCTTCCTGTCAACGAATCACAGTTTAAAGAACAATTATAAAATGAGTTTTAAGTGATGATTCAGCATTCAAATTGGTTTCCAGTCGGTTCGAGGGTTGATGGATCAGTTTGCCATATCAGTTGTTTGGAAACGAAATTTTTTTTTAGTCGAGCCCATTTTGGGGCCCGACTGATTACATCAGATCGATGGTGGATGATACAAGATCCCCGTGTTTTCGTTCATAGGCTAATGCTCAAAGTAATTAAGTGGTCATATGAAATGTTATTCTTTAAAGTGTCTTACTACTTGTATGCTTTTGGGAATGTGTTATAATAATGAGTCATCAGGCACATTAGATGTGAGTTTAGGAATGTACAAAACCACAGGTAAGAGCATTCACATAATTTAAAAGGAAGCCCCATATTGATAAGAAAGATCCACGACAAAGTATACAAGACAATATCAATACAAACAGACTTTGTTCCTCCTGCATGAAAGGGGCCATTCATATATAGAATAGAGCAAAGCATCCACGTTCTTTTTAGAGAGGCAAAGGAGGCAAAGGAATCTCCATGGCATTGAGAGGTGGTGAGGGATTCACAATAAATCGCATCAGCAAAAGCCATCTATATCCACACCATAAGAGGTGAACAACTCACATTTTTGAACACGGTGTCTCCACGTTTGGACAGGGAGGCATATAAAAGCAAAGATCCATGTTTGATGAAGTCCACCCACGTGAGGAAAGGTACGGCATCGTTAATGGCGTCCACAGCTCCATAGCCTCACACATTGGGGTTTGAGGAAGTTTTCAAAGACTGAGGAAGATGTAGTAGTCCCCCCCAATGCAAGAATGGTCCATGACTTTCTTAGGAAAGAAGGAGCCTCACATAGGCAGAGAAGCCGTCAATGGGGGCACATGTTTTTGGAATAGCTACAATATAAATGACAGAGGATGGCAGGAGCTTCACGCTTTGGTATGAGGGGGCACGTCAGATTTAGGAGGGGCCATGGCCTATAACAAATTCACTCCACATCCATAAGCCATATGATTGGGCAAATCCAAATGTAGGGCACATCACGTCCAGTAGGGGATGTATCTGCAAAGGAAGCGGTTGCCACTAGTATCAATCACAGGTGGAGGTGGCCTCTCACCACGAGTGGCAGCTGCCAGGCGTTTAATCCCATATGCATGGGATTTCAAGTTTTCTTGTGTTTTAAAAGAATAGAGGCCTGATGGTGTAGTGTCTTCAAAGACACAAATATTGTGTAACACCAAGTGCGTGCGTGTGAAGGGACCCGCGCATGGGCTGCCGCGGGGTCAACGGTGTTTTGACCCCATTGTGTGGTCAAGGGATGAGCTTTGTGGTTATCCGATGGTTCGATGAATTCCTAATATCGTAGGTGAAACAATAGATGGTCCCGATGCTACGATGGTCGTAGGATCGGGGCATAAATTTTGATGTCCTCCGATATTCCGACTAACGTGTGATCAGGACGTGAAGACCAAAGGCTCGTGATGCTACAAGATCATCGGAGGATCAGAGGGCTCACTTGGATGGCCTGCGATGCTACAACAAAAGAGGTTGTCGAGTGGTCGAGGATTGATTTGTAATGGCTTGCAATGCTACGATGCGGATTAATTAAAGATTTAATTAATTAAAAATAAAATCAAAGCTCATTGCATCATCGGAGAGGATGGATTCATGAGCGACGATATTACAATTTGGTCGTAATATCGTAGGCTTAGAAATTAAAAGTTATTTCAATTGAAAAGTGAAGTGGATTCGCTCAGCGAATAAAAAATCGACACTTAGTAAAGGAAAAAATGATTATAAAATCAAAATTTCAAATGTTTCAACGTATGAATTTCAAAGTTCATAGATTTGAAATATTTATAAGTTTTATATAGTTTATACTATGTAAGCTTTTTAAATTTTTCAATTTTAAACATTGCTCTGTTCAGTCCGGGGGGTTTGATTTTCAGAATGGTCTCAAGGGGGCGATTTTTGTCCAAAATATAGTGTAATATACCGTCGGAACCAGAAAAGAGCGAATTTTCCATTTTTGAAGTTAGATTCTGAACAGGTATCAACCGGTAGCAGCTACAAGAGGTTTTCTGATTTCGGGGGCTTCACAGTGAATTGTGCAAATTTAATGTTGCAGATGAAATTGCAATCAGATATAGACATAATTTCATCATGTATGACTTCTCTAGAAATTTTGAGGATGAATTGAATGTTTTTGAGGGTGATTGAAGTAATTGGTTTTTTGGCAACAACACAAGTGAATTGCTCGGCAAAGCAGAAGTGACATGTTACGATCAGTTTTCAAGCTTCAGTATAGTTGTGATGATTTCTTGATATTTCTCGATGAGATATTTAGCACATTATGTAGGTGGGATATATTAGATATTTTGGCATCATTTATGATTTCAATTGCAAGTAGATGAGGAAGTTCAATTTCAGCAACTTCAGATTGAGGAAATTTTCAATGGAACAGATGTCAATTCCAGATTACATTCCCAGAAATATCTTCTCTCCTATATATCTTCCTTTTCTGCTCATTTTAAGGGTTCCAATTCTTTGAAGATTTTAGGAGGATTGTGAGACCAGTCTGGTTCCAATTTCCTAAGTTTTCTTATAGTTGTGATACCAATTTTTCTCAGTGTTCTTCAATTATGAACAGCATATTGTATTCCTTTTGAGGCATTTGTTATATTACACAGTCATTCTTTGTGTATTTTCTGAGTTTTGATATGCACATGATGTATTGGTTTCAATGAAATTAAATCTAAGAGAGGAAGGGATCGAGCAACCCCTAACTAGTACGGAAGATATTGTGAGGGCATCCACAGCTCTAGAACCTAACATTAGAGAACTAGTATCTTTCAAAGAATTTTGTGATGATAAAGGAAGGGAGACTTCTAGAAGGACTGTAAATGAAGAACTCAAACATAAAATTAACAAAATAAAGCTTCCACATTTTGATGATTCAAAAAAGATTACACCACGCCGATGGTTGGAAAAACTAAACACATTTTTTATTCTAAATCCCATGACGGAAGAAGATGCCTTGCAATTTGCTATAGTGCATCTAGAGGGAGCAGCACATGATTGGTGGACCCATGGGCGTATCTCATTGGGACATAAAGATGTAAAATCCTATGAAGAATTCTCCAAAAAGATCATGAACATATTTGATGATAAGGACATCAAATGGTATTTCCAAGAACTAACTAAACTTAGACAAACTGGAACAGTGGAAGACTATGCTCGCAAATTTCAAGAGTTATCAGTTATGGTTCCAGACCTTTCCCAAAAGAGACTCACTCATATATTATAGAAGGATTAAAAGACTCCAACAGGCACTTTGTTAAACCACATGAACCACAAAATTTGGAAGAAGCCGTTAGGAAAGCAAAAATGGTAGAATCAAATCCTTCAAAGGAAAAATATAAGAATCTTTCAGCAAAGACATAGCATAGAAATAATGACTCAAGAAAGGATCATAAAGAAAAAGAATGTCATTTTTGCAAAGGACAGTGAAGTGTTGGGCATCAATGCCAAGGAAAGGATGCTCTCAAGCAAAAACAAGATGTAATGAAGAAAGGCTTATGCTTTAGGTGTAGAGAACCATGGGCATCAGGTCACAAGTGTAGCAAAAGGAATCAAATTAGTAGAATAGACGCAACATCCGAGAGAGAAAGAATTGCATAAGAAAGCAAGACATGATCCAGGAGATCTAAATAGTAACCTAGCACAAAATGAAGGAGAGATGCAGTAGTGTTTTGAAGAAATTCCAGTTTATGTATAAATTTGAATGAAATTAGTAATCAATATTAGAGAAGAAGAGAAAATAAAATGGGATAAGAAATTACTCACTTTCAATTAGTATTTGTACCTATTTCTTTTGGATTGACAAGTAAAAGCATGTAATTGATTATGAGAATCTGTAATAAGTGTATGAATACAAATACTCAATTGTATTTATACACAAAACTTTCTCGAACTCCTTGAATGAAACTATAGAAAGATCATGCACTTCTACAGGCCTTGGGATGACATAAAGTCTCTCCAAAGGATTATAGAGATGTGTAATCCTAAAGGAATACCCATAGAGGCCTTGGGACGAGATAAAGTCTCTCCTAAGAACTAAAATAGGGGGATAATCCTAAAGGGATATCCCTAGTAACCTGGTGCAAGACAAAATCTCCCCTATGGATTAAATAGAGAGGGATACTCCTAAAGGGATATCCTTAGTGACTTGGAATGAGATAAAGTCTCTCCGAGGAACATAGAGATGAGTACGTCCTAAAGGGATACTCATAGAGGCCTTACGGAGAGATAAAGTCTCTCCTAAGGATTGTAGAGACAGGAAAATCCTAAAGGGATATCCATAGAGGTCTAGGACGATATAAAGTCTCTCCTAGGGACAATAAGGACTACTTATCAAATTTATCCCGAGACAAGACAATGAATAGCCAAGAGCAAAGAACCACATAAAGATAAGTTTCATTTTTATTATTATTTTTATTCTTAGCAATTTTAATTGAAATTGTTATCTTGAAATTTAATCAAGTTTATATTTCTAATAATACTACAATTCTAATCTCAATTTCAAACTTCCATTTCAGGATCACCAGATTGGATATCAACATGGAAAGTCACCACTCACATTGGAATGATCTAATTGCTTGAGGACAAGCAATTTGACGAAGGGTGGACTGTCATGTCCCCTATTGACTCCAGCAGAATTTATTAATAATGAATTTCTTTAATAAATAAATTATAATATAATTTATTATTAAAATAATTATAATATTAAGATCAAAATATAATATGAATAAAGTAATGTATAATCTATAACTAGATAAATTAAATAAAAGTAAATAATTAAATAATATTAATATTAATCCGATATTACCTATCAACCAAGTGAAATAATTTGACACCAACATATTCGGAACCAAACACGTGTGACTATCCTTTTATCGTGTCAACTTGATCAATATTGAACTAATTGTTTAGTATGCACTAAGTGAGAACAAACACATCTGGATAAAGAAGAATAATGAGATATATTCGTGATTGACAAGGGCATATGGCAAACAAATCCAACATGCCAATGAGGACCATTTCATTGAGCATGCAGAATAGAGAGATCGATAGTTTGAGGCCGAAAAGCAAACACCGTAGTAGGAAGAATAGGAATGGAAGGCGAATATGTGTATAGAACCGATAATAGGAAATCCACTTTCTCAGTTTATACTTTCCCCTGAACAGAGTATATAAGGAGTGGATGAATCTAATTTTGGTCAACAGTTATCAGAACAAACACATCAACCTCGTTGAAATAGTTATAGCCGTCGTAATTGCCAAGTGAAGCGTAACTTCATCATTAGTCTAAAAGCAATCTACCATGTCCCCTTCTCAACTCTAGTGCTTTGGCGCCAGGTTAATCTATCTCCACATTCGGATAGATTAACGACAGTAGCTAACAGGATGCCTACCAGTCACATTAGAGGTTTTATTTTATTTACTTTAGCGTTTATTAAGGTGTGCGGATAAAGTCATTTTATGTTATAAAGTTATTTACTTTACAAAGTGACTTAAGTGACTACATGACGAAAATTGTGTTTTATCCCACATCCTTTGCTCCTTTGTCTCTCCCTCACTTTGAGGTTATAAATGAGGAGTTTGCATTGGGATTTGGACACACAAGAATTTATGAACTCAGCACATTGGTATTTTCTCTTTGAACACTTCAATTCATGAATGGATTTAATGAAAGATTTTTGCAAGACATCTCAGTTCCTAAGTAAGTACGAATTACTGGCTACTTAATATCTGAGATTAGATTATATTAAGTTGAGTATTTGCCAGGTAGGAAACAGGTTGAATAAGTTTTAACCACAGATTGTATCTACTGCAGGATTGCCAAACGAGTCAGTATTAACGTGGAACCCAGTGCCTGGTTAGCAGTGGTAACAAGAGATCGGCCGGTAGTAGGGAATCCACGAATGTTATTTGCGTGGTTGAGTTGCATGGTCAGCCTAAGCAAATACGACATTCAAAACTAAGGCAGCCGGCAGTACAGGTCATATCACATTGAAATGGACACGGAGTGATAGACTGTCAAGTGCTGAAAAGGGTTGAGCAGAGCCTACGTGCACGGGTTGCTACATATAACAATCAGTAGTGTGTTACAATAGACTAGGAGTCTTAGATGTTGAAGGTTCCTAGTAGTAGAGGTGGTAAAAAAGGGCTGCACAGTATCATTACCTCATCACATGGATAGGTGACAACAAAAGACTCACCACCAACGTAGTGTATTGAAGGTGCATTGTGCCAACTCATTCCTTCTTTAAAACGTTGATTTATAATCTCTAAAGTGTATTTCTTATTCCTTCATCGTAAGCAGTGTCCCAAACAGTCTAGCATTATCAATTTCATAGCTTAACATTAATGTTAATATCTAGTATCTCTTGCTGAAACTTGTGGTACTGTGTACAAATGTTTTTCTAATGGAATGAATGCAAACTGTTTAGCGAAAGTTCCTTAGCTACATTTTGATTTGTTGGTCCTGCCAAGTTAAGAAGTATTATTACATAGATATCAGAACATACCTAGGGTGTCGGCGAACTGTTCAACAAAATTCCTCTCAGTTATATAGCGCATTGGACTATTAAATTATTAAGTCAGAATATTTCAATGGTATCAAAGCCACAAGACCTGCCATCTTGTGGGAAATAACAAATAAAAAAATTGAAGACCATTTTTACCCAAAATGATAGATAGTAATGAGTAAAAGACAACATAAATTCAGCCACCTTCAGCCGGAATAAGCAGACTCTTCAATTCATATTGACATTGAAGACAGTTTCACTGTAGATGAGGAAATAACTTGTGGAATAGGTAAATAGGCTGATATTACTCAAAAGGTTGATCACTTGGGACAGGCTGAACCAGAAAACAGCGTTCAAATGGCACGTAATGAAGAGGAACAGGACAAGGAAGTTAGGGAAATGTTACAGGCTATCAGAGATGGACAGAACAACATTGCCAATGCTCTTCAGCAATTAGCAGGTACTATGCAGTAGTTGGTTCTGGTCCATAGAAGAGGTCCAAGCCATCACAGTGGAGGAGGTAGTATAGTTGGATCCCCCCAAGTAGCTAGAGCTCCCACCCATAACACTAACAGGCCTTTAATGCCAATTTTTAATGTAGAAGAAGTCGTCCCACCAGCAGCTCCAAATTTATTACCAGATAATGTTATGGCAACCTTTGATGAGTGGTATTTGTTTCCGGATCCGATTAAAGAAAATCTAACCTTTGCTCAATATTTAAATCAGAAAAAGGAGACTAACAGGCAGCAGCAGGATCGGAGACCGAGAGCACCTAACAGAGATCTAAAACATGTTATGAACAAACTAAATCTACCCACCTTTTACAGCAACGGTCAAACATCCGCTAGAGCGTGGACTCACAAGCTAGATACCTACTTGACACTTAAGCCTATGGCTGAAGCGGAAGCCATCAAATTTGCAACTATGCACCTTGAGGGAGCTGTGTACGATTGGTGGCAACATGGATTAGTCACTCAAAATCATAGCCTCATAACTTCATAGGAGATTTTCAGCTCCAAGCTGATTAACTGCTTTGACAGGAAAGATGTTGAAGTCTATTTTAGGGATTTAGCTCAGTCACATCAAAGTGGATCTTTGGATAAGTTCATTGATGAGTTTCAGCGGATATCAGTTATGGTGCCAAATATGTCAGAGCAAGGAAAGGTGATGTTATTCACAAAGGGGTTATAGGACAGGTTTAGGGGTTTGGTTAAGGTACTTAAACCGAACACCCTAGATGACGTGATCAAGATAGCTCATGATTTAATTTCACCTTCATTGATATTACAGCCTCCAAAGAAACCTTACAGGGGATCTACATCGAACCAAGGAAACAAAAACCAGCATAAACCAAATCCTCCCAGATTGGATTTTGAAATGCGTAATGAACTCAGGAGGAAGAAATTGTGCTTTACTTGCAGGGAGCCTTGGACCCCGGATCACAGGTGTCTTGGTAAAGGCAAGATACACTATGTTGAGGTTCTCTCCAAGGATGAAGGGGAGCAATAGGAAGGTGAAAATGTTGAGGACAGCGAGGAAGAAGAAGTTGAAGAGCAGCCTTTTAAAGATAGAAAGAAGAAAGTCGTCATGGAACAACCTCCAGTTATAGCCACTCTTTCTAGTGATCTAACATGTCATCTTTTTAGAGTGAAGGGTATGGTTAAGGGTCAGCGCATTGTTTGCCTCTTGGATACAAGAGCTTCTCATAATTTCATTAGTACACAGATGGTATCTAGAGAGGTTTGCAGACAATGGACATTCCCGAGTTTGAGGTGAAGGTAGCAGGTGATGAAGTTTTGAGCTATACAGAGAAAGTAGCCGATCTTCAGATACAGTTTGACGATTATCTTTTGGAGACTAATTTCTATGTTGTTGATTTGGATGGGTTAGATGCCATTTTGGGTAGACAGTGGTTAAGGACTCTTTGCAGGTACACTTTTGATCACGAGACCATGCAATTGGAATTCTTACAGGGTGATCGGTTAGTAGTCCTAAAAGACATACTAGATAATGAAACCAGATTGATTACAGCTCACAGGATGGAGGCCATTTTGAGACATGATGACATAAAGTGGGCAACACAGTGTTTCATCTCCTCAAAGGAGACATAGGATACAAGGCAGCAGTATCATTATGACATTCAGACAGTTTTAGACAAGCACGGGAGAGTGTTTGACAATATACCTTCAGGAATCCCACCAGATAGAGGGTTTGAGCATATCATTGAGCTAGAGAAGGGTGCCAAACCCGTCATTACCACTCCTTATTGTCACCCCAAACACTACAAGGGAGAGATAGAGAAGATGATCAAGGAGCTTTTAGATATGGGACATATCAGACCCAACTCTAGCCCATTTGCCTCTACAGTGCTATTGGTTAAGAAGAAGGACAACACCCTTCGGATGTGTATAGACTACCGCGCCTTGAACAAGAGAACCATTAAAAACAGGTATTTGATTTCCCGCATTGATGAGTTACTGGACGAGCTTCACGGGGCAATTTATTTCTCGAAGATAGACCTTCGATCAAGATACCATCAGATACAAGTCTGAGAGAAGGATGTGCATAAGACAACTTTCAGATGCCACTAAGGACATTACGAGTTCTTGGTGATGCCATTTGGGCTCACTAATGAACCAGCCACTTTTCAGTCATGCATGAACCATATTTTCACAAAACAACTAAGAGTGTGTTGGTTTTCTTTGATGACATTAATTTTTAGCAGGACATGGGAAGAACATTTGCAGCATTTGGATGAGGTCCTTAGTCTCATTGAGGAACATTTCTTATTCACAAAAGAGTCTAAGTGCAAATTTGGGCTAACCCAAATTCTCTATTTGGGTCATGTGATTGGTGTTGAGGGAGTTAAGGTGCATTAGGAGAAGATACAAGCAATCTTGGATTGGCCACCACCAAGAGATGTATCTGAGCTACGAGGTTTCCTTGGTCTTTGTTCCTATTAGTGGTGGTTCGCCAAAGGGTTTTCCCAGGTAGCAACACCCCTTACCAATTTGACACAGAAAGGGGCATTTAGCTGGACAGAAGATTCAGAGGCAGCTTTTGACAAACTAAAATAGGTGATCAGTACATGCCCAGTGCCAGCACCTCCTGATTTGTCTAGGCCCTTTGTTTTAGAGTGTGATGCTTCAGGAAGCGGAATAGGGTCCGTATTGATGCAGGATCGCCATCCCATTACTTTTGAAAGCAGGAAACTTAGGGGCAGCGAGTTACTATATTCCACTTATGAAAAGGACATGCTAGCCATAATGCATGCCTTAGCCAAATTTAGACAGTATTTGGTGGGAAGTAAATTTACATTAAAGACCAATCATAATAGCTTACACTACTTCCTGGAACAGAAGGAGTTGAATGAGAGGCAGAAGAAATGGGTCAGCATGATCCAAGCTTACGATTTTGACATTGAGTATGTCAAGGGGAAGAACAATATAGTTATTGATGCTCTTTCCTGAAGACCCTAGTGCTAGAGTGTTATGCCATTTTTGAGATTTCAGTAGATTAGACATCCCAGCTATTAGTGGAGTATTCCAAAAATGCTCACGCATGTCAGAATATGGATGGTATACTTCAGGACGAGCGGTACAAGGTAATGAATGATGTTATATATTACAAAGATAGAATCTGCCTAGTATCTGAATCTAAACTAAAGGGGAATATTACGCACACCATACACAATGTAGCCTCTCCCTATTCCAGCTCAGAGGTGGGAGAGCATTTGCTTGGATTTTATTACAAGGTTGCCTAGCGTCCAAGGCAAGGATTGCATCTTTGTGGTGCTAGACAAACTAACTATGTACGTGCACTTCTTCACGATCACCGCAAATTGGTCAGCCTCTCAAGTAGCTGAGTTGTTCTTTCAAGAGGTTTTTTGTCTCCATGGGTTACCCAAGACTATTGTGAGTAACAGGGACAATAGGTTTCTCAGCACGTTTTGGCAGGAGATTTTCAGATTGACAGGTACAGAGTTGACTCCCAGCATTACCTATCACCCACAAACAGATGGTCAGACCGAGATAGTGAATAAATGGGTGGAAGGGTACTTGAGGAATTACATTGTAGGCCAGCAGAGAGCTTGGGTTAAGTGGTTGTATTTGGGGGAGTATTGTTGTAACTACACTTATCACATGTCCATTTGGATTACTCCTTTATGTGCCCTTTATGCTTACGAGCCTCTCTCTTTTATTGATTTGACCTTACAGGACAGCAGGGCGTCGTTGGCCAAAGATTGGATTATGGATCAGTAGGACATGCTGCGGGCTCTTAGGGATAATATTCAACAAGCACAGAACCAGCAGAAGTTATACACTGATCGACATCATACTGTGGAGTTTTGAGTTAGGTGATAGAGTTTTTCTTCGTTTACAGCCATATAGACAGAGCTCCTTGAAGAAAAGTGGGTTAGAGATACTTAAGCCCAGATTTTACGGACCTTATCGTATCACCAGGAGGGTTGGGGAGGTCGCTTATGAGTTGGATTTGCTAGGTGACAACAGAATTCACAATGTTTTTCATGTTTCATGCCTCAAGAAGGCCGTGGGCGAGCAGATTGTACCTTCACGAGTTTGGCCCTGCTTGACGAAGAGGGTAAGCTTATTTTGGTGTTGGAAGAAGTAATTGAAACCAGGGAGAGGAAGCTGCGTAATAGAACCGTCAAGGAATATTTAGTTCGATGGAAAGACTTGCCATATGAGGATTCCACTTGGGAAGGTGAGGCTATATACTACAACACCCAACTTTGAGATTGCTTGAGGGCAAGCAATCCCGAGAAGGGAGGACTGTCATGTCCCCTTCTCAGCTCTAGTGCTTTGACGCCGGGTTAATCTATCTCCACATCCAGATAGATTAATGGCAGTAGCTAACAGGATGCCTACTAGTCACAATAGAGTTTTTATTTTATTTACTTTAGCATTTATCAAGGTGTGCGGATAAAGTCACTTTATGTTATAAAGTTATTTACTTTACAAAGTGACTTAAGTGACTACAGGACGAAAATTGGGTTTTATCCCACATCCATTGCTCCTTTGTTTCTCCCTCACTTCGAGGTTGTAAATGACGAGTTTGCATTGGGATTTGGACACAAGAATTTATGATCTCAACACATTGGTGTTTTCTGGTTGCTTAGATGTGACTAGTTGCTTTAAGGACGCAAACCCTTGGAGCAAATGCGAGATGTTGGATGTAGCCCCTGCTTCTCTTTGAACACTTCAATTCATGGATGGATATAAAGATAGTTTTTTGCAAGACATCTCAGTTCCTGAGTAAGTACAAATTGCTGGCTGCTTAATATCTGAGATTAGATTATATTAAGTTGAGTATTTGCCAGGTAGGAAACAAGTTGAATAAGTTTTAACCACGGATTGTATCAATTGCGACATTGCCAAACGAACCAAGTCCCTGGTTAGCAGCGGTAACAAGAGACCAGCCAGTAGTAGGGAATCCACGAATGTTATTTGTGTGGTCGGGTTGCATGGTCGGCCTTAGCAAATTTGGCATTGAAAACTAAGGTCGTCGACAGTACAAGTCATATCACATTGAAACGGACACGGGCTGATAGACTGTCGGGTGGTGAAAAGGGTTGAGCAGAGCCTACGTGCATGGGTTGCTACATATAACAATCACCTGTGTATTACAACAGACCAGGAGTCTTAGACGTTGAAGGTTCCCAATAGTGGAGGTGGTAAGAAAAGGGCTGCACAGTATCATTACCTCATCACGTGGCCAGGCAACAGCAAAAGACTCACCACCAACGTAGTGTATTGAAGGTGCATTGTGCCAACTCATTCCTTCTTTAAAACATTTATTTATAATCTCTGAAGTGTATTTCTTATTCCTTCATCATAAGCAATGTCCCAAGCAATCTAGCATTATCAGTTTCATAGCTTAACATTAATGTTAATATCTAGTATCTCTTGCTGAAACTTGTGGTACTGTGTACAAATGTTTTTCTAATGGAATGAATGCAAACTACTAAGCGAATGTTCTTTAGCTACATTCTGATTTGTTGGTCCTGCCAAGTTAAGAAGTGTTATTACATAGATATCGGAACATACCCAGGGTGTTGGTGAACTGTTCGACGAAATTCCTCTCAACTATACAACAGCATTGGACTATTAAATTCTAAGGTTAGAATATTTCACAATTGGATTATAAATCATTCAAAAGAGCAATTAGTTATCTAGATGTAAGGATGTGCCTCATAATATATGAGACTTCATCTCATATCTCTCTCACACACACACACACACACACAGATATATATATATATATATATATAATTGATCGTATCATCAGGGGAGAATATAAAAAGGAGATACAAGGGAATATATCAGAACAAGAAAATCAATATTGAAATCAAAAGTAATAGCACAGATCCGTCACCATCAACGACCAATACAGACCATAGATATTAGAAGAAAGGACATAGATCCAAGTATGTGCTGAGATAACACACGAGATATAAATCAAAAGCACAGTTGGGGCATACAATCAACAGTAAGAGCAGGTAGAGACCATTCAAAGCAACATTTTATCTGAGAAAGAAGTTAAAAGGAAAGATCGACCAGAAATCTGAGAAAGAGATGTCCATCTCTCATATATCTATTGCAGTCCTTATAGAATTTCTCAATATACACGAGAAAATCAAATCAACCCATGTGGTAATAGCAGTACCTCCGACATAATACATATGCCAGCATATTCAGAACAATTAAGTTTCAAGTTCAACTAGTTATATAAAAGGGAAATCTATATTGCAAATAGAATATTCCATCACATGATAGTATGAGTCCTTTGTTAAACAAGAGCTCTTTGTGAGCTGGAGTCCCTGCCTTTTGGGTTAATAGTAGGGTTGTAGTTGTCAGCATGTAGTTTGTTTGTAAAAATTTAATTGTAATTGACAATTTTATAATCAATTTATTTATAAAATTGATAATGATTTGCTAAGGAAACATGAAAAATTGAATAAAAAGATTACATTTATAAGTTAAATAATGAAGATTACATCATATGTACATTTTAGTTTTAAGATTTTCAATTTTATTTTAGAATATAAATATAAAATAAAGAGTAAAAACATTCTATTTTTTATTAGTCTAAAATGATTAATGTGTAAAATAAAAAAATTAAATAGATATAAATTTTACATTTACATTTAAAATCATATTTATTTAATTAATTAAATTGTATGCATACTCATTAGTTTTTACTTTTTAGAAAATAATATAATATGAAATTCATGGTAAGGAATTAATAAGATAGATGAACATATAGCTAAAATATTCTCCCCCTCACCTTATGTAAAGGAAGCGGACAAAAGTAATACTTTATGGAAAATACTAGAGGATTCTGGAAAAGATTTATCAATGTGCTCTAAACTAGAGGACCTTTCATGCGATTTTCTCTGGCTGACATCACTTTTAATTCTAGACCTGTCAAATTGAGAGAGGCAGGGACAGCACATATTTTTGACGAAGGCTTATTGATTGACAATCATAGGCGCCCCTTCTACTCCTTTCCACTGGCCTCCTCTCTCATTTTCATTATTGAGGTATACGGGTATGGTCACTCTGAAATAGATGGAGTCTTATTTGAAAAGGGCATGCGACAACTAGAATGGAACTCAAATAAATCTATCTTCTACAAAACATCATTATCTGCTCATCTTTCCAATTATTGACAATTGCTGACAAGAACATTAAATACATGCTTATCCTTTTGGATTTTTTTTTACATTTGCCAATTCAAAAAATAAGATTTATGGACAGGAAAACAGTATTTGACCAATCAGAAAAAAGGATTTATGCTGTTATAAATGAATTTATAAATATACCGACCAAAACTTTGGGAAAAACTTTAAGAATATGATTGCTTTTTCAAAAAAAAAGAAATAGAGGGGGGGTAAACAAAAAAATTAGTTCCTTGCCTTATATAAGGCAAGGACTAATAAGGAGTATTATCCAGTTCTCTTATTCAAGTAATTCATATCTATCATAATATCAAGGCAGTTGCTTGTTAAGTGAGCCAATAAATATATGTATTTTCTTCATTACCTTATAAACTCTTAAAGCAAAATTAGATATCCTAATAAGAAAACAAAATTCAAGTTACTGTTCACAGTTTCTAAGTCAATCTAGAGTGGGGACATTTAACTTTCCCAATGCAATGAGGTCTCATTTATAATCTTTCGTTGGCCAAAGTTGCCTAAATAACCCCACTTCAGAAATTGTGGAAGTTTCCCAAAAGAACACAACACTAGAAACTTTCCAACATGCTTTTTAGAAATATCTCTTAATGCCATTATTATAATAATGCAACTCAATGATTAATAAATAAATAAGAGCTAATGCAATTATTAACTTTATTAACTGTAAGTGATCACCAATTGCTGAAGCCACCCATTGTACTGCCAAAAATAGACCTACTAAAAATAGTAAATCCACAGCTGTGACCCCCAAAACACCTTGTCAACTCACGAGGGTTGCTATGATGAGCTAACTCCATCAATTGCATAGACCTGCCAAAAACGGAGACATTACAAATACTCATGATAATAAATATGATATCTAAAAAAAATATGTTGAATATCTTTTGATCAAAGATATTCTTATATCAAGGTAATATATGATCATGTGTTTATCCTCCCTAGCTAAAAGGGAGTGTTGGTGTGTGGTAACTTGGAAAAACCTATATATAATTATCTATGAGATATAGTTATATGTGTGTGTTTATCATTATATGAGATAAATTAATCTAATAATAATATATGTAACTATGATTATCTTTATTATAAATTAATATAATATGATAATATTGAAGCTATGGTTATAATATTAATTATTAATAAACAAATAGACATGTACCTTAAAGGGACATGTCTATTCATAGCTTACACTTATTTATATTAGGAGCTCGGTCTTTCGAACATATATGTCTTGAAGACAATATCATTACATTTGCAACCACCTCTGAATTTTAACAACATCAAGTTTGAAACTTAACAGTTTTTGCTTCTCCATTCACGAGGATTTGTCATTTCTGTTCTACATTATCTCGCCTTGTGACCAAAATAGTTGCATGAGTAATAGTATCCATAAAAGCTAGGTTTATATCCTTGCTTCTTGTAATCTTCAAGTTCAAATCCTTCAAATTTTGTGAATGAATCTACCATACTACTCACTTCCTTTATAAATCCTTTGAATTTATGATCTTTGATTGTTTACCTCACCATCACAACCTACTCCCTTCTTGCTTGTGGATGGTCTTTGACTATCAATAAAATCAATTAAAATTTTAGAGCTCTTTTCAAATTTGAGGCTATTATTCAATTTTATGTAACTCTCCGCTAGGTCCTTTTTCAAAATTTTAATTTTTTGTCTCAAATTGGTACATTCCTCTTGGATTCCTTTAGCTGAGTCTTTAATTCTTTAATTTGCATCTTGTACTTAGTGATTTTCTCTTTCAGTTTTGTATTCTGTTTGTATGCATACTATAACTCTTCCATGACATCCACATCATCTTCCTCACTGGATGACTCATCAATTTCACCATCTTTACTACTTGCCTCATCAACACCTTCATCCTCGTTGCATACCTTATTTTCATCTCCTTCTTCTTGCTCGCTAGTCATTGCAAAAAGAGTTGCTCATCTTTTGTATCATCACTTTGATATTCATCATCACTCTCTTTTGATGAGCTGCTTTCTTTCTTCGAGTAAACACTCTTCTTGCATGTGCATAACTTATTTTTCTTATGATGGTTCTTAGCATGCTTCTTATCCCTTTGCTTTATATATTTTTCTTCTTCATCATCACTAAAGTCACTATTGTTTAGAGGGTATTTTAATGCATAATGTCTCGGTGTTGCATAATTGAAACATTTGAATTTTCCTTTATTCTTCCCATTACTCTTTTTCAGCTTTCTTTTGAAGTAAGCATCTAATGGGCCTGATTCACTATTTGAGCTTTCACTAGAAATTTTCTTTTTGCTATTAACCCTATTAGACGCCTTGAATGCTATTTCCTTCTTTGATTCATTTCCTCCAACTCGCATTTCATAAGCAGTAACGATCCCATGTAAGTCATCTTCTATCAATGTCTAAATCTGTCCTCTCCTCAATTGTCGATACTTTAGAATTAAATTTCATAGGCAATGATCTTAAGATCTTCTCTACTGCTAGTTGTTCCTTCACATCTTCACCAAAGGCTTTCATTGAGTTCACAACATCATCTATATGATCAAGAAAAGTGGCAACATTTTCATCCTCCTTCATTTTGAGACTTTCAAACACACTTCGATGGGTTTGTAGTTCACTTTATTTACATTATCAGCTCCTTCATAAACATTTTTCAACTTGTCCAAAATGTCGTTGACAGATTTATAGTGCATAACTTTTGTAAATTCTGATTCGACAAGATTGCATAGAATTGCATGTTTTGCTTTAGCATTATTTTCACATCTTTTCTTTCCCACTATAATTGTTGGTGGATTTTGTGGTGGCATGAACCACCTAGCACTAATAACAAACATTGAATCTAATAGTACTTAAAGAAGTTTCCATTGTTATGCTCCAGTAATGGTAGTTCATCCCATCAAACATAGGTGTTTTGTTTTGAAACATTTCACCCATTGTGCTCTTTTAGATCTACCTTCAAGAGGTTAGGGTTTATAGAAGGCACAGACTCTGATAGCAATTGAAGAGCACACGATTATACTGAGAGAGAGGTGAATCACTATAATAACTTTTACAATTTAAAACTTTTATCCAAACAATTGCTTTAATAACTTTAATTGCAGAAATCAACAATTATGCACAAGAACACTAACTCTAGATTTACGTAGAAACCCAATGTAGGAGAAAACCACCGCAAAACAATTGCTTCTTATAAACTTTTTTCTCTTACATTTTGTAGGCACCAACCCCTAATTTTATGAGCACCGACTTATTGGAAGCTCCAACTCCCACTCTTCGCAGGCTCCAACCTACTGGAAGCACCTACTCCCAATGTTGATGAAACTTATCCTCCACCTTTGTTTTTGTTGCTCTTACAACTCATGATGGATATTTTAATTGCACAGATTTCTCTTCTTCAAAAGGTATTTATTTATGTATGAATTCAACTTCAACATACATACACCCTTCTCTCTTTAATTTGACTTCTTTGCTTTAGATACTCCACTTTACTGACTCACATATTCTTCCCATTTACATTCATATTTCTTCCATATGAATACATATTTATCAGATTAACAGTCTGATTATATATTTCTTCTATAATGCTCTTATTTCGCCTTCCTCTTCTTATTATTTCTTTGCACGCAATCTATCGTTCATTTGTATTCGATTTTAAAAAGAGATGTTAGCCTTTTAGGACTAAGAGTCACGTCCCTTTCAAGCAAACTAAAAGTTTGTAATTAACCTTTCATACTTAATCGACATTTTCTTTAGATAGTTAGCATCCCGGCAATGTTTGCGACAAACGATGATGGCGTACTAAATTTTTTCAAATATTGATCTATAAATAATAACTCCTATCGTGAATCACCATGCCATATTTTGGTGTGACATGTCTCTTTTCTTCATGCAATCTATTGTCTGGTATACCCATATGTTTTATTGCTGACATGGAGACTCTTGACGTGATTTTTTCTTTTTGCCTTGAATATATTTTAACACCCTTCTTTATTTAATTTCTCTCTTATACATTCGAACTTACAGAAAGTTATATCCATCTCCGCCTTTCTCATGATTTGGCATCGATCATTTCAGATATAAGATTGTTTTATCTTTGATCAAGAGTCTTCTACAGTTGGGTCCTACTTCCCTGTTTGTCAGTCTAATGAAATCAATGACGCGGAAGTTAACATTCAAAGGAAAAAGTATTCAAACATGTTTCTACTTGTGACAGTATGGTTTGAATCGATTTTTCTTTGCATGATGCATCTGCATCCCGCATTTCTTATTTGCTTGCGTGCTTTCCTCAGTAGCATCTGATGCAATCTTCATACTCGCTGAATTTATTAGACTTTGTTTTCTTCTACGTGGCTCTTCCACCCAACGTTTCATATGGTTTGTCACTGGTTATCATTTTCTAATAGAAATATTTACACGTCACTAAATATACATCACTCCATACATTGCTGCAAATCATTTGGTTGTGAAATCTTCTCAAGAAAGTGTCGCATATATTCTATGCCTTCCTGGTATTGTTTCAGCAATGTCTCTGTTCAGGATAATCACTCTTTCAATCTCTGGTACAACATCCTTGATGCAGCCTTCAAAGCGTTTATAATACCAATAGTCTTTGAATCTTCGTTGATGTCTTCTAATACATCCAAGTGGTTCATATGAGCAGTTCCTATTTGTCATCAATTGCTTGTTTCTTATATTCTTTTTGTTGGGCCTTAAAAAATTGTTATCGCTGTCAACACAGAGTATATAAGCTTGTTTGACTTTTCAAATAATTGCGTCTATGGATATTGTTTATAGAAAATTTTCTTTTGTTCATCGTGTGTGAAATGCGCCTTTTGCTTCTAACATCCACTTCCATTGATCTATCTCTGTTTTAAAATAATCTGTGATACATAATTCCTTCAACCTTTGACTGTTGTCTTCCTGTCACATATATTTTCACTTAAACCTCACTGTGAATGCTTTGACCTGCCTTTATATAATTCCACTTTTATGTGTTGATACTGGAATATCAATGATGAATCGCTGCTGTAGTTCTGATCGCTGGTATTGATTTATTACATTTGGTATTGATTTATTACATTTAACTCGTATATTCCAATCCTGTTTGGACTTGCTGGGTACAACATGATGATGAGTCACTACTGCAGATTTGCTGCTTATTAATTTTAATGATTTTGAATTCTCATCCGCCAAATGGTTTGATGGTGACATATTCAGAAACGTTAAGAACTCACTGATAACAATATTTGGACTTTTGTAGGATCAACAACTGAAAGTAACCTTCACAGCTTTATCGTTTATATTCAACATCACTTCGATTATATTGTGCACAGATGCTGAGGTTAGTTAATAGCATTTGGTTTTGACTTGTCTGGATATTATCTTCACAGCTTAGTTCTCGTTACTTACAACATTGACATTGTTGCTTAATCAGTGTTGGGTATAAACATATTTCTTCAGGATCCAGCACCATTCTTATATTCAACAATTGGCATGATAAGATTTATTTGCATAGTAAACACTTACTTCATATTTGATATCAATGACAAAAAATATTTCCATCAACCCATATTCAAATGGTAATGATCAGGTGTAAAGATTCTGCAAATTCTGAACCCTTTTAATCAGACTTCTATTTCAGTCTTTGATTGCTAAGAACGGTCTTCTAATAATCTGAATATTTAGGAAGTTTGACACCTATATTTATAATCAGAACTTCTGTACTTCTCCAATGCTGATGCAAAAAGAATAATCTACTTTGATATGATACTGACTGAGAATATCTCTGATTTATAACTTGCTGGATATAGATGCTTGAAGGAGCAGACTTAATTTTGTTTGTGTGTCCTTCAAAACTGCATAACCATCCTTCTAAATATCTAAACCAAAAGACATCACCCTCAAAGGGCATGTCCTTTTCCTTAGACGACTTTATTTATGCCTTCTCATGAATTGGCAATTTCAAGTTTAACTGCAATCAGGCACTAACACACACATTGTGTTAGGTTAGTGTTAATATCACATTAATCTGGAAAGGTGTCGCCTCATTGTAAGAAATCAAGGAGTGTATATAAAGCCATTTGTAGATAATAAGAATGTGAAGATTAAATGCAACCTGCACTTCCAAACCTGTAGATTATCAGGTTATATATTTAACACTCCCTCTTAACTTGATAATCCTAGAGAGAGATATTATATCTAGCAACATTAGCACAGATGTATAAGCAAGAATTAATACTCTATATCTGTGTAAATCTTCTTAGTATGTGATATCATAGAACACATAATACAATGTCATATTACTAAACCTGTGATATGACAAATCATTGCTACTAGTGATAAGATACAGGATAAATCTAAAGAGTAATTTAAATTCTTCATTTATCCAAGTTGTGACTCATAGACACTGGGATTTCTATATCACAACAAGATTCTGAGTTTAAGATCTACCAAAAAACAGGATAAACCCGAAGAATACTAAAAAATTCTCCCTTTATCCAAATCGTGAATTATAAATATAGCAATGTCTACATCACAATATGATCTTGAACTCATCTAGATTTTACAGTAGAACTCTATTGTTTAGAACATCATCTAAGAGATCGTCACGTCTTGTAATGTTTTATACAAGTGTTCATTATTTCAGAGATCGTCACCTCTAAAATAATGAATACAAATGGTGGAGCCCATAACAGTCAATAGCTTGAGAAAAAAAATTATTTTATTAATAATCAAAAGAGTACAGATGGATTACAACTCAATCATACCAAGTCTCCTCCTGAAGTGTTCTATCTTCACTCTAGATGGAGGTTTGCTGAGTATGTCTATTGTTTGATCTACAATGCAAATGTATTCCAATTTTACAAAATTCTTGTCTACCATATCTCTTACATAATAGTAAGGAATTTCAATATGCTTGGACCTGTCATGAAACATTGGATTCACTGAAAGCTTGACGGAACTCTAATTATCACAATGAATAATCGTAGGATTCATAGCTTGTCCAAATAATCATACAAGTAACTTCCTTAGCCAAACTGCTTCTCGAGAGGCCATTGCTATTACAATGTATTTGGCTTTTGTGGAGCTCTGAGCTAGTGAAGACTGCTTTCTGCATATCCAAGATATCATAGCTGATCCTAAACTGCTTTCTGTCTTTAACACTTCCACCCCAATCTAAGTCGGTGAATCCATGCAAGTCTAAAACAACTTTCTCATATTTGAGTCCAAAATTAAGAGTGCCTTGTCAGTATCTCATAATGTGTTTAACTGCAACTAGGTGAATCTCCTTCGATTCACACATACACTGACTTAAAGCATTGACTGCATAGCAAATATCCGGTCTTGTATTCACTAAGTACATAAGGGACCCAATCATCTGTCTGTAGAGAGTAGAATATATGGAAGGTGATTGTGCAGTTCCTCCCTTAAGTTTAGCAGTTAAATTAATTAAATATAAAGTCACCTTTTAATTTTTAATTTATTTAATGACTTTATAAGAAATTAATTAAATTTTCTCTTATGCTCCACTTAGCCTTGGGAGAACGTGAAGGCTAAGATCTCCACTTAGTCGCTAAAAGATGGGGATATTACAAGTCTCCATTGGAGAAGACATAGGTTTGCAATTCCACATTCCAAATCTCTTCAAAATGTCTAATCTATAATTTCCTTGATTAAGTATGATACTGTCAGAATTCTACCGTACTTCCAATCCTAGGAAGTAATGAAGGAGTCCCAAATCTTTCATTTCGGATTCTTTAGTTAGATCTTTCTTACACTGATCTATGAGATGATCATCACCTGTGATTAGTAAATCATTGACATACAGTATCAAAATTACCATATCATCTTTATCTCTTTTATAATATAAATTTGGATCAGCTTTATTCTTAGAGAATCTTAAGCTAGTGAGATACTTATCAATTCTTTCATACTAGGCCCTGGGAGCCTATTTAAGCCCATAGAGAGCTTTCTTGAGCCTGCAAACAAAAGTGTTAGGATCATGAGTTTCAAATCCTTCAAGTTGCTTCAAATATACTTCTTCTGAAATCTTTCCATTTAGGAATGTTGTTTTTACATTCATCTGATGCACCTTCCATCCCTTTGATGCGACAATTGCTAAGACTGCTCTTATGGAGGTATATCTGGCAACAGGAGCAAAGGTTTCTTCATAATCAATCCCTTCTTTCCAAGAAAATCCTCTGGCTCGAAATTTGGCTTTATACTTTTCAATACTATCGTCAGCAGCATGTTTTATTTTAAATATCCACTTGGAAGAAACAATAGATTTTTCCCTTAGGTCTTGGAACAATTTCTCTAAGATCATTTTTCATAATAGATTGGTATTCTTCTGTCATAGCTTCTTTCCAAGATGTATGTTTAATAGCATCCGAAGAATTTGTTGAATCTGTTATGGATAAATCACTCGTGTTTGTTGTATAACTGGAGAATCTTTTAGGCCTTTTGCTTTCTCCTACTATTTTGGAAGGTGCAGCAAAGTTTTGAGCTGCTTCAACTGTTTTAATGGCCCAAAGTGGTCTTTTCTTTGCATTTTCTTCAAGGTTCATATTTTGAATTTCATCTTCGATTTCTTCTAAATTCTCCCTCTGGGACCCAGATTCACTATTTCTTTCAGAACTAGATAAAGGAGAAGGTTCATCAGAACTTATGGCTCTTTTGAATGCAAGATCTTCTTCAAAGATTACATCCCTCCTAAGTTCAATACTTTTCTATCCAGGTATGAAAATCTTATATGCCTTAGATGTTTCACTGTACCCTATAGAAATAGATTTCCTCCCAGAGGGTTCTAACTTGGTTCTTTTCTCTTCTAGAACATGGATATATACAGGACATCCAAAAATTCTAAAATGACTTATATTGAGTTTTACTTTAGTAAATACTTCTTCAAGAATTTTATCTTTAAGATAAGAGTGAGGGCTTTTGTATTGAATATATATAGTAGTACAAGAGGCTTCTGCCCAAAGATAATATTCAAGATTTTGATCAAAAATCATAGCTCTAGCAGCTTCTATAATTGTCCTATTCTTTCTTTCTACTACCCCATTTTGTTCTGGATTATAAAGAACAATGTACTCCCTCTTAATCCATGATTCTTTACAAAACTTTTTAAACAAGTCCGAGGTACATTCTCCTCCGTTATCAGTTCTAAGGGTTTTAATTTTATGCCCTGAAAAATTTTCAGTTAATGTTTTGAATTCTTTAAATCTTTGTAGGATTTCTTCTAATTCCTTGCATTTTAAAAAGTAAATCCATGTTTTCCTAGAAAAGTCATCTATGAACAAGATATAATACCAGAATCCTCTAAGAGAAGGAACAGACATAGGTCCACATAAATCTAAATGAATTAATTCTAGTAGATTATTTGTTTTCCTAGTACTATCATGAAAGAGACTTCTGGTGTTCTTACCCAGATAACACCCTTTACAAATACTTGGGTGGTATTTATTTAGTTTAGGTAATCCAGTAACCATCTTCGCCATAGTTGATAAAGTTTTGAAATTTAGATGCCCTAATCTTTTGTGCCATATTTCATTTATATCTGTAGCTTCATGAACTAGGGCTTGAATAAATCGACTAGATTTTGTATTCAATTCATACAAATATCCTTTTCATTGACCAATTAACTTTGCTTTCTTGGTGGAGGAGTTGTTAGCTGTAATGTCCCCTTTTTAGCATTCATAGCATGATGTTGTCGTTAGCCTATTTCCCCACGGTCCCGTAGGCTAACCAGGACATTAAAGGGACTCAGAGGCCATTTGGCCTAGATAGTTTCAATTGCATGTCTTTCTGAGGGGTTTTGAGGCAACTTTGGGCATACTTACTATTTATAGTAAGTCATCTTGGATATGGTCGGACATTCAGTGGCAACAGTATGTCAATGATAATTATTTAAAATCGGCAAAAAGACTTGTTCATCATTCATAAGATTTGTTATGCATTGATGAAGCTATTTTATAAAGTTAAATTTAAATATTTAAATTTATTAATGCATAGACTATAGTTTGTGGGAAATATTTAAATTAAAAGAGTCCCCTTTATTTTATAACACATTGGAGACATAAGTTACATAAAGGGAGTTATGTTTTATCCCACATTGAAAAAACGAAGGATGGAGCTCTTGTGAGAACACTATAAAACAAATGGAAGAGCTTCTTTTAAGCATGATTGGAAATATCAAAGAAATTGGAAAATTTTCTGGAGATTATGTCTCAATAGTTTGGAGGACGAAATCCCTTCAAGCTGAAAATCTTGACGCCATTGAAAGATATGTTCTTGAGATTCAACATAGTAGCAATCCGAAAAAGCGGAACCAAAAAAGTAGGCTGAAAAAAGCGGGTACGAAAAAGCAGTCCGAAAAAAGCGGAACCGAAAAAGCAAGCTGAAAAAGTAGGTATGAAAAAGCAATCCGAAAAAGCAATCCGAAAAAAGCAGGTCGAAAAAGCAGTTAGAAAAAAGCAAAGCAGAAGAGACAGCATAGAAGGAAATTATTACAGCCATCTACAACCAAGTTCTTTTGTTAGTATTGTTTTTTAGGTTGTTATAAGCTTTCAGCTGTAAGTGTGCATTATACCAACATTATCATTTGTAATCCATGTATATGCCAAAGTCTTGGCCATATTTCATGAGCATTGCAATTTTCATTGCAATTAAGAAGATAATAGTTGCTGGTGTCATTTAAGCAATTTAATATCATTATTTATCAGCTAGTTAGTTTGCATACCAACTGTTTGTAAAAATGTCAGTTGGCTGTAGGTGTTCATTTCTCATGCTTAGATCATATATATGCACTGAATATTGTCAAAATTAGTAGCACACTCATGTTAGGTCATTGTGTAGTCCATTGTAGTCTTCTAGCACAAGATTCTCATTGATGCAAATTGAAAAAAAAAGTCATTTGGAGCTAGCTGAAATACTATATCAGTCATACGTCCCTTGCATGTGAATTGTTTGATAAAATTCCTTGAGCTTTCATCAGCATTTTTGAGGGCAGATTTGAGGAGGGTCATTACAGTGGTATCAGAGCGGTTTCCTGCCATCTTGTGGAGGTCTTATTGGAAATTTGGATTAGCCAAATAGAGAGAAAAATGTTTGACAAAATGAATGCCAGTCCAGATCAGGGAAAGGAATGATTCTTACAATTATTAGACACCTTAGCATAGGGACAGCGATCAGCAGAGCAAAGAGCACAGGAACAGAGTCATAGATTTGAGCTTATGATGCAAATGATGGCTTGTCAAATGGGGTTGAATGCTAATGTGGGTGGAGGAAATAGTCAGAATGGTAATAATCAGGATAGGGCACATAATGGAGGCGAACAAGTTGGGAACAATTTCGGTCATGCACCCCAGCAAACTAGGATAGTGAGTTCGCGGCCTATGATTCCCATATTTCCTCCTAGAGCTCTAGAGCAGCCCGTACCAGAGCCCCAGATCACTGATATATAGGACCAACTGAGGAGAGATTGGGAAGCCGGAGGTCCAGATTTTATTGCTGCAATCACCTTTAGGGAGTATATAGATGTGTGGATGAAGCATATGCCACGTGGACATGACAGGAACCAGAGCTATGAGCTACAGAAGAAAGTAGGGAAACTTCCGTTACCATATTATGATGGCTTGGGAAAGTCTACAGCAAGAGCTTGGGTTCAAACGCTTGACACATACTTTCAAATGAACCCTATGCCTGAGGAAGAAGCGATTAAGTATGCAGCAACTCACCTGGATGGGTTAGCACACGAGTGGTGGCATCATGGTATGGTCACTATGGGTCATGCACACATTACCTCATATGTGGAGTTTAAGGAGAGTTTGATTGAACGTTTTGATAGGCCTAAGGATTGTACCTTCCCTATGACAGGCAGAAACTTGTATGAGGAGTTTAACAGACATGCTGATTCGATACAAGGAGACATTAGCACATCTTCAGGTAATGGTTTATCTACATCATCTTCATAGGTAGAAGGGGTTACAGACGTTGTGCAAGTTGAGCCAGAAGGTGATATCACAGGCACACCGGATTGTGCGATTGACACAGATAGTGATTCCAGTATAGTTGGGCTGGATGAAGTTACAGCAGTTGAGGATACTATCATGTTTGAGGATAGTACAGTTGATCAGAAAGTGAGCATTCAAGACTTTGCACAAAGTGAGTATCAGGCACAGTTGGATGCTTCTTCACATGAGATAGAGGCTAGTAGCTCTTTACTTGGTTTGGCACGCCAATTGAAGACAAGGGACAAAAATATTGTCACGGCTTTATCTCATCATGATAGGATACATGGATTGATTGAGAATCACATTTGGATGATTCAACTGCAGGAGAGACAGAAAGGAGTCACAACAGGTTCTTCTTGTGACAACTTACAACAGATCAAGGAAGGCATGGAGGCAATGAAGTTGGCTCTCCAAGATTCTGAGAGACATGTGGACGAGTGTTGTCTTGAGGTGAGTTCAGTTCGGGAGTTGGCGCATATAGCAGGGACTCAGTTTGCTTTTACAGACGGGTCACATATTGATGATGATATGAGTACGTCTAACATTCACACTCCGGATTCAGAGACTGTACACACGTGCGTGAAGTCAGTTGGTATTGTTCACATTACTCAGGTGAGAAGTTTACTTGAATTGCCAGTTGGTTTCCGTTCATGGATTAGATGTTGGGATCCTTATCTTAGTACTTGGGATCGTTTTTACCAGAGATATTTATCATTCTTTGGTAGTAGTATCTATTGCACCATCATGGACTTGATTAGTAGCTTGCCAGGTGTAGTTCTCATCCATGCCAGCAGCTTGTTTGATGCTGGAATTAGTTTTTACACACTTTTGTTGGGCATTGTTCATGTATCCAGTCGACCATTCTTGTTGGAATGGGTTGATGATCTCTCAGATATGACAAAGTTTACAGAAGAGTCCCAGGATCTGATTATTACAGATGACACCCAGGGGGATGTTGTGGACAGTTTTGAAGACTTAGTCTCCTCAACAGTTTCCTTTGATTTGGAGGTTTATGTTGATGCCTCAGTCACTCCATTTGATGATACAAGTTCAGCAGTTGGACTGCAAAATTTGGATGGCAGTATTACAGATGATAGCCATTCTGAGGTTACTCCTTTGGACAGTGTACTAGGGGTAGAGTATAGGAGTTTGACCAGTCAGCACAATAATGTGTCTAGTCAGCTGAGAGTTTGTGAGCGAGACATTTCTATCACTTGCGAGCATTTCGATGTTGCTCGTCAGTTGTTAGCAGTTTATGGATGGGGTTCTCCTGCTAGTGATGAGCAGGGAGGCAGTTATCTTTCCTTGACAGAGATCCACTCTTTATGGGAGGCTATCCGGATTTTGAGACAAAATTATATGCAGTTGGTAGCCGACAAAGATTATCTTATGGGGTGGGGGAGTATAGCATACGATGCATTATTGGCCAAGGAAGATGAGGTGAGTGAGCTTACTCAGCAGCTCGACGTGACTTCTGAGATTCTTGGGAGTACACAATTGGCTTTCGAGGAGTCACAGTTTCATTTGGCTAAGGTGACCATGGAGTTAGAGCGACTGCAGTCTTTACCGGATTCTATACAATCACGGACTGTGGTGTCTGGTGATCCGCAGATGTCCATGGTCGAGGTTGATAGAGGTAGTGGAGATGAGGATATATTTGTCCACGACACTAGTATTGGCATATTTGGTCTGTTTCCACTAGAGGCAGGTTCAACTGAGTTGGGCACTACAGCTGAGTATTGTGATATGTTTGACTTGGAGGGCACAGAGACTAGTGATGTTGTTGATTCTGCACTCTTGGCTATATCATCCTCTGACTTAGCTGATGATCAGTCACAGTTGGTTGTATCACGTCTGCAGGATGAGTCTTTGATAGCGATTGGTTCTTTTTACCGGCATTATACTGTAGGATATGTTCATCGGTTTGTTTTTGATCCATGTGTTGAGGAGTTAATGGAAGACAGGTTTGGTCTGGGCTCTCGTTTTTGTTATCTACCGTGTAATGACTATTCACCATTAGCACTGCATGGGTGTTATGGTTATGAGACAGTGGCCAGTGATCTGCAAAGTTGTGTTAATTGCAGTAGGTGTGCAGTGTGTGGAATCTCTGTATTTGGTGCAGTTTCATGCAGGAGTATTCATCGTTGTTGCAGAATTGTACTGTACATTCCACATAGGCTAGTGGGATGTGTTGATGGTATTTACTATGTTGGCAGTTTGGGTTATCTACTCTACTTGGGTTCTGATATTTTGAGAGCTTGTTTCTCATGGGTTCTTGACTTTGGAGTTTGGGTGAGTTGTATTCGCCAATTTGATTATGGATTCCTCTTGGTTAATTTTCAAAGGTTGTTGCAGGAGCCTGTGTTGACTGACAGCAGTATAGTTCATGACTACATTTGGGATCCAAGTGGATTGATTGGGTTGTTGTTTGACCATTGCTTGGGGACAAGCAATTTTGAGAAGGGCGGGCTGTAATGTCCCCTTTTTAGCATTCATAGCATGATGTTGTCATTAGCCTATTTTCCCACGGTCCCGTAGGCTAACCAGGACATTAAAGGGACTTAGAGGCCATTTGGCCTAGATAGTTTCAGTTGCAGGTCTTTCTGAGGGGTTTTGAGGCAACTTTGGGCATACTTACTATTTATAGTAAGTCATCTTGGATATGGTCAGACATCCAGTGGCAACAGTATGTCGATGATAATTGTTTAAAATCGGCAAGAAGACTTGTTCATCATTGATAAGATTTGTTATGCATTGATAAAGCTATTTTATAAAGTTAAATTTAAATATTTAAATTTATTAATGCATAGACTATAGTTTGTGAGAAATATTTAAATTAAAAGAGTCCCCTTTATTTTATAACGCATTGGAGACATAAGTTACATAAAAGGAGTTATGTTTTATCTCACATTGAGAAAACGAAGGATGGAGCTCTTGTGAGAACACTATAAAAGAAATGGAAGAGCTTCTTTTAAGCATGATTGGAAATATCAAAGAAATTGGAAAATTTTCTGGAGATTATGTCTCAATAGTTTGGAGGACGAAATCCCTTCAAGTTGGAAATCTTGACGCCATTGAAAGATATGGTCTTGAGATTCAACATAGTAGCAATCCGAAAAAGCGGAACTGAAAAAGAAGGCTGAAAAAAGCGGGTACGAAAAAGCAGTCTGAAAAAAGCGGAACCGAAAAAGCAAGTACGAAAAAGCAGAACCGAAAAAGCAAAACCGAAAAAAGCAGGTCGAAAAAGCAGTTAGAAAAAAGCAAAGCAGAAGAGGCAGCATAGAAGGAAATTATTACAGCCATCTACAACTAGGTTCTTTTGTTAGTATTGTTTTTTAGGTTGTTATAAGCTTTCAGCTGTAAGTGTGCACTATACCAACATTATCATTTGTAATCCATGTAAATGCCAAAGTCTTGGCCATATTTCATGAGCATTGCAATTTTCATTGCAATTAAGAAGATAATAGTTGCTGGTGTCATTTAAGCAATTTAATATCATTATTTATCAGCTAGTTAGTTTGCATACCAACTGTTTGTAAAAATGCCAGTTGGCTGTAGGTGTTCATTTCTCATGCTTAGATCATATATATGCACTGAATATTGTCAAAATTAGTAGCACACTCATGTTAAGTCATTGTGTAGTCCATTGTTGTCTTCTAGCACAAGATTCTCATTGATGCAAATTGAAAAAAAAAGTCATTTGGAGCTAGCTGAAATACTATATCAGTCATACGTCCCTTGCATGTGAATTGTTTGATAAAATTCCTTGAGCTTTCATCAGCATTTTTGAGGGGAGATTTGAGGAGGGTCATTACATTAGCACAAGTTAATACTTTGCCATCCACGAATGCAACATTGTGTCCATCATCTTCAAGTGTTGTAATTGAGACTAGGTTTCTTTTAATTCCTGGTACATAGAGTACACCTTTAAGAAGAAGAGAATTTCCTGATTTTAATTTCAAAGTACAATTTCCAATTCCTTCAACAGAGTGTGCTAAGTTATCACCAATAGTAACTTCACCGTTAACCTTCTCTAATAAAGAGTCTAGAGTTTCTTTGTATCCTGTTATATGTCTAGAAGATCCACTATCAATTACCCATGCTTTATTTGAAATTTCATTTGATAGAGAGGAATACAAAACACGGTTCTCAGGATCATAAGTATCTTCTTCTCTACTAACATTTGTACAATTAGCTTGTTGTTTAGAATTCTCAAGACAATTTGATTTATAATGTCCATATTTTTCACATTTGAAGCACTTTATTTTGGATAAGTCTTTCTTGGGTTTTCTGTTCTTTTGATTTCCCTCTTTCTTCTCGAAATGCTTCTTCTTACCCTTATAAGAGTTTCTATTAAGAACATGAAGTTCCTCATCTTATGTTTTTCTTTTCCCTCCTTTCTTTAGTTTTTTGGATTCCTCTTGAAGACAATCGTTCTTAAGTCTGTTGAAGTCCGGAAGATTATCTCTGGCACTTATTCCTTGTGCAAATGTCTCCCATGAATCTAGTAATCCATCTATAGCCCATTAGTGTTAATTTTGTATCACTAATAATGGTTCCTATACTTGATAACTCATCCCTGATGCCGGCCACCCTTAGGAAGTAAGAATTTATCAATTCTCCTTTCTTCATCTAAATATGATTTAGTTACCTTTTCAATGCAAGAACCCTAGTTGCATTGTTTACCTCATATGCATTTCGTAATGCATTCATCATATCAAATGCAGTTTGATGTTTTGTAAACATGGGTACGATATTATTTTTAACTCCATCAAAAATTATTTGAATAGCTTTTATATTTCCTTTGCTCCAAATAGATTTGTGAGGTTCGACTGGAGGTTGTTCGGATGTTCCATCAACAAATTATTTTACATCATTCTCTTCAAGAATCATCATGATTCTGAATTTCCAGGCTTCAAAGTGTTATTTCCCATCAAACCTATCCTCAGGTCTGATTGTGTATGCCATTTGAAGATAGGAGAAAGTTGCTAAATATATATGAAGTCTGATAACTGAATTTTGCAGAGCTCTAGGTTTGATAACTTGGCTCTAATACCATGTAAAGATTCTGTAGATTATGAACCCTTTTAATCAGACTTCTATTTCGGTCTTTGATTGCTAAGAACGGTCTTCTAATAATCTGAATATTTAGGAAGTTTGACACCTATATTTATAATCAGAACTTCTGTACTTCTCCAATGCTGATGCAAAAAGAATAATCTACTTTGATATGATATTGACTGAGAATATCTCTGATTTATAATTTGTTGGATATAGATGCTTGAAGGAGCAGACATAATTTTGTTTGTGTGTCCTTCAAAACTGCATCACCATCCTTCTAAATATCTCAACCAAAAGACGTCACCCTCAAAGGGCATGTCCTTTTCCTTAGAAGACTTTATTTATGCCTTCTCATGAATCGGCGATTTCAAGTTTAAATGCAATCAGGCACTAACACACACATTGTGTTAGGTTAGTGTTAATATCACATTAATCTGGAAAGGTGCAGCCTCATAATAGGAAAGCAAAGAGTGTATATAAAGCCATTTGTAGATAATAAGAATGTGAAGATTAAATGCAACCTACACTTCCAGACCTGTAGATTATCAGGTTATATACTTAACATCAGGTTTAAATGGACCCCTATTTTCCACAACAATTTAAAATGCAAAAAAAATGCTAAGTGAACTGAACAAGTCACTTTCAAATGAGGAAGTCAGATCAAAGGCAGATTCCCAGAAAAGTCCGTTCTGCAAAAAAACTTAACCAGTTAAAAGTTCAAGAGGATATCAATCAAGTTCAGACAAGCAGTAGACTATCACAAAAACTCAATTATTTCTCATAAATGGTCGAGTGTGAGAAAAGTCATCTGACACGGATTTTTAATTTTGAAATGTGAAGTTCACTAGGAAGCTGGTTTTCCACTAATGGACTTCCATTATTTCCCTTTGTTTTTCTTCATTTGGTCAGGACCCATAAGTTGACATGACCATGCAAGGAAAAACACATGAACCAATCAGATTTGGGGTGACAGGTAACACTTGCAAGCTAATTTTTGACTCCCTTTAATTTATTTCAACAAAATTCCTGAGCATTTCCTGTTGCTCCTGAACAAAGCTTTAAAATGGGGAACTAACTTGGGAGATTTCTCATATAAGTTATCAATAATGTCCCAAAATTGGCCAAGGCAATACAAGAAAACAAAAAGGACTCAAGCATATAGGAGCCTTACAGATTTGAGTCCCAACAGACTCATCATTTGGGGTGACAGGTAACACCTACAAGCTAATTTTTGACTCATTTTAATTTATTTAAATGAAATTCCTGAGCATTCCCTATCGCTCTTGAACAGTACATTCACACAGAGACCGAACTTAGAAGATTTCTCATTTCATTATAACAATGTTCCAAAAATGGTCAACACAATACAGAAAACAAAGGCCTCAGGTATATTGGGGCTTACAAACTTTGAGGCCTGACACAATATTCATGCAAAATTCCATTCTAAGCAAAAGTTGATGGGCGGTAGGTGGGGTGGGGGTGGCAGGAGTGGGGACCTAGGCTACTGCTATGCTAAGCATGTAAGAAACAACCCAGGCACAAAATAAACAACCAAATAGTAAGAGGTGGGATAAACATAGGTGTTGCAATCACTCAAGTGTGAGTGTCATGCACAAAAGAGCATACTCACAATGGTAGCAGTTGAGGATACTAATATCAAGCCTTCAAATCGGTTCATTGACATAGAATTCAATGTCCAAGTCAATGTTACAAAACTGATAACTAAGGAAGCTGAAACCAAATTCCTTTCCATGTCATAGATGTGGGTAAAGAAGTGATCCCTAGACTTAATCATCATTGATCAAAGAATGGAAAATGTCTTAGAAGCTGCCAACCTTCTCTCATCTACAACACTACTGTTTTCCCCTCGGGGGTTAACAAGAATTTAGTACATGAATGCTGGAGTAAAGTTCTAAACATAGAAATATAGAGAACTCGAGAATGCTTCATATTCATAAATCCTCAGGTAACAGATTACATCCAACAATTCGTACTCATAACATAACTCAATATAACATGACATAACATGCCTTTACTTGTGACGGAGACTAGTACATATAGTAGCCAAGGGGTGTGAGGTGAATTGCCGTGTCCGTAACTTCCCTCGGTAACACAAAAATACCTAACTACTCGATTACTCCACATTATCATCTTCCCCAAAAAGAAAGTCGTCTCCTGATGACAATATGCTAAATGTCCAAGACTAAAGGAGGAGGAGGGAGCTTAGAAGACGTCCTTGTAGAGTCGAATATCTCCCACAACTGGTAGACTTTCTCAGTGTGAATCTACAAATCTGCTTATGCTTTTGACTTCTATCTCTACAACTTCCCTCAACATAATTGCAACTTCCATAGCCTCAACTTCCTTCTTTGCATATGCTACTTGACTTGTAGTCACCTCAGCTTGGGCCTCCTCTAACTGTTTCTCACAATGCTTTTGTAATGTAGGAGTGTTGCTTGCTCACCTGCCCACTCTTCCTATTGTTTAGCCAACCAGATGGCTAACTTCTCTCTAGACTTCTCTGCTATCTCTCTAGTCCTCTCAACCGCCACTCTATCATCCTCGATACATCATTATACACCTCTACTACCTCGCCAAGCCTCTCCATAGTGCTATTATCCGGTCCCAACTCCGGTTCAATGGTCTAGTCTGCCATTATTTTCGATGTCTCAATTCTCGGACATACTCTTTCCTCAAAACAAGCTCGAAAGCGTGCAGGGCCTCTCTTTCGTATAAAGACTAAAACAAGCTACAACTCCTTTGTTCTGGTCATTGCATCATGACCAATCAAACGACCCATAGCCAACACATTGCCAAGGGTCTCAAGCTATGCAGTTACTATCTTATTATCTGAACCGTAGTCTATCTCTTCCTCTTCTGCCTACTCTATCTGTAGTGTGACCTCTATCTCCATTCATTGGGAACCTCTTCCTCTTGTTTAAGTTATTTCCACATCTGATGCAACCTCCTCGCCACACGATATCTCTTGTTGTTTCAATCGCCGATGTCCTAGCCAAGATATCTTCCCTTCTTGGAGACTGAATAGAGGATCCCCTTGCGACAGGGGCAAGTGGACACTTTTTCTCAAGAACTCACTAGGACAACCCATCAATGGTGTGGGTAGTGTCATATCCGCACAACCAATTCCTCCTGGCTTAGCCAACAGTGTCATGTTTATAGTCACCATCGCCTTGAGGCAAATCGAGACTCTTGCGGCTCCTGTGATAGACTATCTCCGATCTCCACAATCTCCATTGCTCCAGTATCCTAGGCTATGTCTATAGATAGTTGTGACGTAATATCCCCTTCTTTTGTCGAGATGGCATCACCCTCATGAGGTATAAAGCTTTCTATCCCAGGAACAAGTATCTACCACCTGTGCCTCGCTCTTCATCTATTGAACTGCTACTATGATGTCCTTACTTATAATCATTGTCTTAGCTACCTCTATAGGAACACCCTCCGTTGGCACAACTTTCGTCGTCTTAGGTATCATGGACATTGCCTTGGGGATCGAAAGGATTGCAACTACTTCCTCCGCGGTGACTCTCTATAGTGATAGTTGGAAAAGTCATCACAATAGGTATCCTAACTTTCCTAAAGGCAAGGATAGGAGCAGCGCTAGTAATCAATGTCAAGTGCACTGTTGTCGACAACATCAGTGGTGCAAATAATACCCGGGGCTCGGAAGCAACTTCCTGTTCATCCTCGTTAGCATAAATGCTCTCATCATCTACTACGGCACTTGTGCCCTTCGACGTCTCCTAATGTCCACTATCTGTGTCTCCGTGGTCTAAGCCTTAATCATGCCTTATGCTTTTCAAACTTATCGTTGTTCCTCTAGCATCCAGATATCGCCAATAGAATACTGGAGGCTCCCCTCGTGCCAACTTTCCATCGGGAGGTAGCTCTAACACGTCTCTAGTCATCTAATGTAGTGTAACTTCCAAAAACAAGCCAATGGCATGGTGCAGCATATAGAAGGTATAGTTGTGTAACGTCATGAATTCGTACATCCTATCGGCAAACAAAGATGCCCAGTCGTAGACCACCCCACTCATTATGCCATTCATGAAAATTATTTGCAACAAAGCAATGTCTGAACTGTGACTTGCTCCCATAAGCCTACACTTCAACACATACAATATACAAGGCCATGACCCCTCTCAAATGAAGTCTCGTCAGATTCCTCTACTCCTTATATCCTTTACTATGGAATCAAGCTCTAAAGGGGTGTGTTCATGAGCAAGCATCTTGGTCTAGAACTCTTTTTGTTCCAATATCAGCTGTCAGTTCTTCATTTCTACTTTGTGTCCAGTCCTTCCCGAAATATAAAACACCCTTGTGAAGTCTACAACTTTGAAGGAAACAATAATAGGATGTTTTCAGTAGTCGAATGTACTTTTCCTGGTGTGCCCCACCAATGCATGAATCATCACCCGTGAAATATTCTCAAAAGTCCGAATAGGGAATAAGGGCATCTAAATAGCCCTGTACACTCTGGTCCACTGCAATAATTGCTTTACCTCATCTGTTTCACGTATTTCTCACCACCACCTCCGACACTCAAGCCCATTGAGTCCTTAGAACTATATTGTGAGATGTGTGACTTCTTATTTTTGAGAAGTTTGCCGAATCTTGGGCTAGACCTTTTTCCTGCTACTAGAAGTCGCGTCATCTACTTGACCTGCAATACGAACTCCGAAAGGTAGAATTTTTGCCCTCATGTCCATTCTTGAATTCTCTTCTTCTAATTAAGTTTTCCTACGCCTCTTGCCTACTAAATGCATGATGTAACCATTTCTTGTTTTGTCTTTTATTTGAAAAAGGATTAGGGTTGTACAATTCACTCCAAATCTCCTTGCCATACGGATGATGCTTTTTCCCTTTTGTAGTTTCTCATGATGGAGTCTCTATTCTATTTACTCCTCCAGTGGATGCAATCTTCTCTACAACCTACAGATTTATAATCCTTATTAATCAAATAGAGGTTGCCTGTGCATGATCACACAAAGTTCCTTTATCAATGGCCTTCGTTGGTTTTGTGGTTGCCCGCGGATGGTTGCTTCCTCATTGTATTCAGTGGGTGGGCTCTAGCTCTCCGTGGACATGCTAGCTTCTGTGGACTCTAATTTCCACGGCTCAGGCTTTGTTGTGCCTGTAGGTCTTGTTTTCCTTCCTTTTCCATGGGAAGTTAATGTTTTCCCTCAGGCCTTTGTGCCTTTTCAGGGGGGAGTTTATGTCTTCCCTCGAGCCTTTGTGGCATTTCCCTGAGACTCCTTGTGCACTTGCCCGTGGACTCTTTCTTTGACTTCTTTTCTTTACATACTCCATTTTACTGACTCGCATATACTTCCCATTTACATTCATCTTTCTTCTATATATATAGATATATATCAAATTAAATGTTTAATTCTATATTTCTAGTATCCTCTTATTTCATCTTCCTCTTCTAATTATTTCTTTTTAAGTAATCTATCCTTCATTTATATTTGATTTTAAAAAGAGATATTAGCTTTCAGCACTGAGAGTCACGTCCCATTCAAACAAACTAAAAGTTTGTAATTAAGCTTTCCTACTTGATCGACATTTTCTTTTGATAGTTTAGCAACCAGGCAATGTATGAGACAAACGATGATGGCATCCCATCTTTTCTCAAATATTGATCTCTAAATAATAACCCCTATTATGAATCACCATGCCATATTTTGGTCTGACGTCTCTTTTCCTCATTCAATCTACTGTATGGCATACCGATATGTTTTATTGCTCACATGGAAACTCTTGACGCTTTTTTTGCCTTGAATATATTTTAACGTCATTCTTTATTTTATTTCTATCTTATATATTCGAACTTCCAGAAAGTTATATTCATCTCTACGTGTCTCATGATTTGGCATCGATATTTTCAGATATCAGATTGTTTTGTCTTCGAACAAGAGTCTTCTACCGTCAGGTCCTCCTTGTGTGTTTGTCAGTCTAATGAAATCAATGGCATGGAAGTTAACATTCAAAGGAAATAGTATTCGAACATGCTTCTACTTGTGACGGTAGGGTTTGTATCAATTCTTCCTTGCTTGATGTATCTACATCCCGTATTTCTTATTTCCTTGTGTGGTTTCCTCAGTAGCATCTATTGCAATCTTCATACTCACTGAATTTACTAGTGTTTGTTTGCTTCTATGTGGCTCTTACACCCAACCTTACGTATGGTTTGTCACTGCTTATCATTTGCTGATAGAAATATTTACACATGTCACTCCATATATTGCTTATTGTTTATTGCAACAAACATGAAAGATTTCCAGCAAAAAGACCATGAAAGAAACAACCCGGGCACAAAATAAGCAACCAAACCATAAGAGGTAGGATAACCATGGGGTTTGCAATCATTTAAAGTGTCATGCACAAAAGAGCATACTCACAATGACAGCCTTTAAATCAGTTCAATGACATAGAACTCAATGTCCAAGTCAATGTTACAAAACCAATAACTAAGGAAGCTGAAACCAATTTCTTTTTCAAGCCATAGATGTGGGTAAAGAGGTGATCCCTACACTTCATCATTGTAGAATGGAATACAATTGAAGTTTACAGAGTAATGCAAATGATGCCGAATAATGCGACTAATATACACAAAGAAAAACATAGAATGTACCGTAATACCACAATACTAATTGGCAAGGAAATGGTTTATTTATTCATACCAAAAACATCGTGAGTACATTGACAATATTCTAAGTACTTATAGAAGGGTTTGTTGGTTGGGAGAACTAATCGACATATTCCCTCACCTCCTAACTACTCAGCCCAATTAAGCTTTAACAAGTACTAAGCACAATAGTTACCTTATTCCAACTACAATCATCACTGATCAAAGAATGGAAATGTCTTTAGAAGCTGCCAACTTTCTCTCATCTACAACACTATTGTTTTCCTCTCAGGTGTCAACAAGACTTTAGTAGATGAATGTAAGAGTAAAGTTTTAAACACAGAAATATAGAGAACTCAAGAATGCTTCATATTGATAAATCATCACGTAACAAATCACATGCAATGATTCTTACTCATAACATAATATAACCAATTACCTGACAACATCATCTCCCCCAAAAAGAAAGTCATCACTTGACAATAATATGCAACAGTTCCGGGACTAAACACAATAAAATAGGGATGATAATACTACATAACACTAAGAAGAAGGAGGAGGGTGCTTAGAAGACGTCCTTGTAGAGTCCAATATCTCCCAGAGCTAGTAGACTTGTTCAGTGTGAATCTGTAAACCTGCTTGAGCTTGGGAATTTTCTCTCTACAACATCCTTAAACATAATTGCAACCTCCATAGCCTCAACTTTCCTTCTTTGCATATGTCGCTCTACTCGCAGTCATCTCAACTCGAGCCTCCTCTAACTATTTCTCAACCATGCTTTTGTCTTGTAGGAGTGTTGCTCGCTCTACTGCCTAATTCGCGTGTTGTACAGCCAATTGGACAAATAACTTCTCTCTAGACTTCTTTGTCATCCCTTTGATTCTATGGTTGAGTCAGCCATCATTTCCAGTGACTCAATTATTGGCCATTCTCTTTCCTTAAAGCAAGCTAGAAAGCTTGTAGAGCATCTCTTCCGAATGAAGGCTAAAACAAGCTGCAACTCCTTCGTTTTGGTCATTACATTATGACCAATCACAGCCCGATAGCAAATACATCACCGAGGTTCTCAAGGCATGCAGTTACTCTCTCATTATCTGAACTATAGTCTATATCTATTATCAACACCAAAATACTAAAATAATATTGCATTCAAGTATCATTGTTTAGACTTTCAACAATTATAACTTTATGCTAAGTCTAAATCATCTAATGGATTATCTAAATCTTCATCTTCTTCTGCTTCATCAATTGCATTAGTAGGTTTACAAACATTGTCAATATTATTGGAATCAACTACACTAATAAGTTTCTTGCTTTCCAAGTTGTCCAATGCTTATTGTTTTCTCATTGTACAAAGAGCTTGTTTGTTTATAATTAACATCCTACTTGAAAAATTAACAAGTAGCTTGCAACTCCCTTACCTACTGAAGATGTTATTTAATGCTTCAAATATGATTTATCACTATACAGAGCTTTCAATTATTCGAATAGGGGTCATTATCAGCAATTACATATAAAATTTTCACTAGAAGAAATCTTGAGGGCTAGTTTAATTTGATGTAAAAAATATTTGAACTTTAGCAAATAATAAATTGTAATGTTAAAATTCTTTATTCAAATTCTGTAATTTTCTACACCAAATTATAGAATGTCCCAATGCAACTATACCTAGTTTGCACTCGGTCTACCTGGGTTTGCCATTGTTCAATCATGGTTTGACCTGAAGGAAACAACCTACTTGGGTTCGAACCCAAGTGGAACCCAAAAGGGAACCAAAACTAGGACCAAGAGCCAGTTTAAAATTCACTTGGTTCGAAGGGCCAAGGGGAGAACTGGGTAACTAAAGTCTCATGAGGCATAGTGTTCTCTCTTCTAGGAAGAGTATTTGCCACCTGTGCCTCGCTGTCCATCTGCTGAACTACTACTATGGCATCCTATCTAATAGTCACCATCTTGGTTACCTTTGTAGGAATGTCCTTTGTTCGCACAACTATCGTCGTCTCAGGTATCATGGGCACTACCTTGGGCATCGGAAGCATTGCAACTACTTCCTACCTAAGTCTAAATTACCTGGCCTTGGCGGTCCTCGTGCCTTTGATGGTAGACCTTTAGCTTTGAACTGTCCATAACATCGAGGACTTTTCAGTCATCGAGTGTCCATAGCTTGATTGATCCGTTGCCTCCAACCTCCCGATTTTTATACGGTACGAGCCACTTCCTTTCGAATTTGCCCGAATTGAACTCGTTTCATTCATTAAACTTCAAGACTAACTACCCCGGTTGGAACCTCATGTGCCGAAGATGCTTATCATGCCAAAACTTTCGCCACTCTTGTGCCATGTTGGTCGCCCACTGTGCCAACACCCTCTTGTCCTCTAACTTGTTCAAGGCATCAAGACTCTCCCTCAAGCTCTCCATGTCGCCGAGCCTGTTGTCAATTGCTATCTACAAACTCGGTAACATGAAATCTGTCGGCACCACGGCCTCTTGCATATACATCAGTTGGAATGTCGTGTGCCTTGTAGTCACCTTGTAAGAGGTACCGTAGGCCCACAAGATGAAGGGTAAATTTTCCTCCCAGTCTTTGCCCTTGACTCTGCATGACTTATGAATAACTCTGACTAGAATTTTGTTAGTTGCCTTTGCTTGCCATTCGCCTGAGTGTAGTACAAACTTGACACCCTATTGAAAATCTTGAATTCAGTAGTGAGCAACTTGATAACATGATTCACAAAGTGCCCACCCCTATCACTTGTCAGTTGGATTGTGATCCCATACCGTGTTATGATCTGTTCGTAAATGAACTTAGTCATGCTTCATTCATAGTTGTCTGGCAATGCTCGTGCTTCTCCCCATTCTATTAAGTATTTTGTGGCCACCACAATATACCAACACCTTCTGGCCTGACTACCCCGTAAGGACCCGTCGAAATATAAACCCCACCTTCCGAACAGTTCCTGAGCGTGTGACATGTTAAGCAACATTAAGTCTCGTTTGAAAGGCTTTGCCGCTTGCTGACAAGTGTTGCACCCAACAACCCATTCTTGTGCATCGTTGTGCAATGTTGGCCACCACAAGCCTACCAGGAGCACTTTCCTCACTGTGATGTGAGGACCCATGTGTTCGCCCATTGGTCCTTTGTGGGCTTCTCGGACGACTCCTAGTGTCTCTTCTTCCATCACACATCGTCTTAATACTTGGTTTGCCCCCATTTTATAGAGTAATCCGTTAATTAATTGAAAGGTTATGCTCCTCAAAACCAACTTCCTCCGTTTTCTTGGAGGCATGTCCCGAGGGAACTGGGTCATGGAAAAGTACTCCTTGATGCTAGTGTACCACAAAAGAAATACAATACTATGAACAAGTGTGCATCAAGGAAGTCGTCATTTACTCCTATGGGTGGCTTGACCAACTTGATCCATGACAATTGATCCGCAATCACGTCGCTACAACTTGGCTATACCACAATGTTAGAATGTAAAATCCTGAATTAGCAAAAGCCAACGATTGACTCTCCCCTGGATGATAGGCTTATTGACCAGGTACATGAGGGATGGGTGGTCTACATAAAAGGTGAATGAGTTGGCCAACAAGTTGTGGTGGAACTTTTGTATCGAATGCACCATTCTGAGGGCTTCCATTTTGGTAGTGCTATAATTCTTCTCGGCCTTCTATAACAACAGGCTTGCAAAGTATATCAGATGATCCAATTTGTGCACCCCTTCTTGAGCCAAGGTAGCCCTAATGGCGTAGTTCAATGCATCTACGTGCACATGAAACTTCTTATGCCAATTTGGGAATGTGAGAATGGGAGCGCACATCAATCTTGTTTTTAATTCTTCAAAAGCTTCTCCTTATTCCTTTACTCATACATACGGCTCCCCTTACTTTGTGAGTTTGTCCAACAGGTGGGATATCTGTGCAAAGTTCTTAAAGAATCTCCGATAATATCCAATATGACCACAGAATGATTGACTCTGGTCATATCAATAGGAGCCTCAATTTCAATGATCAGTCATACTTTGTCCAAGTCTGTCTTTGGTCCAACTTTACAAACAATGTGCCCAAGTAACTTTCCCCGTGGCACCATTAAGCGAGACTTTTTGGATTAAGAGCAAGGTGAGCTCCGCGACACTGCTCCATGCACTCCTCCAAAGTTGTAAAATGCGTATCTTGCCCATTGAATATTGACTAATCGTCTAGGAATGCTATAAAGTTTTCTACCAACATCTTATCAAAGATGATCTAATGAAAAGACACAAGCACATTACACAGGCTAAGGGGCATATGGTTGTATGCATACAACCATCTTCCACTACAAAAGTCATTTTGAATTTGTCCTCCTCCACAATGGAAATCTGGTTATACCCAAAAAACCCATCTGTAAATGATTTGAGGCATAGGAAATCCAAGAAAATGCGGATCTAGTTTGCTTTCTTCTTCAAAGAAATGACAATGGGAAAAACCCATTCGATTGTCTCGACTTGGAAGATGATGCCTGCCTCCACCATCTATTCGATCTTTGTGTTCACTCTTGCAGCATAGTTTTTTTCGTCATGTACAGCCTCTTGCGCACAGGTTGGGCTCTACGCATGAGGGGGATTCAGTGTACGCATAACTCTGGAGGTACACCCTTCAAATCTTTATATGTTCAAGAGAACAAATCCTAATACTTTGTGAATATTTGAAACGTGACAATCTTTAGTACAGTGTCCTAGTCATCTCCTATCAAAATAGTCTTCGAATTGTGCTCATCTCCTGTATTTACTTCCTGCAACTTGGCCTCTTGATATTTAATAGTCTCTCGCTTAGAAAATTGGTCGATAGGGCTATCTCCAACTTCCACCTCCCCTTCCCCATATTCTGTGTACTCCAAAGGGAATTTATTCTCCTCCACGATCTTGAACACATTGCATGATGGCGTAAATAGTATAAATCACCCATCTACCCATGAAACAACCCATCTATAGAATTTGCATTGTCTCAAGAGAACTACCTCAATTCCAATACCCCTTCATCGTTGGGTTCCATGCCTTTCCTCCCTTGGTCTACTCTGTCATTGGATTTCGCGTCCAAGGAGGATGTAATCTCTTCGCCAACCATCTGGGTTCTTAAGTCGATCATGTACTTCCTTCCACCCTTCTCAAATGATAGTGTTCTTCTTCCAGTTATGATCCGCTTTAGCCATTACCAACCATCCTCTTCCTAAGATGGCGTGTATCCCTTCCGTTGGACGGAAATCACTACGTAGTCTAGAGTGAATAGTTGTGTGCCAATTGTTACCTTCTATGCCATTAGAGTCCTGAGGGGCTTGATACCGTGTTGGACGACACTTAAGACATTGAAAGTCGATGGCCATAATGTCAACATCTCGACACTCTCCCAAGTCTCTTCTGACAAGACATTCACTCTTGACCTACCATCAACAATCGTGTCCATGAGGATGGTGCCTAAGATGCCATCTCCACCACGATTGGGTGTCTCCCACTGTTCACCATATCATCGAAACCGTTGCAGCACTGTCGGGAGCCTTGATTTTCTCAAAAGTACTTATCATAGCCGTTGGAATGTTCAAGAGGGTTGTATAGAGATGGGGCATTGTTTCCAGTAAGTCCTTGACCTTTACCGGAACTTCCAGCTGCATCACTTGCCTTAGCATGTTTTGTTCCACCGTTGCTCGAGCAGACGTTCTAGCGTTATCTTCTAACTCTTTGCGAGCTTGTAATTGTTTCTCAATCTCTACTTTGACTTCTAGGGCCCTTTGCTTTTCTATACGAGGGTTTGGATAGAAAGCCTTATTCACTTGTGCATGTGTAATTGCCAAAACTTGTTCCTCCTTGCTCCTCCCTTTGACATCGGCAGGTTAATGCTTGGTTTCGAGCAAATGATGTCTTCATGAAGTCCAAGCCAATACCATCTGCACAACTTTTGTGGGATCTCCTCTTTTTGGCAATCACGAGCAAAATGCCCCCATTGGTTGCAGTTCCTACACTATATCATCGACCTCCCCTTTGCATTGTATTAGATACGAGGGCGGTTATTGTTGTTGTTCCCTTGGCCTCCCCACCAACTATTACTATATCCATTGGAAGTGGCATTATTATTATTTAGTTGGTTGCCCGATATAGACGTAGAGGGTTGTTCTTGTATGAACACTACTTGTCGGTTTCTTGTCCTCATGTTATAGGGACATTCTTTAGTGGAATGTGCCATAACCTATCAAATGTCGCAGAAGGATTTATTGGGACACGAACCCTTTGGGTGTCCAGCCTCTTTGCAGTCCGTACACCATACTTAGCCCTCCTCATTTTTGCTCGACCCTCCTTTGGTTGCCTTCAACTCCTTCATCATCTGTTGAAGGTTTTTCTACAAGGCGTGCACTTTCTTACTTTCTTCCTCATTGTTGCTTCCATCAAAGGACTCGTCATCCAATAATGATGACTTACTAGCCTTCTTAGAGGTCTTGTATTCACTTTCTAAGTCCATGGCTTAGTTATAGCCATGGTCACACAAAGTTGGAGCTATGATCTTCGTCTTTCTCCAGAGGGATGTCTTTAGTCCCTTGACGAACTATTGCTTTTTTAGTTCGTCTGCTGGTCCACACTCCACCTTGCCAAGGAGTTATTTTAGTCGTCATCCATACGCTCTAACAAGCTCACTTTTCCCTTGCTTGGAACCATTTATTTCTACAAGTATCTCATAGGCGTCTTGCAATAGTTTGAATTCCTTCTTAAATTCCTTTTCCAATTCAGCCCAAGTTGTCAAATTGGTCTTGTCTACATCTGAGTACCAATCAATGCTTCCCTCAATGTAGCGGAAAATTGTTTAATCCATTCACCCTAGTCACTAACCCCATTTACTATCGAAATGGTCTTGCATGTTCCGCAATGGCGAACTGGGTCCTCCTTTGTCTAACCCATAAATTTGGGCGCTCTAGGTTGTGATACTTGTCGTACCACCAGTTGTGTCGATTGTGCCCTATGTGGGGTTTGTGTCTGCGCTTGTGCTTGCACAGTCACATTGCATTGTGGTGTGGTAGGTTCTGGAAACAAGGTTCAATTACTAAATTGTACTAGTTCGTTTGATGTGTGAGGAACAAACTGACTGTCTCAGTTACCCCGCACTCGTGTTGCTTCGACACCTCTAGCCACATTGGTTCCTTCTTCACTCCTGCATTGATTCTCCACCCTTGCTCTACGAGACAACTTCATAAACTCCTCCCCCATTACCTTAATCCATTTCAAACTTTGTCGTGTTTCCTTAATTAACTCTTCGCTACTTCTCACTTGCGGATGGTCAGGCGAACTATGTTCCCCATTTGCCACTGCACCTCACATGGTACCATGGTCACCCTCCATGACACCACCGTGGTCCCCTTTCACGACTTGCCTGAACCTTTGCTTCCGTTTGGCTTGATGTGCAAGGATTAAAGCTTGATGTGCAATGTGTACAACATCATTTTGCTCTTATCTATTTCCATCCTTGTTTAATTGGTTTGGCATCAATTACAAGAAAACATCATGAACAACAAAGAACAATTTTTATTTATTTATAATCTTCATACATCATGGGTTGTCTATGCGACTCTTACTGAGTTATAAGTGCTATTTTCCTTCAACATTCCCAAGGCCTAAGGCTCATTCTAATGTCCCTTATCTAGCTAGCTTCAAATATCGGCTCAAAAAATCAATTGCGAAGACTAATACTTATACTCTACATCAAACTTGGGTGCAAGCAATATACTCGTTGCAAATATCAACTCTCTTCATAATGACCCTTGGTTGTTTCATATATACCCATCTTCCTGATTTTGTAATTTCATCCACAATTATACTTGATTATATCTACTCCTCCATTAATTTAAGGGTTGTATGTAATTGAGGTAGTTTCATCTATATAATATCACCATGACTATTCACCCTATCAAATATAATATATATAAGTGGGCTGAAATGAATATCTTGAGAATATTAGTGTAAACTTCCTACTTTATGATTTTTATCCTTCTCATTCTCTGATTATTTGACTATACTAATGTAAATCTTTCTTTACATTGACCCCCTTAGTATCTTCATGTTGTGATTGTAATCGACATGACTTTCCTTATAATCCATCCTATGTGTTTCTCATTTCTCAACAAACTGAAATGTCCCTTCAAGATGTAAGTTATCAGGTTTGACTCAACTTCAAAATATAATTATGTTTTATTAAATCCAATAATCATGAAGAAGATCAAATCTGAGAGTATCACCACTGTCCTAATATATTCTGTTGGTGTAATCCATCCTCTCTTTCCTTGCTGTTGGTTTATGAACCCCTTTTATCATCATTTGGCTTTAGTATTTGATTAGTCTTTTGATAGATATTGCATCCCTGATTTCTAGGAGTTATCATCTGTTGAATTAATTTGAGACTCCAGTATCCTAGGCAACCTTCATGCACAATTTTATTATTTAATGCTTTGCAGTTCTTGTTTTATAAAATATTCTGACTCCAACTGAGATAATCTTTCCTCCATTGTGTTGGTTATGCAAGTATAATGATGTGTCTCCTTCTGCTGTGTTAGCTGTGTGCGTGGATGATCTGTGTGTCAACTTGAAGACCCCCGCAAATATATTGGCCTGATGTTTCGTATAACCTATCTTCACCTTCGACTGGCTGTATCACATTCTGGTGGTCGTGATTAATGATTATGTGATGTCTGAGAAACTAGTGTCTCACTTGCCATCATCCTCTTTCCGTGCTCGAATCTCCAGTTTTTCTCCCTACTCCAGTATCCACATCCTCTTCTCAATCAAGGTAGTTGATTTTGTGTTTTTCCTTGTCGTGACAGATGAATCTCAATCTGCAGGAGCCTATGTGGCCTTATTGTTTATGCTGCGAATGGTATCCCTTGTAACTTGTATGTCTTCCACCTGAACGTCTTCCTTATTTCTGCTATTATCTGCTGCTTATCATTGAGTGTATTGTTACCTCTGCTTCTTTTTTTAATGTTACCGCCACTTATCATATTATCACTGTTGATTACTTATCGTGACTGATCCCTGTATTGATTTATTGCTGACTGTATCTTTCTATTATTATTTTCTGTATTCCTTATTCTGATTCCATTTCTTCAACTCATATCTGCATAAAAATCTCTGCTCCTTCCCCTCCCTTGATTATGTGATGCAATACTCCTTTAATACTATGTAGTATCAAGAGTTACGTCTCTTCCCCACAAGTTATATTAACATTATGATTAATATTAGGAGAAAGTATACTAATATGATATGTCTGATTCAAAATAATGTTTTAATAATATTTATCATAAATAATTTATATTTAGTTTTTATATAATTATATTAATTGGTATTTATATTCTTTCTTTATATTAAGTAAAGTATTTGGAATTATGATTTTATCATTTATTATTTATCCTCATGATATATGTAGTGTCTTGATTATTTCAATGATTAATATTTTATTTATTTAAATGTGATGAAGCAATATATATTATTATTATTTTACTATCTGTATTAGAGATAATATAAAAATAATATATATTATAATCTTATTTCTTATGTTATTTCTTTATTAGTATTATTTGTTACACTATTTTGCTTTATAATCTATCTTTATATTATAATTATATTATTTACTATTATTTCAAAATGGGGACATTACACTCATGGGTTAGACCTCCGTCGGGTCTTATCTTGTTCCTCTTCTTCCCAACAGTTACACTTGGCATAGTTTTTCAAGGTTTGTTTCTGGCATTGCTCTCTCTCAGTTTCCTCCATTCACCTCGCCTGTCCAAGGAATGCTTGCAAAAACAGTGAAAGAAACTAGTGCAAGAGTTTGTTTGCAGTGGGACTGACATTCAAGGTGTCCCAAATGGTGTCCTTAGGAACTTCTAAGCATATGACTCATCTTTGTACAAATGTTTCAATCATCACTCGAAGTAGTATTTGGAAGTTTTCTGTGAGAGCGTGCTCACCTTCGAAAAACTCGGTCACTCCGTCTTCATTAGTTCTAATATTCTCCGCTACAGGTATTCACATTTATTTTGTGCATTTCATTCACTGCATTGCCCTTCCTAGATTCAATCGTTGACAACGCCAAATGATTTCCCCACAGGGGTTAATAGGAATTTTGTACATGAATGCAAGAGTAAAGTATTGAGCATAGAAATATAGAGAACTCAAGAATGCTTCATATTCATAAATCCTCAAGTAACTAATTACATCCAATGATTTGTACTCATAACTCAATATAACATGGCATAACAAGCCTTTACTTGTGACAAAGACTATTACATATAGTAGCCGAGGGGTGCGAGAGTGAACTGTTGCTTCCGTAACTTCCTTCAGTTACACAAAACGAACTATCCGATTACCCGACAACAACTACAACTTGGGGTTGTTTAACTCCTACAAAACTCATCATATAAGAGTAAATCGCAAGTGTCACTCTAAACATTCTACTCATCCTTTTCAAAAAGAGATAATTTGTGTAATGGAAGCAATAAAGATCTACAAAATACTCCTTGGGCATCCTTTTATCCATAATCACATGTATATGTTGCACAAATCCTAGCAATAGAGTTCTGGCAATATATTATAAAATATATCAGATTTTGGATGTATATTCATGTACACTAAAAAATTTTAACATCAACCTATAAATCAGATGACGATCATTTCCTATTTTTTGCATTATATGGGATTGATCTTCAATATGCTATCGCCTACGCACCACAACAGAATGGCGTGGCCAAAGGAAAACTAGGTTCCTGAAAGAAATAGCTAGTTGTATGATCCATGCAGGCTCCGTTGCACCTGCATATTGGGCTGAAGCTATCAACTGTATTGCTTACATTAAAAAATTGATTTCTACATAAGGGATTAACAGAAAAGTATAAGATTCTAGAAACTATGTTCCCATAAAGTAATTCTCTATCTGTGTACAATAAATAAAGAAAGGTCAACTTCCACAATAGGCTAAATGGTTTACTAAATAGTAGATGGAAGACGAGACTATGTGCCTACTTCCAAATCTCAATGCCACTGAGACTATTGCTCCACAAAAGGGTATGACTAATCCAAGAGCATTCACCACAAAAGCCATCTACAATAACACCAAAGTCATCCTCATGAATTGTAGTAACTGTGGGATTAGTCCCTGGATATGTGACACACCAAAATACCATAAAAGTATTCAAGTGAATATAAAATAATAAAATATCCATATCTACTCTCAAGAAATGTCATATAGGCTTCAGAAACAGTGCAACACACATTATAACGAGAAAAATACTTCTAAGCCAAGCATTCCTCAACTAAATATTTTGCAGTTTCTACCACAGTTCTAGCAAGGTCCAATACACCTGCTCTGAAAATCCAGCTCACAGTCATGCTCATCAAATTATTTTAAGAATCATTCTACAGTCTTCAGATAGATATGTCAACATGGCATCCAAGTTGGCAGCCACAAGGCTTAAAAGTACCATGTCATATAGAAGCTTACCAAGGCCATAGCAACAAGTTATTACACTACACAACTGCCAGAGAATACAAAAATAATCAAGGAAACAGTTTTTCACAATGCCCCCTTCTGTCCAAGTGATCACCTACAGGAAATTATACTTGTTAATTTCGAAGAAACTTTTCCTTGAGAGGTTCAGTAAACCCTGAGAGGTTTTGGTTTTTTGGATGAAAACCTAGATCAGCCCACTTGATAAATTTATCTCAGGATTCGCAGTTGCACATCACTGATCAGTTTTCATGGAGATTTGTTGATAAATCTTGCAGAACTTGTTATCTTATGTATGTAATCATTCCAGGTATGTGTTACATGATGGCATTCTGCATTTTCTGATTTGTAACAGTGGCTGGTGTTTGTAAACAGCAATACATTTATTTCTATATGACAAGAATACCATTGGCTAACTTTGATTCTTCTGTTAGCATATTGCAATATTACATTATGATGAAGCAAAACATGAGCAAAAATCTGAATCTAAAACAGATTTGAAGCATGATCAAAGTCTGGGATATTTAGGTAGTATCGGAGCTGGCTATCTTGCCAGCCTATTAGGTTTTTAATAGTGCACGTCAGATTTTGTAGTTACATGTGTCAGATGTTATTGCATGGCAATTTGGTGAATATCCAAATGATTGCATCAGTTTAGTTTTTTATAAATAGGATTATCATTGCATGTTATTTTTGAGGAGTCTTGGTTAGTGGATTTGTGTCACATGACAATTTTGTGGATAACCAAGATGGTTGCACGTTACTTTTAAATCAGCTTAATGAAGTACGTTTGTAGAATGGTTCACAACACAGAATGTACACAGCAATATAACACGGATTCAATTGTACCAACATAATATTCCTTACTAGTACTAGAATACCAAGATGGTGAAGAAATGCTATTACTTTATTGATTACCAAAAACATGAGTACTGATATCAATTGAAATTGCGCCCTTGCCAAATTCAACAATAACTTGACATTTCAAGATAACAATGGAATCACTCCTAAGCTGTGCGTGACCTAAAAATGGAGTGAATCTCTAGATAAGGCCGGCTCCTAACTTGCTCACACTTTAAACTACTGAACTTTCCAGGAAAAGGGAGAAAGAAAAACTTAACTGAGATACTAATGACTGTGAATAACATTCAAAAACTTATAGCTTGAGCTGCACCTAAACTAGACAGATATCAACCTTAACAAAGATGAATAGTTATGAATAATACTTGATCTCAAATGCAAAGAGAAAAGGATATCACAACCTATTATGGACCCCAATGCACAAATATTTCGATAACTGGTCAGAATGATATAAACACTAACACGGAAAGATAACTTTCACAAATTAGTATTTGAACGTTCTAACAACACTTCATATTTGCCTTATCAATCATGTGACACACTGAACTGCAATAACAAGTAGGATGGGAAACTCTGCAAATAAGATCAGACCTGCAAAATATATTCAATCTTCCAATGAAAATGAGTTACAGAAAAAATGATGCCAAAAAGACCAAGGATAGATGATAATCACTAAGTCTCTCCAAATCACTAATCAGAACTCCCTTAAACAATAAGAGTCCAAGAGACTAAGTACAAACCCCCTTGGGGTCGAATCCATGAAAAAAGCCTCTGTTATAAGAGTCATAATCATTGAAAATGATGACTAACTACTACACAACTGCCACTAAGTCATAAAGGTACCCATGACTCACCCCTAACCACCCATAAAGTGCTCCAACTGATCATAAAGACCCCCAAACTACCTAGTCAAAGTCAAATCCGACCCAAAGACACTTATAATCACTCCTTATAAATCCAACTGATTTATAACACTAAGTCTCCTCACAATATCTCTATTAACTCTTAAGACGAAGTGTTATGGCACATGTCGAATTTTCCCTAATTGCTAATTATAGCAAGACAATGAGTCATACAAAAAAAATCAACATATGTTCTAACAATTTGCATAGCAATAAAAATATAAAATAGTTTATAAAACACAATCTTCTACCTTTATTTCACATATAACATATGCAAATATTCACAAGTGTTAATAAACACCTAAACTCATAACCCACGGCCATCTAGAAGACATACAATGTGGAAATAAATCCCATCAAATGTGTCGGATTTTGAAAGTTATCAAAACGAGTTTGGGATATTACATTTTCAAGCTATAACCCTAAAATCATTCATTCCGCATGTTACATTTTTTTGAGAGCTTGAGAAGAATGAGACGCATAGGATTTCTGAAAGAAAATTCGATGATGGCTATCATGGAGGGTTTGAGGAAAAACTGCTGGTAGCCGCCATGACTAATTCTCGGACATTTTTTCCTACTTGTTCTAAAGCTTGACACCATGAACGGTCATATTTGTCTGCGTTGTTGCATTTTCCTCTGCCATTTGACACCAAGGTGAAATTCTGTTATGATTTCTGAGCATGTTTCAGGGTATTGAGGCCGCCATTACTGATTAATTCTTATTTTCTTTGCTGTTGGACGCCATAGATATAGCCTAGTATTTTCTGTTAGAACATATTATTGTTTTGCTAATGTATTTTCCTCTTATATCAAACTCAAAACCTGGAATATGTTTTCCTTCATTCATGGTATTTTGCATTGAAATTGTTTCATGCTACAAGATTTCTTGGTGAATCTTTCTGAACATTTCTGGAGTTTGATATTCTGAATATTTTCCTGTTTGGATACCATTTTAAGTTTTCTGATGATTTTCCTCCATTTCTTCAAAACCCGAATTGGATTTTCTGCCTTAGGATCTATGCATTTTCTTTGATATATGAGATTTTCTCTTTTGAAACTCTTCATAGACTTGGTGATACATCATTCTGGGTTTCTCCTTATGCCAACTGGGTGTAGTAAGAATCATGAAATTACTATGAAATCTCTATTTTTTAAGCCAGTATGATCTGGATATTTGATTTCAGAAAAATATTTCCCATTGTTTCCTTGAAAGGTATGTATATGACTACCATGTGAGTTGATAAGAATAATGTTTCCCTTGTCACTATCCTTGTAAAAATAATGCTCTCTTCTCCATTAAATTCATTGTAGAATGCCATCTAGTATGTTTCCCTGCTGTTTTTACTTTCGGTTAGCATAACTTATGCATTTTTTGCTCATTTTCATAGCTGTAGCTCTACCACATCTGGAGGTATACAAGCTCTTTCTAAGTAGTATGAGGATTTTCTCCTCTTGTTTTGCATATCCATCTCCCTTCCAAGCATTATCTGCTACATTCTTGCTGTAGCTACCAACATTTTGGGTTCTTGCTATGACAAGATCATGTGTAAGTAACAATGCTTGCTTCAGTCACTGTCTAGTTTATATTTAAAAGGCTACTTAAATATTCACTTTACTAAAATCTTTCCCACATCACCACAATACGGCTATGGCATTAATAGCTCCTGAATAAGTTTTATTTCAGACCCTTAACTATGCCATGAATTTACTTTCACTTTTTGCTTTGGTAAATCTGGTGTTAAGAGGACTTCTGGGTATTTCATCTTCTGCAAACCATTGTTAGCCCCAGGAAAAACAGGCATTCTGTCCCTTTGATGCATAATTTGATGCAGCAAATTCTTATATGTAGCATAACGTCTTTTGGAGTCCCAGTTGTTCCACTTGTATACACCAGTGTTGCAACATCGTCTGATTTGATGTCCTTGAACTGAAGCAATGGCTTGAGTAGAAATTCAAAGGATTTCCCAATGCTGCTCACAAAACACTTCTGTCAACATTCGGTCTTATGAATATTAATGTCAAGATTTCTTTATAGCTGACATATTGAAGCAGAATATGTTGTCTTTAGCTCTTCATTTCAGCCTTCTTTACTTGGCCTCATGCATGTCTTATATACCATGCCACTTTGCACTTTGTATTGAAATACAACCCTCATAAAGAATGATGTTGCAAACAGCATTTTGGCAACACCATTGCATTCATTTTACTGGAAACTTTCCCTTCCCTTTTTATGTATTTGCTGAAAGCATTATAAGTGAATGACTGATGGCATTTTTCTGATCTGGTATTGAAGTGTTTTTGTGATTATTGCTGCACCATCTTTGCTTTATTGCTGCTTTAATGCCCGTTTGTTGGTACAAACCTTCCCATATCCTGCAGCATTTTAGTTCCTTTTGTAGGGTTTTTGAATCAAATAATAGCTTGTCCTTTAAACAATCAGATGATTTATCTTTTGTGTAATCTGCAATGTGATAATAAAACATTTCATCCACAGTGAATACATCTCCCTTTAATATTATGCTTCTTCTTTGTCTGTACCACTGATCAATGATACGCTGGGCTCAAACCCTTGTGGGAGCCACATATTACGTCCACATGACATTGATCATTTTCTGCACATGACACAATCAGTTAGAAAAATAAATCACAGCTTAGGATTGCGCATGTGGATAAATATGCATCGTAGGATGGTGATTTTGCTAGCCATTGCTTGGATCTTTTAGATCTAACTTATCTTTTGCAATTACAGGACTTGAAGCTGGAGCATGGAAAGCAGGATAGAAAGGGCAAGCACGTGGACAAGCAGCAACACGGCCAGTCATTCCAGGCAATGGATGGCACCCACGACCCTTCTTACCTTTTCTTTTCGCATTTGTATTTATGTTTCAAAATCAAGCTTTGGTTTGTTTTTCCTTTGCTGGCCAGTTTCACAGCTTGTGTGGAACATCATGGACATTTGATGAATAAAATTACATTTTCCGAAAAATTATAACACTTGTCTTACTTTGAAAAATATTGTTCTATTTTTCATCATAAAATGCAATTTATAGCCATAAATGATCAAGTGTCTGCATAATGTTAGGCTTTAAACATAAACACTTAGATAATTGGTCATTTTCAGCAGTGTAGCTCTTTTTGTTTGAGCTGGTAGGTCAAATAGATAACAAGTACATCATCCATATTCAAAAGTTCTTATATAATGGACGGTTGCTTGGGAAAATCAGCAGACACATTCCCTCGCTTCCTAACTACCCTATCCCAACAAAGCTTAATCAGTTCTAATTATAATATTGATGTATTACGTACTACATTTATCCCCCTAGAAAAGAAGACGTCTTCTAGATGACTACCCAACAAACTAAAAAGAAAATCAGACTTCAAGAAGTATGTTGTGAAGACATCCCTGGACTCGGGGCTCATTCACAGAGGCGTAGAAAATCTTGTTCAGCGGCCTTCTGTTTGGCACAAACTCCTTCGAGTACACACAACACATCCATCTTCTCTTTTGCTGCTGCTAATTTCTCTTCTAGGTCAACATTTTCCATCTTCCATTTTTCTTCCACAACTACTTTTTCTTCTTTCTATTCTCGTTCCATTCAGCTTGACAATTTCTTTCCCTATTGAAGTTCCAAGTATGTCTTTCTAAATACTACCTCCATTTCTGCAAGTATGTGCATGAGAGGTGGTTGCTCAAGTGTCGAAGGTACTGTATGTTTGGTCTTTTGTATCTCTTCTGTCTATTCATGTATGACCTCACTCTACATAAGTAAACTCCAATCTGTATAGCAGTAGGTCCTCATAAATGCTACTAGTGACTTTGCTGCTCTAATGATGGCATCCCAGTTCTTCCCCTAAGCCTGTTTTATGATCTTCTTAGTAGCCCATTCCATTCCCTGTAACTCTTCAAGGAAAATTTCAGCTTTTTCCTCAAATGAGAGTGTTGCTAGTGTTGCCTCTAATGGTTCCAAGTGCTCCTCCTGAGTCTCCATCTGGCCTTTTGCCTCCATCTTCAAGGGAGTTGTGAAGGGGGAGGAATCATTTCAAATCTTCCCAACAATTTATCTGCTTCTACCAATAGTCTATCCTCATCTTGTGCTACTTTCATCCCTCTACTAGTTCCCTTCATGGGCTTTCCCCCTTGTACTTCCTTCTTGCCTGTAGCTTATGAAAAAACTTAAGAAATGCTGAGAGGGGTAGGGAGTGAATCAGTATTTCAAAAATTTAAAAGTAAATGCAATTGAAAGAAAACAACGAAAAATGAAGAGACGGGAATTTATCTCGTGGAAACCCTTTTAGGTAAAAACTACAGTATCACTAATCACTGCAAATGTGGGCTAAAACCCAGTACATCCAAGGCTCCAACCTTCTCAACAAAATGCAGGCTTCAACTTGATCAGACTGAGGCAACTTCCTCTAGAGGCCACAACCTCCAGCTAACTGATAAAGTAACTGTATTACAACCAGTTTTTAATCTTGTTTTATCATGAATTAATAAAACATTATAGACAAGAATACAGACGCAGCAATTTCTTTTCTCCTCATTTTCTATTACTATCGTCTTGCTTCAAATGAAAATTTCACCCTCTGATTCACACTCTGCATAAAGAATTAAAAGACCTACCTGTATTCCTCACTCTTTGCATGCATATCAAAATTGTGTCTCTGACATGGGTACACAACCTATCCATAACGTTCTCATTACTACCAGCATGAAAGTAACCGCTGAAGTATGATAATTACATCTTGTGGTCAGAAATTCGAAAATCCCAAATAGAGTGTCGACAGTTACAAAGGGTGCAGCAAAGAAATACTACCAAGGAGTTCAGCGCTTGCCAACTTAAAGAAATAGACTACAAGAAGGGCTTCCGTGGAACCATTTCTCGTGGACTAAATATTCTCCAGTGGACTTCACTTTCTCGTGGACTAACTTTCCTAAGGACAACTTTCCCGTGGAGAGACTTTCCAGTGAAGAACTTTCCCATGGAAAACTTTCCCAAGGAGAAACTTTCCCATGCACAAACTTTCATGTGGACTAACTTTCTGTGGACTTCATTTATCCGTGGAAACAAGTCACTCAGCTTAGAAGGTTGAAATGAAAAATACTAACAGCTTGAACCCATTCATCTGCATCGTACTTCCTTCCTGCCTACACGGACTCCACCTGCAGCATCCATAATACCCTCGTACCAGCATCCTCTGTACCAATATTCTCCGTACCAACATTCCCCATACCCACATCCTTTGTACCAACATCCTTCGTACTAACATCCTCTGTATTATCATTCTTTCGTACCATAATTCCTCCGTACCAGCATCCTTCATATTGAATTCTCTAGTACAGCCAACCGTATATAGCTGCCCTATCGTCCATATGCATTTGTGGATTGGCCTTTGTCCTGTCTTCCCTTTATCGTATGAGAATTCTCCCTCTGATACTCATACACCAATTTTCCCTCCTATTGTCGGTTGTACAGTAGTACTTCGTACTCCAGCTTGCTACCAAACTCCAATCATGCATATGAAAAATGTCCTTCGTACTGCAATTCCCTTGTGTACTCCTAATCGTCATACTCATACTCCAAAGTTGTGTACGGTGTTTCTTGGTATGTGATTTTCTTTTGCCCATAGTATTGTTTTATTCCTCCATCTTCTATATTTAGAGTTGCATTTTGATTTTATTGTTTTCCCTTGGTCCTTCCTTTTATCTTCCCCCCTTTACCTTCTCTATTATTTTCTCTTTTATTTCCTTCGGCTGGTTTTTTTCTTTTATGTCTATGGAATAAATAGTAGAAGACTCCTCCTTTCTCGATTCCACCAGCTTAGCCTCCTCATACTCTATTCTTTTACCCTTATGGAATGTATGTGTTGGGGTATCATCAATTGAGGTCATGTCTTCTATGTGATCCTTATAACACCTTGGATAACCTTCGTGAAGAACCTTCTTCACGTTCTATTCTTGAATCTACAACATATTGCACTCTGGTTACAACTTCATAATCCCCCATTTGCCAGTAAAATAGGCCATTAAGGGCACTCGTTTCATCTTCTGAACATTCTCCCACCCGTAGAATGCATTCTTCGTCTGGCTCAATTCCATTACCATCCTGCCCCTTGGTTTCTTAATCAACGGCAAGTTCTTGACTTACCGACTGGTTACTTAGGTCAATTGTGTACCATCAACTTCAGTGAAAAGGGTATTATTCTTCTAGTTGCAATTAGTTTTTGTTGAGGTTAGGCATCCTCTCCCCAATAACGCATCGCAATTACTACAAAGTCAAGGAAGAAAGGTTGAGTCCTAATCACCACTTTCTATCCCATTAAGGTTCCAATGGGCTTGATTCCATGTTGGTTTGCACCCACCAATTGGAATGCAGGTGGCTAGAGTGTAGGTTTCCCTAGTGCCTTCCAAGTCTTCTCAGGTAGGACATTCATGCCTGAACTTCCATCGATCATAGTATTTAATAGTTTACATCCCATTATCTCCATTTCCACCACAGTAGGTATCCTCCCCATTCCTATGGCGAATAGGGCATTAGTTTTGTTTCCCGCTTATGCTTTCTCTTTCTTCTCCTACTTGGAGGGTACTCCTTTGATACTTGCTCCTTGTGTTATTGCTACCTGCAATTAACGTAGTGTTTCTAATAGATCCACAATTTTCAAGGGAATGGTGGTCTCTAGTTCTTGTTTTATGATGTTCCGTACAGGTCGGGTGTATGGAAGATTGGTTGTACTTGCTTTCCCTTCCTCTGCCATGTTACCTCGAATGTCATGTCTAGCTTCTTCAAATCTTTCTTTCTTCATAGCTACATCCAAATATGTAAGTTTCCTGGCTTGCATTATCGTGATGGCCAATATTTCTCTTATTGATTCTACACTATCTAACATGTTCACCCCTTTTTGTCTAGGGCAATTGGAATCCTCATGATTACCCAATCCGCACCATTTACACAACATTAATCCGTTCTGTCCACCACAATTTTGGCAGTCCCAAGCAAAATGCCCCCATTCGTTGCATCACCTACATCAAATCATGGGTCTTCCTTTGGAATCGTACTCGATTGCTCAAATGGGCGTGTTTTTATTGTTGTTGTTATTGCTTCCCCACCTATTGTTTCTATACCCTCAAAGTGAGGCTTTTGTAATATCCCTTTACGGATATTTTCCCCGAACCCTTGATAATTAAATGCAGATTCAAATCCAGACAGTAAACCAATACTTAATCTAAATTCCAGAACATTAATCGTTCATAACTAGCAAATAAACATACGAGAAACTCCAAAAAAGAAATGTATTTATTTCCTCCAATAATCAAAAGTACATATTAAAAACCAGGAGTTAACTCAAATAACTCAAAATGCGCTCCTGTATTATACACCAGCAATACAATAACGTGAAACAACTCAAGTAATCCAATCTTATAAAAAGAAAATGACAATCAGATTGGAAATATAAATGAACCCTGTAAGTAGGCTAGGTTTGCGTCCAACCTTCAAACGCTTCTCCAAGGGTTTGGGTCCTAGAAGAAGTAACTAGCAACTGTTTCCAATTCCCAGATTAATATTTGCTTGAATATTATAATCTTCATCTATCCCCCATGTGGAGTCTGTTGTACCTTTATGCCTTTCTCCAATGTGATGCACGCTCTTTTAGGCAATGTGGGACAAACCACCTTTTTTGTCCTTTAGTCACTTAAGTGAATATAGTAACTTTTTAAAATAAAGTGACAAATTAAATGACTTTAATAGTCACTTAGTCAAGAAACCATATAATCATCAGGCATTAAAATAGCTGACCAAATGAACTCAGATAATCACATGCAATAGCTCGTTGGAAAGCTCTCGACGAGATGCTTCCAACCCAACACTAAGGTACCGAAAATACTGTGCTCTATTTACTTACTAAAAATAGTAAGTATCCGGACAACTTGTCAAAACTGCTCCGATGGGTTTGAAACTGGAAATGCCTAGGCCAAACCTTGAACTAAACCCTGTAAAGAACCTTTCCGCCCCTGAAACCTTGACGAAGTGAGCCAACACACAGAATTATAATGTCCCAAAAAATGGGGACATTACAGCTTTTGTATTTGTGTTTCGTGGATGGGTGTAAGGCGGTGTGGATTGTTCTCCTTGGATAAAGAATACTTGCACATTTCATGCCTTTAGATTGTAACGACAGTCCTTAATTGTGTGGCCCAACACCTGACAGATGTCACGGAATGCTTTATGCGGTCATCTACCTTTTGTGTGTCCTTCCTTTTCACAATGTATGCACCATAGTTCTCTCCCCTCTCTTTTCTCCTCATTACTTCCTATTACTTCACTAGCCTCATCATGTCTTTCCTCAAGGCTTGGATGGTTTTAGATTCATCCCTACTCTCCTCTGAACTTTCACTCTCACTTCCATGTCTCTTGGCTTTGGAAGTTTTGTTCTCACTCTCTATATCCATTGTGCGGGAGCAAGCGTCGACAAAGGATGATGGTGGTACTATCTTCATTTTTCTTCTTAAGGACGGAGTTAACCCTTCGATGAACCAGCTATTTTTAATCCATCGACAGGTTTGTTGTCCGGATTCCCTATCAATTCCTTGAGTCTCCTGCTATATGCTCTGACAGATTCATTTTTGCCTCCTTGTGTATTATTAATTTATGTGACTATCTTATCATCATCTCCTAGAAGTCTAAATTCCTCCTCAAAGGCGGTACGAAGGTCCTTCCATGTGGTCTTCTTCGCAACCTCCAAATCTGTATACTAATCAATAGCTATACCTCTTAGTATGGCATGAAATGCTTTTAACCATTCATTTGCATCATTTTCTCCTTGATGAAAGTGTTGTCATTGATGTCAAAGTTCTATTGTCGAGATTGTTGGAAATGGTGTATGCATATGGCGTGATCAAAGAGAAGTACTGATGTGATCAAATGAACCTTGGCACAACTAGTACAAGAATGATAAGTCAATAAAGAAATTCATTGATATGATTGAATAATACAAACAGTGCTAATAGAAGACTTCAAATTTATAGATCAGTTTTTATAATGTTATCCTTCATAAGAAATTTTTTGAACACACTTTTGATGAACAAACACAAAGAAATGAGTCGATGGCAAGAATATCTGAAAGGATTGAAGATTAATATGAAAATAACAATAGAATATTTGAATTTCCATCTAAAACAAACACAGTGGACAGAGGTCAAAGAAGTGATAACAGATAGGAGGATCGAAGTTAAAGACTTGCATATGGAACCCGATAGATGTCAAACATGATGAAAGGCAGCTGGCACTTCCAAACACGATGGAAAATACAGAATATAAAAGAGAAGCATGTAATGTACGAAGTTGTTATGTATACAAACAATATCAAGCACACGCCTAACTTCAACAATGAATACTCAGCGATGAGTTAACATATAACATGTATATGATTTATGGAAAGACAGTGATACAGATGAGGAAGTTCCAAAACATAAAGAGACGTGCAAAAACCTTCAGAACGATTATCAAAGCATGTTGTTTTTATCAAAAAGTATTCTAATGGGTGAGAAGAAAGTTTCGCATTAACACTAGAAGGGATTTTTGAATTGCAATGGCAATCAAGCAATATATGAAAAGAACGATATGATTTGGAGAAGAATATCGATAGCAGACCAGATGTTTGACGTCTGCAACAAAATGATAAAAAGCAAATTATCAATCTAAGATATCCACGCCAGAATTCCCTAGGTCAAAATAATGAAAGGTTCGATGTGTTTCAGTTTCTTATAAATATGTGTCCAGAGTAGAAGCCAGTCAAGACCACATTATACACAGTGGCATAGATAACCAGAAAGCTATAGCAGCAAATTTGTATATAGAACGATACCAAACAATGGTTAATTTAAAAGCAACATTGATATATTGGTCGTGTTTAAATCAATAAGCATCAGAAATAAAATGATGGTGGGTTCATGACATTGAAAGTCATGATAACAGTGGCATCTTTATTAAAAGAAACTAATCCAAACAAAAATCCACCAGAAATTATAAAAGGTGTGATTAGTATGGAATTAGTAATAAAAGATATAAAGTTGTGATATGTTAAGATAAATATTAATACTCTACAAAGTATGATTAAAGAAAGGACACATTCAGAATTCAAAAGTCGCGTCTCTTACATATAAAATATATATATTTGGAGTTGTTTCAAAAAAAAGGAGAATTTAGTGGTGAATGAAGTGTGTGCAGATATGTGTACATAATAAGAAGTAAATAAAGTGCAGATATGTGTGAATAAGAATAAGACTAAAAACGGAAGAAAGAGAACCAGGTGCACCATTGCAAGAAAACATATCATTTGAAGAGTATGACGAAATCAGATGTAAGCAAGATATAAAAGAAGATTATTTCAGAACATGTAGAATCTGATGTAAGGAAGATATAAAAGAAGATTATTTCAGAATATTAAGAGAGAAGAGAATATAGAGCAGGAACAATAACGAAGTAATAGTATACATAAATTTATATATTCAGAATTATCAAACCTGACATATATATATATATATATATATATATATATATATATATATATATATATATACAAACCTGACATATATATATATATATACACACACACACATAAGTGGAAGTTAAAGAGATAAGAGAGAAATTCAATAAGGGACATTGTTGTTCTTTTAAGGAGAATATTTTCAGTTAAATACAAATATCAGATTGAAAGAAAATAAGTGCATGAGAAGACTTACAACAAGACTTGAAGTTAAGGGTATTGTAGAAGTGTGCAGAGCAAAATAGTGGAAGGATTTGTGTGCTAAATTTATCCATCATCAGTTGAAGAAATTAACATCGTAAAGGTGGAAGAACAGTTTGTGTGCAGTGGGTTGGTGCTCACAAAGATAAAAGCGAGAGTTGGAGCTTCATGTAGGTCGGTGCCTATGAAGTGTGGGAGTTGGAGCTTCTAGTGAGTAGATGCTCGTGAACATAGAGGTCGTAGCCAATAGGAGGTTGAAGCCTACAAACCAATTAAAAAAGATCAAGTTTATATATAAAAAGCAATAATTTGTCATGGTTTTCTCCTGCATTGGGTTTCCACATAAATCATTGTGTTAATGTGTTCATGTGCATAATCTTTCATTTGGAGTTAATTCTTTGGATAAAAGTTTTAAATTGGCAAATTTATTATTATACTGATTCACCCCCCCTCACTATATAATCATGTGCTCCTCGAGCCTGACATATGGTTACACATGTTTTACAATGACGTGCGGGATCCTCAGATCCTTCCCAGGTAAATCTAGGGAGTTTTTGTTTGTCTAACACCATTCTCCTTCCACTCTTCCCTCCTCTTGGGACACTCCCTCCTCTTGGGACGCTCCCTCCTGTTGAGATGCTCCTTCTTGCCAAGACGCTTCCTCCTGTCTGGATGCTCCCTCCTGTCAGGATGCTTCCTCCTACTGGGATGTTTACTCCCTCCCAAACACTCTCTCTTGTTGGGACATTCCCCCTTGTCAGGCTAGATTCTCAAGTTCTCGATCCAATAATATCTCCTTCCCCTTGTGATTCCCCTTCTGTCTAGCTAGAACTTTGTTCCTACCGATGCTCTCTTTGTGCAGGTGTTTCAAGATTCTTCCACCCTTCCTACCCGAAGTAGCCAAGTTGGCTATACCTTCTATTGTGTTTTCAGTCAAGCTTTCCTCAATTCGATTTGCACTTCAAGGGTGGTTCACCAGTTCCCTCAAGTGGTGAAGTATTTACCTCTGTTGGTGGAGACAGAGTTTGTAGGGCAGCTTCCCCTTCTGATTCTTCTCCTGGCACTCACCTGGGATATTTATTTGGAAGTAGGGGCATGAATTTTTTTAGTGTCTAGTTATCTTCCTTGGATTGTCATGTTCATCTAGTTCTCGTGTCTTCTCGGCGAACTATTGGACCACTTGTTTTCTTCTCCATTCTCTTTCTATTTCTACTATTTCTTCCTCCACGTGTACCAAATTTGTTGCCAATAGTTGAGGGATTTGTCCAAGTAGATCATACACTGCTAGTGGTACCAAAAGCTCATCTCGTACCGTGCTCTTTGGAACTGCTTTCTCTCGAGCTTCCCTTTGCACGTACTAGTCGACTTAAACTTTCCAGGCCACCACCAAATCTCGTGTCACCTAATCTTCTCTTATTATTTCCTCTTCTTCGTCATTGTTTGATACTTGTATACATGGTAGGAAGGGTCTTCCCATTACTCCATCCTGCCTAGTCGACAACCTCCAAGTTCAGACTTAGGCAATGACTCCAAAATGTAGAATGGTTCACAACACAAAATGCACACAGCAATATAACATGGATTCAATTATACCAACATAATATTCCTTACTAGTACTAGAATACCAACTTTATTGATTACCAAAAACGTGAGTACATCATCCATATACAAATTATATAATGGTCGATTGGTTGGGAAAACCAACAGATGCATCCCCTTGCTTCTTAACTACCCTATCCCAACAAAGCTTAACCAGTTCTAATTATAATATTAATGTATTACATACTACAACGTTTCTTTTGCATAATATTTTCAAGCACTACATTATTTTGGATTTGATTGTGTGGCAGTTCTGATCAGTTCTAGAAGGTAGGTTTACTTTCAATGATAGTATTTTGACTCATGTGTGATAGTGAATGAACGCAAATATATATTGCTAGGAATCAAAGGAAACAAGTTTAGTGTTTATTTTAGACATCTACAATTGGGGCATATGAGGTTACATCAATAGCTAAAATTAAAGATGGGCGATTGTTACCTACTTTCCTACCAGCCTAACCAATTATAGAGGGGTAGAAAAAAATAGAGAACGCCCACAAAGAAATGATTGACATATGGAAACACTTATGAATGGTATGAATAATAGTGAAATCACAACACGACAAGGTGATCACCATTAGTTTGAATAGTTATTATTTAATGTTTTATTTTATAATTTATTATTTGAATATTAATAAGTACTAAATTTTCTTTGACTAGTAGTATTAATTATTATTTATTATTTTCAATCGATAGTGAATATTATTTAATGAAATATATTTGTCTAATTATTTTAACAAGATTAGTCCATATATATTTATCATTGATAATGAGCAACATTGAGTAATATTACCATTTGAATAACATTGCTAATGAAAAACATATTGGTCAAATGCTATTAGTGTCTATTTCAATGGTTAATTTACAACTTAATCAGGGTTCATTTAGTAAATTACCTTCTCAAGATCAAGATCAACAGCCGGTGGGGGAGGGGAAAGGCCATTTGAAACACAATGCTCCTTTGCCAAGCTATCAATGAGCACAATTTTTCCATTGCCACTGTACAACATTGATTTAAGTCATTAGTTGTCAAAATAAGAAAAACATTTCAACTAAATTACCACAATTAATATGTATTAGAGAAACGCACTCATACAATCAGCAAGTAATTGAAAGACTACAGTGAAGGGCTATAGCGTCCATTTAAGTCTATAAAAAAACATTCTTCAAATTAATACAAAAGAATATCATTATTCAAGCCTCATCAAAAAGCCAACAAAATAAAAAACAAATAGGTAGCTCAAAAATATTCATGCTACTACTTCCAACAACACACAACTATTTTTACTCCCTAAGAGGTTATGGTTATTTGCTTTACACACAGAGTAAACAAGAATATTCACACAATAGGATAAAGAACATAATAATCCAGAATAAACAACATACACATATATTGGCAGAATGATAAGTTTTATCCCATGTCTGTCATATCAATAGTAATATATTCTCAGTGCCAAATTACATATCTAAAGCACCACAGCAATTGGTTGAGCATACCAACTGTTGGTTCCTATGACTACCCAAGATCCAATTGTGGTTGCATTGCCCTGACTAACCAAAACATAAAGTATTATAACTACTCATCAAACTGCGGCTAACATTAGACACCCCAACCCTGCAACAAGATGATTGATGTATTATGAAGCAAATATGTTGTGGAGAAGGATGATAAGACATCCCTAGAGTGTTGGATGTCAATCAGGGAACTGATGGCAGAGTAGCTAAAGATCTCAATCTGCTATCCTCTATTTCTCTTCAACTACCTTTATTAACCTTAGTCCATTCATCAATTACTTTATTATCCCCTGTGCTACTAAGGTCAATGCCAATAGTTCATCCTTTCTTGTTCAAGTCATCTTCCCCTCAACGTGCTTGTTGTCCAATTTGACCACTCTCTCACAAGGCTACATCACATCCATGTGTCGAGCGGTTTCCTTTTTGACCTTGCTTGCAACATGGGTCACTTGCTAGAGCCAAAAGAGTGCACCCTAAAATGCCCACTCCATGCAGGAGAGGACACCCATCAGGCTTGCCCACACCTCTAAAATGTGTTGGTTTACCCAATTCATCCAACATCTCAGTAATATCTATGTGTGGTCCTCGAGCTATGAGGTGCTTTGTGAAATTCAACTCAGACTCTTGCATGAATTTCAGAACCCTCTTTGCCTCCACCATAATGGATCCTATGTCCCACTACCTAGTAAGGTCTACTACCTCATAAGTTGTGACAATGAACCCCTCAAATTGTGCCAACAAGTGTTGAATGGATGCTATGAGCACTGAAATAGATGCCTCCTCTCAAGTGGCCTATAGCACAATGTCTCTTTTCACCCCTTTCCCCTAGAGGGAGATGTTCCCATGTTGGGTGCTATTAATAACTTTGCCTTGTACTGCCATGGTGCCTCCTTTGTCAATCTCTCAACATATTGTACCATTAGGTATGTCGATGAGGGTGGCGAGATGTTGCCAATCGCAACCTCATATCTCTCCAAGAGGTTAACTATCTTCATATTTGCATTGATGCCTCATATTTTCCTATCTTGATCTCTTACATCCTATATCGTAGGGGTGTCTTTGGGATTATTTTCTCCTTTGTTCTTGTTCACTCCGCTTCTAAAAGCTCGAGTTATTGGTCTCACACTCTAGGATATATAGAGTGCACTCTCCACTGCAAGGATTGCACCCTCCATAGCAATTGCAACCATGATGGCAGGGGTGAAAACTCCATTGGTAGGAGCAAGTGTTACCAGCTGTGCAACAAAAGTGGCCCACACAATGCCTCATGGGGTCGCAAGACAAAGGGTGGTGGACCCCACTCTATGTACCCCAAAGTCAACCAACTAGTGTGTATGATGTGCCTAACATGTCCCCTTGGTTAGAACCAAGTGTGCCATGGTTGGAAGTTGTCATTGAGTGAATATAATTTTGGTCACTATAGATTGCTTGGCACCCTAGTTGGTCACCATGTGTATAACCTCTCCATCCTCTTTGGTACTAGTACAATCTCTACTACTGGTACATGATAGTCAAATATTGGTACAAGCCCCTCTTATGAACCCTTCCAGTATTGGTACAAACTCCACCTATATGGTGCTCTCAAAACCTCTCATTCCTTGCTCCGTCATCCCTAATTCATTTTCTCCTCCCAAGGCTTCCTACTCTCATGCAACCTCCTCTTCTGCCTCGGCATTGCCTCCCTAGACATGCAAAACCTCTCCTCTACCATACTCTCACTCTTCGAAGAGCAAATTACCACTGTTTCTTTAATATTGTATCATCCTCTTGCTCATCACTGTCTTCATCTACTTCATCGATTACTAGTTGTCATTTCCTACCTAGCCTTCCTCTAAAGGGGTTCGTTATCACTCCCACCTACAAGAGTATCTATATGCATCCAATAACACTTACAAGTTCGTACACCTCCACCCTATTGGCTAGTACAAACTTCCTCCATTTGTTGGGTGGTAGTTGCGTCCTTATAGCACCTAGAAAGAGTAAATGACATGGCAAAGCATATAAAACGTCTTGTGCTTGAGCCTAAAAATCTCTCATATCCACTCTGATAAAATGTCCCCAATTATATATATCTTCCCTCCTTAAGTCATTCATTAGCCAAAGCGTCCATATGGCAATGTTTGATGTCCTACTAGCCCTTATGAGTTGTCTCTTTACTACATCTATGATGAACTTCTACTTAGAAGAGGTGATAAATGACTTCTTCAACACTATATTGTATTACTACTCTACATGCTCTCTCATTCTACTAGGGAGAGGTCTGGCTTGCATACAAGTTTGAGTAATAACTCCTTATCCTAAGAAAACATTTTTGTTAAGGGTTTCATAGAAGAATCCTTTGATGGCACCTCAAAAACCTTGGTGAACTCTTTTGGCAAGAAAGAACAACCATTGTATAGTCAAATATTTAATAATGGCCTTGTGGGAATGGTTGTCATACCCAACCACCATAGACAATAACACTAGTTCGAATTCTATCAAATTGAATATGGTCATAAAAATGATCTTGTATACTTGTGCCTTTTTAATGAATCCTTCATATGGTGATTATTCAGTGTCCTCCCATAATATTTTGCATTTACTCTTGGTTACACTCTTAAATTTAAGATTTTCCACAATCACTTGTTCATCTTTGCGTACTCTTGCAAATATCCTCTTCTTGCTACTAGAAATGGCCATATTTTCCTACATTACATTTTTAATGTCGTCTCTAGTGTTTACCAAAACTCATAAGTACCCTTATTAGGATTTCCTTAACTGCCTTTCACCATTGTTGCCACTTTCCAACACTTTTTTAATAACTGTGCAAACAATATGATACTCCTTATCTATGTGTACGGTGATAAGTGAATGTGCGAGGGATTGTAAAGTATCCCTTTGCATTTGTACGATGTTGGAGGTGTCGTATTGTGTAAGACTAAGCTTGTATAATGTACCTTGTTCTTCCATTTGCAACTTGATTCATACAGCCTAAAGGAATTTTCTTGCATGTGTGGTAGTGTGCTTCCACCTCCATACAATCTACAACAAATTGGTACTAAGGTCCTACCATATGGTCTGCAAAAGATCTTGTACAAACTATTCAATTGTACACTATCCACACTTCCTAGTTCGCGTATGGCCTAGTGTCGTACATGTGATGCCTTTTCCTTGTGTTGCTTGTAACATTCTCTATTGGTGCTCTGTTTACAAACAAAGAGAGAGAGAGAGAGAGAGAGAGAGACATGCAAATAGAGAGAGAGAGGTAGGCAGGTAGACAAACAGACACTTCAAGGATAGGTTTTAAACAAACCACTTTTTCCTTATAAGAAAGATTGAATATTTAAAATTTATTAGGCATCGCTTCTTAACTTCCCCATCTTCCTTTACATTTATTCTCCTTGCTCTTTTAGAACTTTTTCCCATATTAGCTTTTTAAACATTTTTTTTTCAATTTTATATTTCAATTTCCTTTCTTTTTCATCTCGGTCCTTTTGACTTTTAATTGTTTACAAGATAACACACCTCTTGATTTTCCTTGCTTTTGTTGTCCTTTGCATCCCTATCTTTCCTTTCTAGGCTTTCCTTTTGTATTCTTAATTTTTTTCTAGTATTTTTTCTTCATCTTTATATCCGTTTTGTTTGATTCCTCTATTTCTCTAGTTTTCTATACTTAGTCTTCGTTTTCTCCCTTTTCCTCACTGCTATGGACCTTGACCTCCAATGCATATTGTCACATACAGGTCCCTAAAGGTATTTTATAATAACTGATTTCACAATAGGTCCCCATAGATTCAACATCGAATATTTTGTCAACTAAGGGAGCATGTCCCACACTTTTATAACACAAGTCCCTTTGTAAGAAAGATTGATTTTTTTAATTTTATTTGGCATTGCAACTTAATTTCCCCACCTCCCTTTGCATTTATTCATCATGCCTCTTCTATAACTTTTTCCACAATAGTTTTTTAACCATTTATTTTTTTTCATTTCCTTTCTTTTTCATCTCGATTTTTTTGACTTATAATTTTTACAAGATAACGTACCTTTTGATATTCCTTGCTTTTGACCTTTCCATCCCTATATTGCCTTTGAAGGCTTCCCTTTCAATTTTTTAATTTTTCACTACTGCTTTTTCTGCATCTTTATATCATTTTTGTCTCTTTCTTCTATTTCTCTAGTTTTTTCACTTCTTTTGAGGTCCCTCATTTTCTTCGCTTCGTCTTTGTTTTGTCCCTTTTTCCTTAGTGTTGCGAACCTTGACCTCCAATACATACTGCCATATGCAAATCCCTGGGGGCATTTTTTAATAATTATTTTCAAAACAAGTCCCCATAGACTCGACATTGAATATTTTTGGCAACTAAGGGTGTCAATTCCACCCCATTCTAACTCTTGTTTGCATATCCGTTACTATACTCATGATGCCATACGAGATTTGGTATTACTTTTCACAATGCATTTGAGGTGATGCGATATGAGGCTTCCCTTCCTTCAAACACACTCTTTTGGATGATATGATCAATCCTTGTCTTCACTGCAATGAATAAATCATCTCTTTTAACAACATCTCCAAACATGATCAAAGGGTGGCACCACACTTTTTTAGGGCCATTTCCTCCTCGAAGTCTTCCTCGCAAACTTATCCCTTGGTTCTTTGTTCTATCTTGTGTTTCTCTTTAGCCTCTTCATTGCTGTCATACGCCACAAAACTTTCCTATCTTCCCCTCATAGGGTGCCTTCTACCTCCACTACTTATTTATCCTCATCCATAGTGTTGGTGGCCCAAATAGTGCATTTGTGAGATGCTTATCGACTCGGGGAACTGTAAATCCTCCCATATGTTTCCTTGCCAACCGTTCTTTTGGCATCTTCAAGGGTTTGGCCAAGCCCAAGTCTATAATGTATGGCCCTCTAGCAATGACTGGATCCTCTTCTATTTCTTTACTAAGACCAATTGTCCAATTTTCCTTATTTCTGTATACAAGTATATTGATTGCTTTTTTTGGCATTTCCATTTCTTTATAGATCATAAGTTTTGACTTGTTCAATAGATTCCTAATAGGATAATCATCCAATGTTGATTATTTAACTGCACCATTGAATCCCACATCCCTAACTTTATAAGGACCCAACCAACAAATTCAAAATGTCCTAGGTATTTATACTTAACTGTGCAGATTGAAAGTTCATCCAATGGAGGTGCTTCTCATGCCAAACCTTTCTTCTTTAGTGGGATACCTTTGTCATTCATTCATTTGTAATACATCACTCGCCAAACTTCAAAGAGTGAACAATCATTCCCTCAAGTTTTCCTCATCCCCAAGCCAATTCTCAACTACATTCTCAGGCTTGGTATGATGCACTTTGTTAGTGCCATAACCTCTTAACTACACATTAGATGGAAGAGTGTGTGCCTTTTCGTTTCATTGTATGTGGTACGATATGCCCAGAGTACAAGAAGGAGCCTCTCTTTGCAATCTCCTTGTTCCAATTCGCATGTCTTTTAGAGGATTGACACCAACACTTTGTTTGTTGACTTAGCTTGCCCATTTTCTCTTGGGTAGTATGACCTTGACAAGTTACGGAATATCTTGATTTCTAATGTCATGATACAAAACAATATAATATCCCCACTAACTAGGACATTAATACCTGCAAAACCAAAGTTAGAATTTATCCAATAATATTTCACTATTCTACCCTCTATCCTAACCCAACCTTAAAGATGTCTCCACACCAGGATCATAAGGACCTTAAAGGGAGCACTTCATAGAAGATGGAGGAGTAACTGGGGATCTAAGGATCATTTTTGATCCTTAGATCCCCAGTTACTCCTCCATCTTCTATGAAGTGCTACCTTTAAGGTCCTTCCGAGAAGAGACGTACTCTATCCAGGGCCCTTGAGACATATGCATATGTTGACATCTACAAAATATTTCGGCCTTATAACCATATTAAGCTCACTCTCTTCCCAATGGGACTCTCTTGATCTTAAGCTATTAAGATCACTCTCTTCCCAAAGGGACTCTCTTGATCTTATCATATTAAATCATGTTTATAATTCTCTTAGAATTCCATAAGTACATATACATTAATACTTTTGTATATATGTATAAGTATGAATTATCCATAAAAATATATTCATTCCTACAAAAGAGATGTATTCAAAATTACAATAAACCGTTAGAATCTTACCTTCCTTAGCTTTAATCGATCTCCTGGCCGACCACACATAATTAGAAATTCTTCCTCTTAGTGTGCTCCCTTCTTTATTAAGTGCCTTGTTTCAAATCTTCATTTGTTTTAAATACTTGTTTTGATCCAGAATGAATCCCTCTTGCTTTCTTACCCAAGGTCTTAATTTTGATTTCTATATTAATAAGTGGTAGATAAATAAGGAATGCAAATGTATTTTATATTCCCTTATAAGCTCCCCATAGTTCATTCATTTATACTTTTGTCGGGGCCCACCAAACAATGTGACTAGGTTCACATATATCCAACTATCATCTCTAATTTCATATATAATAATATGAAGAAAAAGAAACCTAACAATTTACCTCATTATACTTACCTTATTACTTGATGCTTACCCTTGTGTTCGTACTAATGTAATCTTGTCAATGAATCATAATCTTCGTAGTCAATCTCACCCCCACTGACGTGGATAATTGCGATTGGTGAATGAATCATTTATCATGTGTACGAAAGTTGATGCCTTAAATCCTTGTTATGGACCACCTTCATTTGTTAGTCGTTGATTATATCGTTAAATGGACTCCTAATTAGCCAAGTCTTCTTTACATTGGTTCCTTACTCTATACGTGGCGTTTGTAGTTTGTAGGCGGAATACAAAGTGTTCCATGTCCTATTCATACATTGTCGGCTCTTCTTTTTTAGATGTTGATTGTTCCCCCATTATTAATATTTTTTTCTCCTGTGGTCGAGGGTCGTGACCCTTTAACTCCTAACTTATATTATTGTATTATAAGAATGTTATCATTTATAAATAAGCATACCATATGTTACATATGGTGGCAACAATTTATTATTAGATATTGCTATATTATGATAAGCATACTATCATAAATATGATTATTCATTTATCGGATATAATCATTTACTAATATTTCCTATTTTATCTATTAATTCAATATAATATTTATATTATGTTAATACAAATGGCCGGCATTATAATGATGGAATACAATGATTCTAATGATAAAATGAATACATATATTTATATTAAATTAATGTTAAGACTTCCATTAGTTTTATGGGGTTATGACAAACACTTGGTTCACAAAGTGCATCCCCCAATCATTGGTTTCATCATAATCTATGCCCTCTTTTTGAGCATAACCTTTTGCAACAAGGCAGGCTTTGTGTTTTTCAAGTGAGTCATCAGCTTTATATTTCTTTCTAAAAATCCATTTGCAACCAATAGGTTTACAACCAACTGGTGGATCAACCGATTCCCATGTACCATTTCTAAGAAGTGCATCATACTCAGTTTGCATAGCTTTTTGCTACAGTCTAATATGTTTAGCTTCTTTATGGGAATTTGGTTCAGTATCTATTGTCAAATTCAGTTCATCAAGAAACTCTGAAGTATTCGGATTAGAGGATTGAGATTGCTGCCTTAGTTTGTAAAACCTTCTTGTACCAATTTTGCCAGTTTCATCAGGTCTCAAATCTTTTAACATTTGTTGGACTTGTTTGACCCATTTGTGAGAAGATTGGGTTTGAACTAAAGGTGCTTCAAATACCTGAGTATAATCTTCATTAATTGTTGATGGTGCTGAAATATCAGGCTCAATATTAGAGGAAATGCCATTAGAAGAGGTGACTTCTTTTTGCAAAGGAATAAGCGTATTATCTTGAGATGGTGTATCTTGGGATATAGACTTTTCACATATATTTGAATCCTTCATGATGAGAGATATCACAAGGAAATTCTATTTGAGGACAAAATTTTGCAGATTTAACAAGTTATTTAAACTCACTTTCAATATTTGTATTATTTTTGGAGGATTCACAAAATACATCATGAGCAATAATAATTTTTTTATGAACTTCATCATACAACCTATATGCCTTTGAGGATTCTGAATAGCCAAGAAAAATGCACTTATAACTATGTTGACCCAACTTATTCCTTTGTTCCTTAGGGGTCCAAATATTCAAAAGTGTCGAACAGAAGGAGGATATCCATACCATACTTCATGTGGAGTTGTTTGGTGAAGAGAAGATGATGGAGATCTATTGCAAAGATATACTGCTGTTCTTGCTGCTTCAGCCCAAAAATGTAATTGGACACCTTTGAAATACAACATTGCCCGAACCATGTTCGTGATAGTTCTATTCATTCTTTCAACAATGCCATTTTGTTGAGGAGTGCCTAGAATAGTGAGATGATGTTGAATTCCATGTTGATGAAGATAATACTCAAAAATTAGAGGTAAATTCTCCTCCATTATCAGTTTGAAAAGTACCAATTTTAGATTGAGTTTGATTTTCAACCATAATAGAAACACCTTTTAAAGATTTCAAAAGCTTCTAATTTTTGCTGCAAGAAATTAATCCAAGTAATGCGACTAAAGCAACATAAAATATTTAGATCCTCCAACAGAAATTACAGGTAAGGGCCCACATAAATCAGAATGGATGCGTTCCAACTTTTTATGTGCCCTCCAAGTGGAGCGAGAGAAACAATTCATATGTTGTTTGGAAAGTATTCACACTTCACATTTTTCAACTGTTTTAAGAAAAATAGGCAAACCATCAACACCATTCTTTTGCATAATATGAATGCTATCATTATTAATATGTCCAAACCTTGCATGCAATAAAAGATTTGGGGATAATCTACTTTCTTCTGTAAGATATGCTAAATTTCTAGAATTTGCGGAAATACCATTTAGTTTTAATAACCTTCCGTCTTCACAATGAGTAAATACAATTTTATTATTAGGTATTTTCCTTACAACAACTTGTCCATCTATTAAATAAATAGAGTAGCCTTGTTGTTGAATCAACATCAGTGATAACAAATTATGTTGCAAATGGGGAATAAACAATACGTTATGTAGCACAAACTCTGGAAGAAGTGGCAACTTAAATTCAACAGTTCCTTTACCAACAAGCTTCATGAAAATTTTCAAATAAATCACGTCAAAATGTCATATGTTGTGTGGCTCCAATATCTAAAATCCAAGAATCATGCCATGAAGTATTAGATACAAAGTCTGAGATAGAAAGCACATATAGATCATCATCATTGTCACAAGAAAATTGGGCTGCCTCTGAAGCTTTATCACTCCAGTTTTATCATCATTATAAACTTTAGCCTTATCATTCTGTTTAAAAGAATTATCTAAAACTTTCTATTTTATCCCATAAGAGCTTGCACTCGTGTGCCTCGTGACTACCTTTTCTGCAACATCTTTTACAATATAGATGTTGTCGATCATTTTGATTATCATTTTGCCATTGACCTCTACTTTTTCCTTTATCATAATTATTAGTTCTAGAACTCTTTTTCATAGTTTTTTCCCTCTTGATGAGCCAGACAACTATTTTCACTACTATTATCTATTCTCCTTCCAAAAGCTTACTCACGCTTAGCTATCTTTCCAACCAACTGATCAAAAGTATTGGTTTTTTATTGATTGCTAGCTTGAAGGGACTCTAGATAAGTGGAATGTGTTGGAAGAAGAACCTTCATAAAAGCTATGAGATAAATATCAACTTTCCTACCAGCAGCATCAACATCTTGTTTTATGGCTCTGATTTCATAAGCCAAACTTATAACATCATTTTTTAATTCAAGATTAAACAACTTCAACTGCAATTGAATAAAATCTAATTCCGAATGAGAATCATATAGATCCTTTAACTTGTGAAGTGCATCCTATGCAAATGTGCATCCTTGTATATGTCGATACACATCTTTATTAACTGAAGCTCTTATCAAAGCCAAAGCTTTTGAATTATTATATTGCGAAATTTCTTTTTCTCCTTATATATGTTGGTGCTACAGGTTAGGTATTTCCATCACAAATTTTATAACATAAATCATTGAACATAAGAGTAATTTCTACTTTTCTATGCCATTCCAACCAGGTATCTTTCCTAGTTAAAGTTTCTCCACTCAAGACTATAGATTGTATTGTAAATATGAATAAATAGCTTTTCACAGATTGCAAATTTAAAAGGAATGCTTCTTCAATGCTTTTGTTTACAATGAGCAATATAAATATTTTTGTGACCATAAATAAACCAGAGAAAATGAAAATCGGCTCAATATTCACCCCTTCTTCTGCAACTTATACAGTAAGCAAGTGCAAACATTCCTCCGACAAAATTCTTCTCCTTCTAAGACTTTGAGTTTGAAAAAGGAATAAATTCTAGATGGAAAAATATGGAATAGAAGCATGTGCTTTGATATCAATGTCAGGCCAGATTGATTTGAATAAAACAATTTATTCTGAAATCTTGTGTTGAAATCAAAATAGAAGATACAATATATAATGTGCAGAGTTCAACAAACTAATAATATCAGATCACTCTGCACTTACAGAAAACAGAAAATTAAACTAAACAACTATAAGCAAAAATAATTAACTAAGAAGCCCGATGATTAATGGTGTAAAATCCATGTGCAAGATCAGCCACCACAGCCCTGCGAGTAGTGCCTCACATATGGTGGCATCCAAGCCTATGTAACCTCTTGCTAACCCATCTTGTACAAAAACTAGTTCATGATTTGGAACCTTTTTCTTTTGAGGGTCAACTTCCTCTCATTGTGCAGCATGTCCTAAGGGAATGTAAAAGTCAACAAAATTTGTCTAATATTTTCGTACCAAGGAGGTAGGACTATGATTTGGAATAGATGGGCATCTCAAAAGTCCTCATTTACTCCCTCTGAAGCACTCCCAATTCAATATTCAATGGTTGGTCCAGAAGGACATGGTTCTTTCTCGACCATACCACAATAGTGAAAGTGAACTCCTAGAGTAGGAGTAATTATAAACTCACCCATGTATGATTGTCTTGTTCACCAGGTACATCAGCACCTAGTGATACACATAGAATGTGAAGGGCATAGCGAGGGGATGATTTCAAAATTTATGTACAACATACATACACTATGTCTTTTCCTTCACTTCTTGTCATACTATAGTTTCTTTCAGCACTTGACAATAATCAACTTGCAAAGAATATGGGATTGTCCAACCCTCCAACACTAGTTGTTTCTCGTCCATACCACAATAGTGAAAGTGAACTGCTAGAGTAGGAGTAACTATAGACTCACCCATGTATGATTGTCTTGTTCATCAAGTACATCAACACCTAGTGATACAAATTGAATGTGAAGGGCATAGCGAGGGGGTAATTTCAAAATTTATGTACAACATACATACACTATATCTTGTCCTTCACTTCCTGTCATACTATAGTTCCTTCCAGCACTTGACAATAATCAACTTGCAAAAAATATGGGATTGTCCAACCCTCCAACAATGGCTTTTGCCACATAGCACCAATAGCACAATTTGAGGTGTCCACATGCACATGAAATTCCTTATCGTAGTCTAGGTAAGCTAGAATGGGTGTAATCGGAATAATATATTCCAACTACAATGGGTGTACCTACCAACCTATATTCCAACTCTTTAAATGCCTCCTACTTTGTTCCGCATATGCACACTTCACCCATCCTTGTCATCTTGTCCAATAAAAATGATATTTATGAAAAGGCTTTGTGAACTGTTCATAGTAACCAACATGCCCTAATAAAGATTTCAATCCAGTCACATCCTCCAAGCTCTCCATTTTAACGATGACTTTAATCTTGTCGATGTCACTCTTTAACCCCTCTTTGCAAATAATGTGATCGAGCAGCTTACCTTGCAGTACCATAAATCAACATTTCTTTAGGTTGAGTTTCAATCATGTTCTCCAACATCTTTCCATGCATTTCCTCAACACTATAAGGTGACCCACCTTCCCATTGTACATGGACCAATTATCCAAGAAGGCCTTGAAATTGCCACCCAACATCTTGTCAAATATATATAGTATTATCCCTTGAAAGATCATACCGGCATTGCACAACCTAAAGGGCATCTAGTTGTATGATACACCCCATCTTCAACCACTAACATGGTTTTTTATTTATCTTCCTCGACAATATTGATTTGATTGTAGCTCGAGAATCCATCCACAAACAAGTACATCTTGTGCCCTGCCACTTCTTCCAATATGTTGTCAATGAAAGGGATGGGGAAGGGGTGCTTAATGGTGACTACATTGAGGCATCTAAAATCTGCACAAATCCTTATTAGATTTGCTACTTTCTTTGGAGAAGCGCAACACCCATTCCCTCATTTATACCTTTGAAAATAATTCCTCCCTCTAAGATTTCTTTTTCTTCTTGTACTTTGCTAGCATAGTTCTTGTTCATATGGCACAACTTTTTAATGTACAAATTGTACACCTATTACAAGTGGAGTCTAGTGGACACATAACTCTAGTGGCACGCATTTCAAATCATTGTATGTCTAAGCAAACACATCTTTATATTCTAAAATATTTGAATGTCATTGTCTTCAGTACTAGGTCCCAATCATCCTTAAACAAGATTACCTCTAGGTCATCTTTCTTTCCCAAGTTCACCTTTTCTATGCCCCTCTTGGTTTGTTGTACTTCAATTCCTTGCCCCTCTTGAGCCGGTGGACCAATGTGTCATCCACCATCGCCATGCCTTTCTTGTATCTTCCATATTCGAGAGAGAATGTATTACTCTCCAACACTACTTCAATCCTAGACATGTTGCAATTTGGGTGGAAGACTTCATAGTCTTCAATTCGCCAATGAAACAACCCATTGAAGGAACTAGTTTCATCCCTCAACGGCTTCCCGGTTTTAATATCCCTTAATTGTCAAGAAATTGTCAATGTGAGCTTTGTTCCACTACAACATGCAAAATTAAAATAGTTAATGTTTCTAGGACAAACATGAATATCCAATCCTCTCTTGAATAAAGACACTTCTTATGCTAAGACTGCAATGGCAGATCATTGGTGACTTTAAGGTTCCCTCTTAATGTGGATACTCCCTCAATTGAAATGACGTGATTTGATAGATCGCCAAGGGGACTTCCACTGTTTTTAAAGACTTATCAACTTGATTCTAAAAATTTGGCTTCACAATGTGCAACTAACATATATTTTTATTTTCAACTTTTGAACTGCAACAGTAACTTAAACTTGCCAACTTAAACTATTTCTTCTTCTACCTATGGATGCAAGGAAGTGTGGATATACTTGGACTCTCCTTAAATGCAATCTTGTCAATGAAACCACCCACCTAGTGCAAGCTTCTAAGATGTCTTCAAATGATTTTCAACTCAACACCTCTCCAATCCCATCAATGGATGCAAATTAAGGATTAAGTACAAAATAAAGTTCAGTACATTCAAATGTCATTTGAACATGCTTGACAAGACTTGCAATCAATAAGTATACAGTGGTTTATTCTAAGTTCATGTCAAGTATGCATTCACAATTACTCTTATCCAACTAAATTACTCAAAAAAAATTCTAACTTAATAACTCAAAATCAAATCTACTTAGGGCTCATTTGTTTGTCGGAATTCAACTAGAGTAGGAATTAGGAATCGGAATTTATTTTTAATTCTCAATTTGGTGTGCCGAATCGTTATTGGGAATTGGAATTTGTATTCCCATTTTGACCCCAAAATGAGATTTCAAAATTCCACCAAAATAGGTGCTATTGGGATAACAATCCCAATTCCCATTTTGGAATTCCACAAACTTGATAAAAATTTCAGATCCAGAGAGGTAGAGAAGAGCACGGCAAAGGCTTGCTTAGGATTCCAAACATGGGAGAAGGCCTTCTTGAATTCCACAAGAATATCGTTGCTTCTCAAAATGGGGATCTAGGTTTACAAAATTGAAGTGATTTGCCCTAGTTGTAAGAGATATACTAAAACCTAGAGCTTGCACGCCCACAATGACTAGCGAAATGTATGCAGCTACTTCTGCAAGGAAGAGAAACAAAATGTTGAGCATTGCCTCCAATGTCCTCTGAGGAATTGCTTCTGCTGCCTGTCGTTTGTACGAAATCAGTATTGTATAGAGCTCCACTGGCTTGAAAAAAAGTGGATAACTCTTTGTTCTGTTGGTTTGAATTAACACTTGCACAAATGGATCTGCTAAAAGCTTAAAATTCATTGGTGGGTTTTGTAATTTCAGTTCAATTTGACAATGCAGGTAGTCTTCTACATCATTGCCATTGTTGCTGTAGAAAATCTTTGCTTGAGCCCGAATGTCCACGGAGAGCTTGAACAGAGTAGGAAAGACTTCATCCAGTTTGAATTATGTTGCCACTTTGAGTAACTGCATTTCATCTTGACACATTTGATCTTGCTTCAAGCTGATTGATTGGGTTTGATCACAGTTTAAGCCTCAGGTTGTTTCCTATAACATCCACATTCTCACAACCATGAGATTCAAGAAACCTCTCTACTAGTTCTTGATTGAAATTGATATTCAAATCAGGTGGGAAAAAATTAATAAACGAAATTCTGGGTGAACCAAACAGGTCCAGAATAACAAATCCGGAATATCAAATTCACATTCTGACTAAATTCAGAATATTAAATCTGGAATATCATATTCCTGCAGCCAAACGGGCACTTAGTGAGGAATGTAGAGCACTATGCAGTACTTCCAGTTTGATCACAATAATTCACCATGTAAGACACAGCAATTCTCCCTTACAAATGAGGAGAGCAAGCCATATTTAGGAAGCTCAGCTACAATAAATTGCCAATATTAAACAAAATCAATGGCCCAGATTAATTCCTACACTAATTAGGGTTATCACCCTGCCAAACAATAAAATTAAAGCACCTCCAAATGAGCCAATAGGAAAATTATAAAATTTCATCAACTAATCAAAGGCACCAAAGCATGGGCCAATTAGAATTAAGCTCCTACACTATCAACCAATGAGAAAATTACTTGCCACTTAGGCTTACATCAAAATTTCCTATAGAAACTAATTTCCTTTGTTCTTCTCTCTGTTTACTAATTCAATGAACCTGGATAGTATGTTGTTGAGCTCATCCATTGGAGGCATAGGTGTCTTTTGGAGTTTTTAATCTACCACGTCTAACTCAATTTTCCTTGTTGAAATTGTCCTTTACCAATTTAGTGTGCTGTCTTGAACTAAAGTGCTCATCCATTGGAGACATAGGTGTCTTTTGCAGTTTTTAATCTACCACGTCTAACTCAATTTTCCTTGTTGAAATTGTCCTTTACCAATTTAGTGTGTTGTCTTGAACTAAAGTCATGAAAACTATAAAGGCTACAAATTTCCTCAATTGCCCCACATTATAGCACTACAATCCTTAAGGCCGAGAGTCCTCAAGTTTTCTTTCAAAATTTCCAAATTCATGTCTTCTTTTTTCTCATCGATCAAAATGTTACTAACACTACTTACTTAGCCTCATCATTCATTGCTTAGATAGTGCAATTGAGGTGGAAACAATCATTTCTTATCTTCCTCTATTTCCAGAATTTCAGTGAAACTACATGTGGGGTGTAATGTGTAATAGTTTTCCATATGCCAATGGAATAAACCTTCAATTGTTCTTCTCTCATCTTAAGAACACTGTTGCAAATCCAAGATTGCTTCTTTTATCAACTCTATAAAACCCTAGATTCTACCTTTGGTGATATCCAAATCTAAAAAATCAGCCAAGTTCAGTTCTTTGTTTACAAATTACTTCCCAATTCTTGAAGCCAATCTCAAATTTTACACTTCGCTTTTAGTTTTGATAGAGTAAATTCTTCTTTAACGTGTGATTGACTTTGGATATGACATAACAACCACAACCCAACAATGCAATGTAATCATTCTTAAATAATGAAAGACAATAAATTTAGCAAAAAAGCACTTTCTTTCAACAACAATCTTCTACATCATCAGCATTGCCATCACCTCTATGACATAGTGATTGCCTCCCACTTCCTCCTACTAAGAGTTCAACAGGTATAGTTGGCTTTTCAAGATTTTTCAAGGAATCATTTGAAAAAGAATTCAAACTAGAACTCTGTCCATAAAAGTGATCATCAAGCCTTTCCAACTAATCTTCCAGGTGCACCAAAACTAATTGTTAGAATGGATTGGTTATCAGAGTGCATAAGGTCAGTCACCTTCTTTCCTATCATGGCGCACTTAGTTATGGAGTTAACATTTTGGCTCTACTTTTCTCCATAGTCAGTCCCTGAATGTGCGGTTTGTCTACTCCGTGTATGAACTTCTCATCCACAAAAGTGATCATCAAACCTCTCCTACTAAGAGTTCAACAGGTATAGTTGGCTTTTCAAGATTTTTCAAGGAATCGTTTGAAAAAGAATTCAAACTAGAACTCCGTCCATAAAAGTGATCATCAAGCCTCTCCAACTAATCTTCCAGGTGCACCAAAACTGATTGTTAGAATGGATTGGTTATCAGAGTGCATAAGGTCAGTCACCTTCTTTCCTATCATGGCACACTTAGTTATGGAGTTAACATTTTGGCTCTACTTTTCTCCATAGTCAGTCCCTGAATGTGCTGTTTGTCTACTCCGTGTACGAACTTCTCATCCACAAAAGTGATCATCAAACCACTCCTACTAACCTCCAGGTGCACCACAACTGATATTTAGAACGGTTTGATTATGAAGTGCATAAGGTCAGTCACCTGCTTTCCTATCATCGGACACTTAGTTATGGAGTTGAATTTTGGCTCTAGTTTACTCCATAGTCTATCCCTGGATCTGCTGTTTGCCTACTCCATGTATGAATCTGCTGTTTGCCTACTCCATGTATGAATTCATTACCAATGGTAGCGCATAAGATAGGTATGTATAAAAATGCTTTCTTTACTAGAACCATCATTTAAAACTTTTTCGTTCAAGTGCATTGTCCGACTGAAGTTGACCAGACACACAATACTTGCCTAATCATGACACCATCTTCATTCCTCAGCCATTGCCTTCCAGACTTCCACTCTTGCTTGGATAAGCCTTTCTTCCTGCAACTTTAGATTCCATGAAAGGTTTGCTTGACTTGCACTTTAGTCATTTTACTTTATTTTCTTGGCAATGTCTGAAATATTGATCAATTTACATCTGCACGAAAAATGGATCAACTTAAAATATAGGTCTGACAAAGATTGAAACCAACAATAGAAGTAATTGTTTAAAAGCTATTCATATATTTGATGAATGTGTTTTGCATTCTTTAACTAAGAGATATTTTTACTAATGACTTATGTCATATATAAATCCTTGGAACAAACAAGTCACAGGCCTGGCACTCGGCGAAAATCCCAAAACATGTTTGTCAGTCAATAATAATTAGAAACGCATTCATCGTTAAGTTCAACAGATTTACAAAGCTAACTATATTCAACCGAACAAAATATTAAAAAGAACTTAGTAACCTTAGAAAGTATTGATATATTAAATAGAATCTAAAGACAAAAACCTAAATGGAATAAAGAAATGTGCAATTCTTACACAGTTTAAACTATGCATCCTCTAAAAGATAAAAATACAAAACAGATAATCTCCTGCAATTCCTTAAATAGATTAATTAAAAATTAACCATAGAATATTAAACAGAAATCAATGAATCAAAAAAATCTAAATTGGTTAAAACTAGAACAGTGTGTACTGTTAAGCAGTTGTCAAACTCTCTACATGAGAAAAAACTGAAACACAAATATGGCAAGGACAATTGCCAGCAATTCTTCATGTGGCTGGATGATTTCATAAAATGAATGCAAAATAGCAATGTCGATTTGGCATTGAGTTCCTCACTCATTTAGGGCAATTTTTCTCCTAGATTTGTCCTCCCTTTTTGGCAAGATCTTTCACATTCCAACACCAAATCCATCAGTGGCTGTCAAGTGAATTCATTCAAACAGTAAATCTTTGACCATTTATATGGACAAGCACTGTCATATTTGAAGTGCAAATTATCCCTAATTTAGTTGCAAATTTCCTTGGAAATTGACTGCAAATTACTCCCACGGACACCAAAGGGAAAATCATAGCTTGTGCAAAAAGTAAAATATGAATGTCTGATTACAATAGTACCAATTTTATTTAATGAATTTGAACAGATTCCTGATTTTGAATTTTGTTCCGATTATTTTCCTTGAAATCAGGCAACCTCTTATGTACTATTTATGAAGCATACTATTTTCAAGTTACGATCTTTCAAACTTCAAGCATAACTTTAACTTACAAGTCTATTCTACGAGTCTTTTCTTGTTAGGTTAATCATGTTCACATAAACATATAAAGGCAGTGCTGCATAAAGTTGTTTTACTGTCCACACTTATCATAAAGCTATGCTACCATTAGCTAATTTTACTTGTACACTTGATATCTAACAATTTAATAAATGATTTTTCCCTTGGGACAAAATGGATTTAGATTTTCTACACCAAAATTGCTGAATTTATCTCTCCCTGGGGGGACAAAGGGGTTACTCGTTCTCCCCTCTACTGCTAAGTCAAGCCACATCAGATCCGTGAGACCTTGCAGTGGGCACACTTGGCAGCAACATCATCCTACCTCCAGTGGTTCCTCGAGATTACCAAGGACCATTACTTGCCCTCATCTCAGACCTTATCCTTTAGTTTGGGGGTCTTCTCTCCTGTGGGAAGTACTTAGGTTCTTCTTGTCTCTTGCTTTGCCTCCTTGTTCTCTGCTTTCTGCGTTTTTCTTTCTTGTTTGTTTGTTTTCTCCATGGACACCATTTGGTGCTCCCTTTGCTGACTGCAGCCCTGTTGTACTCTCTTCAGTCCCTTAGATCCATTTGCAGTCTCTTGTTGGACATTAATAAGTTTATCTTATCTTATCTTGCACAAAATGTTTCCGACTTTTTTACACATTTATATCTACTTATGCATGGAAATATCCGTGTCTTATTAAATCCACACAATCCCAAAATAAAAATATTCATTGTGCCTTCCCACTTGTAGGCTATTATATAACTAAAGACTAAAATTAGCTGGACAAGACAATTGATACAAGGTACAGACCATATATGCTGGAGTGTTATCATCATGCAATGACTATCAACCTAAACTTGCAACATTAAACATTTGAATCATCTTTACAAGCTATGCCCATTAAAAATATTCCAAAACTCACTAGATCATAACCAATGTAAATCATCTAATGTCTGCTTTTGATATACAAACACTTAGCTGGTAGGTAGATGTTTGGATTGGGTTTTGAATGGATCCTTGTTGGCAGTTGGAGATAGTGGGTCTTTCAATTAGAGCGTAGCAGGTGAGTTCACCTACTAAAAGTGGCTTAGCTATTGAATTATTAATTGAAAATGAAAATAACAAATAAGGGATGCCATAACTGCATTAGCCTCATAGCTGGCTGCTGTATAAACCTGTAGTCTTCATCAGGAAAACATGGTAGTGAGTAGTGTAGGTCAGTTAACTGCCCAAATTTGTGGAATTGTTTTACAGTTAGCGGCCAGAATTAGTGGAGGGTTGCTTATCAGTCAAATGCCATCAGTTCGGGAAATGATTTCTATTTATTGGGGATCACTGGAGTCTGGGTCCTAGAAAGCTCCCAAGGGAATGCAGGCATTGTAGAGCTACCATTAACAAATTAGGGAACAAACTTCATTCTGAATGTGACACTTACTGGGATTAAAACCCTCAGCATCAGACATTATTGCAGGTCAACAGAGGGATTGAACAGGGTGTTTAAGGTCACATTCAATCAACCATATTCAAGGATCTAAATCTGCATGCTATGAAGTACTATTAGCTATATTAGCACAATTCTTTCTATTTAATGTATGTGCTACGAAAGGAATAAAAAAAATTCTCAGTTATTAGTTTTTTTCCCTGGGTTGCTATCTGTAGGTTTTTAGGCTTGAACATTTGAGGCCACAATTTTCTTTGACTGCCCATCATTTTGCCTCTGGATTGACTTAAGAATAGAGAAAATTTAATGAATTTATCCACCAAAAAGTCGGACCTCCCTTCATTACAGGCTACTTTTCTATAAACAAATATGGCGAGAAATGTCAACTTGATGAAATATTATCATTAAGACTATAGAAGATAAAAATTGTCTAGTCTCTATGCATCTACATGATATTTGCAAAATCTTTCTCAGGAATAATATGGCAAAACAAAGATAATGTTTTTCAATTAGTCAAGAAAAAATTAGGTTAGGGTTAGGGAAAAATCACTGCAAAAAGGAGTTGTGATTAAGGCAGAAAACCAGAGAAATGCAGTTTTGCAACAAAACAAAAAAATGTTAAATTGAAAGTTACATTGCAACAGTTTTGTCAAAATATCAGCTTGAGTCTAATTAATTTGAAAATACACAGTTCTTTTAAGTTAGTGCCAGGGCAGAGTACTGATTAATCATGATTGATGTCTGATATAATTGTATACACCTTATAATATGAAGCTCATCATATGGTTTCAATTGTTTCACTTTTAGTCATAGTAATTCATTACATTCTTACAACGTAAGACACTAATAAAATATTTACCTCTACAGAACATACAGAATGGTCACTGTTCTATGAATGCACATATCCTTGTCAACTATTAATAAAACTTTAAGTGCATTAATCAAAAAATGTCATTTAGTAAATTCCATCCAAATGAACTTCAATATTTGAAAAAGGCCCAAATCTGCTAAAACAAATGTTATCTACGTGTACAACTACCAACCTTATTGTGCCAATTACAGCCATCGACACTCTTTCCCTTTCGCAGATAGAACGAAGCAAGCCTTCATTTTCAGCTTGTATCAGTACAGCATCCTGAATCCAAAAACTGTATTCATAAACTATAATCCAATTTCATTTGCATAACTAATACACCATGTGACACATTAATGTAAACAGAATGGAAAAACTGAAAAAGATGTTGAAGACATTGAATCAGACATATTAATTCTGTAAAACATCTCGAATTATGTCGACTTGACTCTTACATCTATAGTTCCAGACTGGCTCAATTTCCACCAGGTGATAAATAGTTTTCAAAGGAATTGAGTTCAGCCAATACTACTAGTTCACATAATGTGGTCTATAAAACTCAGTTTGGTATGTCTAGTTTTGTCCAATTACAAAAGCCTAGATTTTTATGGGGAAAATCTAAATTTCATAGTTATGGATATTTTTATTGAAATGCAAGGGTTCTATCTATTAGTAATAATACAATAATCCCTCTAGTGTTGTAACACATTTCCTATTCCCTAAGAGTGCCAAGGAAACTAGATTATTTTATGCATTCAAAAAGAAAAGTTCTTGGGAGCCCATACATGCTTGGATCACAGCTTCAATTCCTTTTCAAAACCGTCTCATAATGTTAACGTTTGCCCAGAAAAAAAGATAAACTGCAACCAGAAAGAACAAAATAGATGCAAGAGACACAGAATTATCCTAGGAAAGTCCTTCCAGATGAAGGGAAAAACCCAGCCACACAACCAAAAATACCACCTTTATTGATGAAGGAAATAATCAACTGTACAATTGATGCAAGAGCATCTTGAGGTAATCAGCAATCCTGTATGCACGGGCATTGAGCTCAGATTTGTGGACTTATGTTACGTGTGGTTAGGGTTATGTTCGAGACATATTGGTGGACCTTACCCTAAGTGCGCATAACAATTGGAGCAATCGTGTTGAAGGTAGAGCCTTTTTGGTGGCTACTGGTAATGTGTTACTGATTTATTTGTAGACTTTGGAAATTGTATTCACAAGCTCTAATCTGAGGGACTTGGCTTATGCCCTCTTGGATTTGGATTATTGGATGGCACGTGGACCTATGCCTAAGGGCACATACTCTTATTTGGTCTTATGGGTTAGTTATGCATTGTAAACTTGGGGCTTGATCTAAGTATTTAGTTATTTCATGTATTTAATGTTTGTTGCCAAGACGACTTGTGGCTTGAGATTTTATTTAATGTGAGCATTTATTTAATGTGACTTGCTAGGTCGACCTGTGGCTTGGTTTACTATAAGTAGAGGGTCTTGTGATGTCTAGAGTGGTTCATTTCAGCATGGATGAAGCAAGGAGTAGCTGAGAGGAGTCAAGTTTAGCAAAGCTAGTAGCAAGTGTGGCCTTGGAAAACAAGAAGGTTGCTTGGTGTCTTGCGAGCACAAGTTTAGATTCTTCTTGGGGTTTTCTCCCAAATTGTGGGTTTGGGCTAGCTAGTGCTTGGATCTTGTGAAGTCTTGCAGAACTAATATTGTAATTGCTTTGTATATGGCCATAACCCGAAAGGCCTTATAGTCGGGCATGTTGGATGTAATCTTATGATATTACTATGAGAATATATGTTGTTTTGGATCTAAATCTCTGTGTTATTGTTAGTCTTCTATTGTGTGGTTATTTGTTGGGGGCTAGGACATCTCCTTTGGGGAGTCTCCTGCCTTGTAGTGCATCAAGTGGTATGAGAGCCAGGTTGATCTTGTGGATTCGTTGCCTTGGGTTTTCGAAGATCTTGGAAGATGCCTTCGAGAAGATTGGACCCTAGAGAAATTGCAAATCTCTATGATGCTGTGGGGACTAATATTTCAGAGAAGGTTAAAACAGATTTCAGATCTAAGATGGAATTGATGAAGAATGATATGGTTGTTGATTATGAGAACTATAGCTAGGGTACTGAGGAATGTGGGTACATAGGATGGTTACGAAGAAGTTGCTGAAGACTTTTAAGTTGCTAGATCTAGTGAATAAGATAGAATTGATTACATGTAGAGACCTATGGAAGACAAAACTGGTCGGTTGGATAGATCTGGAGCTCAATTGAAATTGAAGCATAAGATGGATGTTTCTAATTTCTCAAGTACTTCAAATACTAAAGACCTAATTGATTGGATTGGTGAGTTGGAAGACTACTATTAGTTAAAGGATATTGGAGATCCATTCAAAGTCGGGTTAGCACAAACTAAGCTAAAAGGACATGTTGCTTTATAGTAGAAAGAATTGCGAAGCGATAGAAAAGAGGAAAGTGAAATGAAGATCACTAGATGGAGATTGATGGTAACAAAATTAAAGGCTAAGTTCATTTCGGTTGATTATGAACTTGAATTGTTTAAAAGATTGCAGAATCTAAAACAGAAGGACATGACTTTGAAAGATTATACCAAGGCATTCTATAAGTTAACCATTCGGTCTGAACATAAAGAACTTTCTAAGGAAACAGTGGCCAAATATATTAATGGCTTGAGATTCAATATTCAAGATGAAATTGGTAAGCTAAAGATTGATTCGATGGAGGATGCTTATCAATATGCTTTGAGGGAAGAAGATAACTTGAAGAGAAGACTTCAAGGTAATTTATGAGGGAAGGACAAACGACAACACTCCGTATGTAATGTCCCCATTTTAGCAGTTGACCAAGTGTGTGCGCGTTAGCCTTGTTCTACATGGTCCTGATGCTAACGAAGGGTTTAATGGGATCTTGGAGTGTTTTGGCCTAGTTATTTCCAGTTTGGGCCAAAACGAAGTTGATTTACTTAGTTTCAGGCATACTTACTATTTTTAGTAAGTCGGCAAGACACAGTGCAGGTCAATTTTGGTGATTGGACTCGATACTCCTCGGTGAGAGCTTTCCGATGAGCTATCACTCGCATTATTCGGAGTCCGATTGCTAATACATTTTAATGCTTGAAGTTTTATTAAAGTAACGTCTAATTTAATTGTAAAATATTAAAGTGTTACTTTAATATATATTTTATGGTGATGTGTACCCAAGGGAGAAATAAGGGGTATTTTAATATATGTTTTATATTACACATCTTTTATCCCACATTGCCCATATGAGTTGAGGGGACCCGTGGGAATAGAATAAAAGGAAGCATTTATGGCTTCATTAGAGAGGTTGAATATGAGAAGAAATTGGTGTGTGAGTTGCAGCTCCGTTCTTGGCATTTGAGGACGTCTATCCTCTCTTGTAACATTCTAGACGTCATTCCCTTGGGGTTTGGCCTTTGGAATTCTTTGTTATTGGCTTCATTATCAGGCAGTTTAGTTGCATTTCCGGCTACAGGCAAATTTGGTATTTTGCTCATATCTTCTTCACTACTTGTTTGACGCTTATGCCGCTTTGAGGGAATGGTATTATGAAGGTCACTTTGAAGGACAAAGTATTGTAGCAGCAAGTTCGAAAGCATGGGCTGGAGTATTATGTCAATACTGCTGAAGTAATTAGTGAGTTGATAAATCTACCATGTATTTGGTTTTATGAATTCTGAAAATAACATTTTATTAGCAGCAATTCATTTCCACTTTGCATATCATTGTAGTTTATTTCTTGTTTATGTTGTATGATACCAATTCCATGCACGAAACACAACAAACAAATAAACATTTGATTTCCGGAGTTATAAGGGCTTTAAAACATTAAATGGAGAAATAAGAAGTTGAATGCAAACTGTTTGACATAATTCCTTTCAGCAATTTGGTTTAGTTTTTTTGGACATCCAGGGGTGCCCATTACAGTGGTATCAGAGCTATAAGTCCTGCCATCCTGTGGAGGTCTTATAGGGAATTTGGAACAGCCGAATAGAGGGAAAAAGTAAGTAAAAAAAACACAGGCTAAGCATTTATGTTTGAGCATGCGACAGGGGTCTTATAATTTCCGCGATACCAGAGCAAGACAAAATAGGATTTCAGACTTGCAAAGCAAACAGTTTAGTACATCCGTGCAGGGGGACATTGAATTCAACCATACAGACACAGAGGAGATATTCTGTGATCAGGACAATAATATGGGTGATCGAGATGACAGGAATACAGGATTAGGCGGAGGCAGAAATGCTGGTCCAGATCAAGGGGAGGTACTGTTCCGACAGTTACTGGATACATTAGAGCAGGGGCAGCGTATGCAGCAGGAGCAGAATAGGCGAATGGACATGATGTTGCAGCTCATGGCTAGACAGATGGGTGTCAATATTAATCCAGGTGATGCCAACAACAGAAACAATAACAACGAGGGAAACAATAACAACGGGGGAAACAATAACCATGAAGGCCAAGGCAACAACAATGATCCTGAGAATAACATTAATGGTAATAATGGACACGGCAACAATGGGAATGAGGCTGATAACTTTAGACACGTTGCACGCCCAGCACGGACTGTGAGCTTGAGACCTCTTCTACCCACTTTTCCACCCAGAGATCCGGTTCATCCAGTAAACGAACCGCAGATTACCGAGTTACAGGATCAGTTCAGGAGGGACTGGGAGGCTAGTGGACCAGAGTTTCACGCGGATATTTCTCTTAGAGATTATATGGACTTGAGGATGAGACACATGCCTAAAGCAGGAGGGAGGAATCAAAACTTTGAGCTGAGGAAGAAAGTTGGAAAACTTTCTTTACATTATTATGATGCTTCAGGGAAGATGACTGCACGAGCTTGGGTGCAGAAGGTAGATACATACTTGCAGCTTAATCCTATGCCTGAGGAGGAGGCTATCAAGTATGCGGCTATGCACTTGGATGGCGTTGCACATGAATGGTGGCATCATGGCATGGTGACTTTGGGGCATAATCAGATTACATCTTATGAGGAATTCACCGAAACATTGATTGGGAGATTTGACACTAAGGATCCCGAGTTACATTTCAAGGAGCTAGCACAGTTAAAATAGTCAGGTTCTGTGGATGCTTACATTGCCAAGTTTCAGCGCTTGTCTGTACTTGTTACTGATATCTCTCCTAGGAGATTGGTGGTGTTATTTTGTGATGGTCTTGCTGATCCATTACGAGGTTGGGTGAAGGGACATGATCCACTCACATTAGCTGAAGCAACTAAAAAGGCACGAGATTTAGCCCCTTCGGTATACAAAGGAAAAAACCATTCAACAGATTCTTCCTACCGCAAGGACAAAGACAAAAAATCATTTCAGAAAGAGTATAGCAAACCCAAAGAAGGATCAAAAGGACTAGACAATGAAACCTTGAATGAACTTCGAAAGAAGAAGCTGTGCTTCCATTGTAGAGAGCCTTGGGACTTATCTCATAAATGTTCTCTCAAGGCTAAGGCAAATCAAATGGAGTATTTTTCAGCAGAAGAGTCAGAGTCAGAAGGGGAGGATCAGCACTCCGATTCAGATGAGGGTAACACTATAGAGGAGAGCAACATTCCTAAAGATGATAGATCGTTGGCACGCTTGACAGGGGCCCAAAAGGCAATCACATTTAAGGTCAGGGGTACTATCCAGGGGCAGAAAGTGATATCTCTTATTGACACTGGGGCTACACATAACTTCATAGATGCACAATTGGTAGCCAGGAGAGGGTTACAGACAGAGGAGCATGATGGGTTTAGAGTCATGGTGGCTAATGGTGATAAGTTATTATGCACTCGGAAGATATCTAATCTTCGCATCAGGTTTGGAGATGGCTACGAGTTGGAAGATGAGTTCTATGTTGTGGACATGGGAGATTATGATGTCATCCTCGACATGACATGGATGGCTTCACTAGTTGAGTTCACACTCAATCTAGCGAAATTGGAGATGAGATTCCAGCATGAGGGGAGAACTGTGGTACTTAGAGGGCTTTCAGATGGAGGTTGCAGAATAGTGTCCTTGAGGAGAATGCAGAGACTTTTTCGTCATGATGACATAGAGTGGGCGGCAGAGTGCCACATTATGCCAACTTCACCAGAGCCACAAGAAAAGAGTCATCCACTAGATGTCCAGAAGATACTTGATAGACACGCTAAAGTATTTAGCGATATTCCTCATGGGGTTCCTCCTGACAGAGGGATGGAACATGTTATTGAGCTCGAGGAGGGAGCCAAACCAGTTATGATTACTCCCTATCCTCATCCTAAGAAACACAAGGATGAGATAGAGAAGGCGATTAAGGATTTGTTGGAGATGGGGCATATCAGGCCCAGTAAGAGCCCTTTTGCTTCAGCAGTAGTATTGGTAAAGAAGAAGGATGGGACAATGCGCATGTGCATCGATTACAGGGCACTGAATAAGAAAACAATTAAAAACAGGTATCCCATTCCTAGGATTGATGAGCTGATTGATGAGTTGCATGGGGCATGCTTCTTCACCAAAATTGATTTGCGATCCGGATACCATCAGATCAGGATGAGAGCAAAGGACATCGAGAAAACAGCCTTCCGATGTCACTATGGCCACTTTGAGTTCATGGTTATGCCATTTGGTCTAACCAATGCACCTGCTACATTTCAAAGTTGTATGAACCAGGTATTCAGGAAGCAGCTAAGGAGATTTGTCTTGATCTTCTTTGATGACATCTTGGTCTTCAGTAAGACCTGGGAGGAGCACTTACATCATCTGGAGGAGGTGTTATCTATTCTGGAGAGAGAGTCATTGTATGCCAAGGAATCTAAATGTGAGTTTGGCATGACTGAGCTCCTTTACCTGGGGCATATCATTAGTGCAGATGGCGTTCGGGTTGATCCCGAAAAGATTAGAGCTATTGTAGAGTGGCCTACTCCCACAAACCTTACACAGCTTAAGGGATTCTTTGGTTTATGTGGTTTTTATAGAAGGTTTGTTAAGGGATTCTCACAGATTGCTACACCCTTAACAGATCTTACCAGGAAAGGAGCCTTCGTGTGGACAGGGGCAGCACAAAGGTGTTTTGAGCATTTCAAGCAGGTAATGTCTTCATGTCCAGTTCTAGCTCTACCGGATTTCACAAAGCCTTTTGAGCTTCATTGTGATGCATCAGGTGATGGGATTCGAGCAGTATTGATGCAGGAGAAGCATCCCATTGCATTCAAGAGTAGGAAGCTCCGAGGAGTTGAGAAAAGTTATTCTGTCTATGACCGGGAGATGTTGGCCATAATGCATGCATTGGCCAAATTTCGATCATATTTGGTAGGTGGACGTTTTGTGATCAAGACTGATCACAACAGTATTAAATACTTCATGAGCCAGCGTGATCTTAATGACCGGCAACAAAAATGGGTGACTAAATTGCAGGCTTATGACTTTGACATAGAGTTTGTCAAAGGTAAGAAAAATGTGGTGGCTGATGCCTTATCTCGGAGACCTCACTTATGTGCTCTGGCAGAGATTTCAGGAGATTGGAGAGATCGGATTATAGCAGAGTATGTCGGAGATGCTTGGGCTTCTGGATTGATTTCAGGTACCATACAGGATGATCGCTATGAGGTGATAGATGGATTGATCAGAGTTCAGGACAGGGTTTATTTGATTCCGTCATCACATTTGAGAGAGGCGATATTGAAGGCATTTCATGATGCACCCACAGCAGGACATCCGGGGGTCTTCAAGACCTACAGGCAGATCCGAGAGCGGTTTTCATGGAAAGGGCTCAAGGATGATGTTCAGAGGTATGTCAGGGAGTGTATGGTTTGTCAACAAAATAAGGGAGAACACACATTTCCTGCAGGTTTATTACAGCCCTTGCCCATTCCTGATAGGAAATGGGAAAGTATTTCGATGGACTTCATCACTGGTTTACCACGAGTGCAGGGAAGGGATTGCATCTATGTGGTGGTGGACCGCTTGACGAAGTTTGCTCACTTCTTTGCTATTCCGTCCACTTACACAGCAGCACAGGTGGCAGATCTTTTCTTTAAAGAGATATTCAGGTTACATGGGCTGCCCAGATTCATTGTCAGCGACCGGGATAGTAAGTTTATGAGTGTTTTTTGGCAAGAGTTGTTTAGGTTGTGTGGTACAGATCTTACACCTAGCACTAGTTATCATCCGCAAACAGATGGGCAAACAGAGATTGTGAATAAATGGGCGGAAGGATATTTGAGGAACTATGTAACTACACAACAAAAGGCTTGGATCAGATGGTTGCATATGGGAGAGTATTGTTATAACACCACTTATCATATGTCCATCAAGATGACTCCTTTCATGGCACTCTATGGTTATGAAGCACCTAGCTTCATGGATTTAGTTTTGGGGGACAGTAGAGTGCCCAAAGCCAAAAACTTATTGCAGGATAGTCAAGACATCCTGAAAGTGCTCAAAGAGAATATACAACAGGCCCAGAATCAACAGAAATTGTATGCTGATCAGCACCGAATAGAGCGTAGCTTCGAGGTAGGGGATATGGTTTACTTGAGGCTACAACCATATAGACAGTCATCGCTCAAGAAGAGCGGAGCTGAAAAGTTGAAACCTAGATTTTATGGTCCCTACAGGGTGATTCGCAAAGTGGGCAAAGTCGCCTATGAGCTTGAGCTTCCAGAGGGCAATCGAGTGCACAATGTGTTTCATGTGTCTAGGCTTAAGAAAGCCATTGGTCAGAGTGTAGTGCCTTCTGCAGATTTACCCCCTTTGGATGAGGAGGGGAAGCTTGTGTTAGTACCTGAGGCTATTGTGGATACCAGAGAGAGGAAGCTTAGAAACAGGATAGTGAAGGAGTATTTGGTCAAATGGAAAGACCTGCCGGAGGAAGATTCTACATGGGAGAGTGAGCAGGTTATTCAGCAGGCTGGACTGAGGTTGCTTGAGGACAAGCAATTTCAAGGGGGGCGGACTGTAATGTCCCCATTTTAGCAGTTGACCAAGTGTGTGCGCGTTAGCCTTGTTCTACATGGTCCCGAGGGCTAACGAAGGGTTTAATGGGATCTTGGAGTGTTTTGGCCTAGTCATTTCCAGTTTGGGCCAAAACGAAGTTGATTTACTTAGTTTCAGGCATACTTACTATTTTTAGTAAGTCGGCAGGACACAGTGCAGGTCAATTTTGGTGATTGGACTCGATACTCCTCAGTGAGAGCTTTCCGATGAGCTATCACTCGCATTATTCGAAGTCCGATTGCTAATACATTTTAATGCCTGAAGTTTTATTAAAGTAACGTCTAATTTAATTGTAAAATATTAAAGTGTTACTTTAATATATATTTTATGGTGATGTGTACCCAAGGGAGACATAAGGGGTATTTTAATATATGTTTTATATTACACATCTTTTATCCCACATTGCCCATATGAGTTGAGGGGACCCGTGGGAATAGAATAAAAGGAAGCATTTGTGGCTTCATTAGAGAGGTTGAATATGAGAAGAAATTGGTGTGTGAGTTGCAGCTCCGTTCTTGGCATTTGAGGACGTCTATCCTCTCTTGTAACATTCTAGACGTCATTCCCTTGGGGTTTGGCCTTTGGAATTCTTTGTTATTGGCTTCATTATCAGGCAGTTTAGTTGCATTTCCGGCTACAGGCAAATTTGGTATTTTGCTCATATCTTCTTCACTACTTGTTTGACGCTTATGCCGCTTTGAGGGAATGGTATTATGAAGGTCACTTTGAAGGACAAAGTATTGTAGCAGCAAGTTCGAAAGCATGGGCTGGAGTATTATGTCAATACTGCTGAAGTAATTAGTGAGTTGATAAATCTACCATGTATTTGGTTTTATGAATTCTGAAAATAACATTTTATTAGCAGCAATTCATTTCCACTTTGCATATCATTGTAGTTTATTTCTTGTTTATGTTGTATGATACCAATTCCATGCACGAAACACAACAAACAAATAAACATTTGATTTCCGGAGTTATAAGGGCTTTAAAACATTAAATGGAGAAATAAGAAGTTGAATGCAAACTGTTTGACATAATTCTTTTCAGCAATTTGGTTTAGTTCTTTTGGACATCCAGGGGTGCCCATTACACCGTAAAGAATAAACAGATTGTTGAAGATGAACCAAAACCTATTGAACAGAGGATGAGAGCAAGTAGAGGTGCATTTAAGGGAACTTGTTTCAGATGTAGTGAAGGACATAGAGCTTTTGAATGTCTCAATACTAATAGAAAGGTTGGTGATAAAAGAACTGTTGTGGCAGATGAGAATGTGGATTCGGTGAAAGAGCCTAAAGTGTTGGATAACTTGGTGGTTCGACAAGTATTGCTTGGTAAAAAAGTACAAGAACCTTGTTAACAGAGAATTAAATTCAGGACACGTAAGACTAGAGGTAAATGCTGAAATGTGATTGTGGATGATAGTAGTACTGATAAGCTAGTTGCTCACGAGATGGTTCAGAAATTTGGTTGGAAGAGAGTGAGACATCCTTGTCTTTATAAGATCAATTGGTTTCAAGATGAGCATGCTTTGGAAGTAAGGGAGCAATATCTTGTTGATTTTCAGATTGAGCAATATATTGATCAGGAGTTGTGTGATATTGTGTACATAGTATGATTGCAAGACAATACATGATTGTGTCGAGAATGTGTTTACTATTGAGAAGGGTGGCAGGAAGTTTCCATTGATTCCTTTGCATAATGCAGAACTTGGTAGGAGGAACCTAAGTTTTGGTAGGCGAGTTGAGTTGAAAGATTCTTGAAGGGTTAGAGATCAGCATGGAAAACAGATATGCGCCTCACCAAGGATGTGAAGATGACAGTTGCAGAAAACGATTTGCAATAGTGGAACAAAGTCAAGAGTGCACAAGTTGATAACTCAGAAGACATGTATGTGAAGAACCAGTTCGAAGTTTATGTGTTGAACCCTGGAAGATGTTCTTCCAAGTGTTGAGAACATCTTTTCTTCGCAGCTGGGGTGTCTGATGCAGGAGCAAACTGGGGTAGTCAGCAATATTGTATGAAGGGGCATTGAGCTCAGATTTGTGGAATTATGTTACATGCAGCTAGGGTTATGTTCGAGAGATACTCAAGGACCTTGCCCTAAGTGTGCATAACAATTGGAGCAATCGTGTTGATAGTCCTTTTGGTGGTTGTTGGTAACATGTTCCTAGTTTATTGGCAGACTTTGGAGATTGTATTCGCAAGCTTAGATCCGAGGGACTTGGCTTATGTGCTCTTGGATTTGGATCATGTAATGTCCCCATTTTTGACGAGTTTGTGCAGTTAATGGAGTTAGCTCATCATAGCGACCCTCGTGAGCTAACATGGTGATTTGGGAGTCCCAGCTGTGGACTTACCAGTTTTAGTAAATCTGCTTTTGGTGGTGCAGTGGATGGCTCTGCAAGTAAGTTATCACCTACAGTACATGTAGTAATTAATTGTGAGCTCTTATTTTTTATTTATAAAGTTGTATTATTATAATAATAATATTTTATTATAATAATGAAATTTAAAGATATTTCTAAATGAGTTGTGTTGTAAAGTTTCAAGAGCTGAGTTCTTTTAAGAAACTCTGTAATTTATGATGTTAAGTTCTTTTGGCGATAAAGGATTATAAATATGAGCTCATTTAATGGGGAAAAGCATCCGAAAATTTATTTTCTTTTGTTGCTCTGTGCAAAAGTGTTTACTGATTTTTTCACCCTTGTTGTGGTATAAGGGTCTGAAGTTGAGTGGGCAATTCACTGCTGAGGTATAGTGATTTGTGATATTTTGAATATTTATTATATCTCCCTAACTGTGTCTCCTGTGGCTGGGAGTTATTGTCTTGGTAAAAGATTGAATTATGAAGGTGGTTTAAGAATTGCATTTACAAATAGGTTTGCTCTATTCTCCTACTGTTCTTACTATGTCTAGGAGATTGAATCTGCTGGAAGTAATTGTGAGGATTTGACAGTGATTTGTTGTGAATTTATTGCCAACCTGCGTCTGATTTTTAGAGGCCACAATTTGAGTTTTACAGACTACCCATTCACTTCTGAAGGCAGCATTTCAATTATTCCAAGCACCATTGGCAATTACCAAGCCAATAAATTCCTTGGAGGCTTGGCGGCAATTTTCCTTGGGTATAACGAATTGAACTAGGCAAATTAGGGGCCGCAGGGGCATTTTGCAAGGGCTGCCTCCATTTAATGTGGCCTGTGATATTAGTCAAGAGTTTGCAATAACCTTAGAACAGGCTGCATGCATGTTATGTGTCCCGCATTAGCATTTCCAAGGGTCAGGGGTGATGTCTAAAGACTCATATAGCAAAATCCTGTAGCTGTGATTGGTTATACTGGACTTTAGTTGCATAATCCGGCTCGTCTCTGAGGTTTGTAGTGCTGCTAGTAATAATTGAACTTCATTTGTAGCTGATAAAGGGAACTTGGGAGATTTACGGTGTGAATCAGATTTCAATGATTGATATGGTTAAAAATCAGGTTCTATGTAATTTGAATTCATAGCAGTTTAATAAATTAACACAGTTCAATATCTGGCATTTATGGTTCAGTTTGGTACTTAGATTCAGCACTCATCTTCAATATAGTTAATTTTGCAAAAAATTCATATGTACCAAAAATACAAAGACGAATACATTCAAAACATCATACTATACAGTGATAACATAATGATCTGCCAAATGTTTGTTGAAATGCCAAACATTCGAATAGTGAGAAAATTGGTAAAATAAGCATTTATCTAAGCTATAACCAAGCAGGGTTATTACAGATCATCGGATGGCACGTGGACCAATGCCTAAGGGCGCATACTCTTATTTGGTCTTATGAGTTAATTATGCATTGTAAACTTGAGGCTTATCCTAAGTATTTAGGTATTTCATGTATTTAATGTTTGTTACCAAGCCGACCTGTGGCTTGAGAGTTTATTTAATGTGACTTGCTAGGCTGACCTGTGGCTTGGTTTTGTATAAGTAGAGGGTCTTCTGATGTCTTTAGTCATTCATTTCAGCATGGAGGAAACAAGGAGTAGATGAGAGGAGCCAAGTTTAGCAGAGCTAGTAGCAAGTGTGGGCTTGGACAAGAAGAAGTTTGCTTGGTGGCTTGCGAGCACAAGTTTAGATTCTTCTTGGGGTTTTCTACTAGATTGTGGGTCTGGGCTAGCTATCGGTTGGATCTTGCGAGGTCTTGCAGAGCTGTTAGTGTAATTGCTTATTTGGCAATAACCTGGAAGGCCTTAGAGCCAAGCATGTTGGATGTAATCTTATGATACTATTATGAGAACATATGCTATTTTGGATCTAAATCTCTGTATTATTGTTACTCTTCTGCTGTGCAGTTATTTGTTAGGGGCTAGGACATCTCCTCTAGGAATTCTCCTACCTTGTATTGCATTAACAATGGTTTTCTAGTGATGTGATATATAAAACAAATAGAGACACTTCACATTACAACCTAGGTCTCTTCAAATTCCAAATACATGATTTTTGTATTTCCATACACATGCCTAACGCTTGTCATACAACACGTCTCTATATTTAATATTATCTCAATTATTATCACAAATGTCCTCTTTAGCTAAAGTTGACCATAACGGTTTTAACGACCATAATCCAATAAAACAAAGATAAACATCTCTATCGCAGCTACAATCTTCAACACTCCCTCTTAGCAAGAGAGAGCTTTAGCATAGTTGTAACTAAAAAATGTCAATGATAAATTCTAATCACATGGATTTTCAAAAACATGTTATCCCAGCATTACATAATTCATGGAATTATTCAATATGAAAATCTACAAGAATCACAACCAATTTTCATCATGGACTCTCTCAACGTGATGTTGTCATGGAATCTGTCAACATCACAAGCATGCAAATCTCTTACATCATGGACTCTCTCAACATGACAAGCCTACAAGGCTCACAACCAATTTACATCACATGTTATCACGAAATCTCTCCACATGACATCCAACTCCCATCACGGAATCTCTCAATGTGATGACAACATGGACTATGATTTCTTTCATAAGCCAAAGAGTTCTTATAACTATCCCTATGTAATACACCCTCTTTGAGATAAAATATAATAACAATAAATAGATATAAATTATAAAATATTTTATTGCTAAATAAACTATATCATTAAATGACAAAAGGAAATAAGAAATTATCAATTTATTTCCTAGATAGGAAACTCATATTTGTTTCATTACGTTTCCTAAATGAAAAGAATCCATATATAATTGAAATCTTATCTTAGAAAATTATCAATATTAAAGAAAAGTAATAATAAATGAAATCATGATAAAAATAATAATAAACCTATATACAAATAACTAACTCTGTCTAATAAGATATTACTATCCAATTATAATCATTGCAGATATTATTCTATCCTTATTCTATCCTCTGACATAAACTAAAAGTCGCCTATTCCAAAGGACGTGACTAGGCAATACACACGTATATATTTACATAAGTTTGGAACCAAAGAATGGGCACGGGAGGAAGCTGAGACCCATTGAATAACGAAACATACATTCTGTAGCAGAGATAGTAATTCGGTACACCTACCAATCGAGAGAGTCATAATATTTTATTATCACTTACCAACATGGATAGAAGATTTACTCCATAGCAAGCCAAACCAAAACACAAACACAACTACCAAATCGAGCATGAGATAAACACTCGAACATAAGAAGCATAGCATCGAACATAGTGGAAATAACCAAACATAAGGAAAATGAATATGATCACCTCTGAAAGAGGCATGTTTAGTATCGAAACCAATCGTAGCTGGACGAATAAATAAATTGTATTAAACACCAACAATGTGACGAGAAAGGAAAGGGTTTCAGTGACAAGGAAAGACAACCCATGCAAGAGCCACGAAGTAAACACAATCCATTACCAAGAGGCAACGAAGGCACCTAGGGCAATGGAGGAGAGATATAATAGACGTATCTAATTTGCCAACATAATCATCAAAATAGCATCGTTAGTGGTTGGAGGAAGCAACAATGCAAATACAAAAGTCTGAACATTAATTGGTATAGCCACAAAGAGTTGTTGTAACTTCATTGATTCGAAACCGTTGAATCTTATGAAACTCAAAGAAATCGAACCACATATTATAAATTTGGTAATCAAAACCATCATTTGTAGTTACATGAATGTTGACTAATCAAGGCTGATATGAAGAAAGTTATAATTGAATAAATAAGTGTATAAGAAGACAATAATCACTAAAGTGGAGGGAAGAATATCAGATCAGACATGGAAGGGAGTATGTTTTTACATGTTAAACTTTGCATAAGACATGTTGAGAAAACATAGCAAAAGAGGACAAAGTAAAAGAGGGCATTCATTGATAGGGCATCTATAACAATTTAGTACTAAGATAATAGCGAGACATCGACTAATTAATCTGAAGAAATAACAAGTTACCTAGCAATATAAGAGGCTTGACTTTATAAGTCAATGATCCCAAAAAGATATAGTTATGCCTTGAATAATATATGCAGTGGAATATATATATATATATACAAGGATAAGAATTAAAATAAAGATCAACAAAAGGAATACTAAATCAGTGAAGATTATAACAGAGATATAGAGCAGACTTATAAAATTCTTAATAAGAAGAGGCCATAAATAGAGTGATACTATTAAGGGGAATACCCGACCAAAGAGCTAGAAGTATGTTTAATTTATTTACTTTCCAGTGACAAATATGAATTATGCAATATGAAAATTATCAACCAAGTTTGATAACCATATATGAGATAAGAGCTATATAGTTCTTATAGGGATCAAATAAGAGCTTGATAGAGGGTATTCTTTACGAATGTCAAGTTTCTCTTAAGAGAACTCAGAGACTAGAGGGCATTCTTGATCGAATGTCGAGATTCCAAGATGGAACCCAAAGAAAGAATTTTAGAGAATCTCTTAGAGACAATATATATATATATTGTAGTGGTCAAACATATGCATATGTCAGAGATAAGAGACTTGGTAGAGGTGGGATCTCTACCAAGTAGTGTTACCAGAGATCCCAAAGAGGCCTAAGGGAGAAGCTCTTTCTATGACAATTACCTAATCGGGATGAAATTGTCACCAAAGGGTTAGGTGACTAGAGAAAGGATTTATCTCGAAGGATTAGGAAGGGTAGCTTGGGTAGTATTTAGGGTAGTATTTACTTTAATCCAATATTGCTAATAAGTTTTATATACAACTTTTAATATTGTTTTGACAAATGGTTGCAAGTTATAGCATTCAAACCTAGTTTGGAAGTGGGGGCATTACACCTTATAACTTTATTAATTTAATAAGAACTCATAATTAACAAGAGAGATATTAATAACTCATAACAACTATAATAGAGATCAATGCTCAAAAAAATACTATACCCAGTATTGTAATAGAACTCAATATTCAAGATATCATCATGAGTACTTATCTCTTTTACATGCAAATTCATCAATGTTTCCAACTTAGTTCTTTAATATTTCCTTTGCTCAACAACAATTTCAGGATCTTACTTATGGCCATGCAATCCCATGATGACACTAAGTCAACCAATAAATAAAAAATGCCAACACAAAGTCTTTGCTTCTAAAAAAATAGTTAACAAGTATAAGAATCACTCTCGCTTTGTCACATAACCTCCCCCTGAAGCTGAATATACTTCTTTCAAATTTTCTAAATTATCACTTCAGTCTCATGACTTCTGCACATCATCTCTCTCTCTTCTTGATGCTTCTTGCAACGAAGGGAGATTAATTAAAAAAAAACTATTATATAAAATATATCGAGATCAATGTAAAAAGCATACACTAAACAATTGTAGAATACTTATCTCTACACATATCATAGAATGCAACCATATCAACCAAATTTCCAGGTTCCATTAATCATTGTTTTGGACATTGAAGGAGCTACAGGTATTAGCTGTTGAAACTACTTCAAAGCTAATTCCTTTGATCTTTGGACCTTAACTAATAACTGAGGTAAATAAAGCCTTCAAGGTTCTATACCACGGCGTCGTTCATAGATACTTGGGACAACTATTACAGATGCTTCATTTTAAATTGGAAAATTTGCAAGACCATATTTCCATCTGACTAGGTCTGACTTCATCCACCAATAGGGGAGACACTAGTCATAATTGATGAACTCACAAAACCAACATAACCTGATGAATGTGATGGGGAGGTTGTTGTTGTTCATCCAAACCAGGTCTCATAGCCTTGGAGGAACCCACACAAACAATATCATTCTCAACAATCTCTTATTTGATAGTCTCTATGCCTCACTCAATGCATTTGCAATGTAAACCTCTTGCCGTTCATATTCACCGCTTTGGGCTTCGAAGAATTCTTCTTAATGTTCATCTTTGTGCTTCTACTCGGCTTTCACAAACTCTTCGATAACATTAGACAAAGGAAACACTTTTTCGTTTTGATTTTCAAAGTTGCATTCTTTGATCGATAGAGTGTCCATGCTAGTGATAGTTCTGGAGTTTACTGCGGAATTGAATGGCAAGCCTCACCCTACTTCAGATTCAAAACATCACTATTATCCTCCTTGTACACTCATAATATTGTTGAGTTGGAGAAATAGCTTCCAGCACCACTTTGTCTTAGATATCAGATGATATATAGCTTCCACTTAGAAATGGAGATGTTCTTCGCTTTTAATAATCTTAGACTCAATCGCAGCTTTAGCCATTCATTGAACATGACCGATCCTTGCTGCTATACTATGAACAACTCAACATCCATAAATTGTCATTTCCTTTTGAAACAAACAACTGAATATGAAAGCATCTTGACTGTGGAAACCATTATCAAGAAGGTAAGATGACATCATACCATAGAATGGAACCGATCACAATAAATGAAGGACTTCAATGTTTGAAAAAAAAACACCAAGAAATGATAATAATCAAAACTAATGAATACTACCAGCTCCAACAAGACAAAGAAAACTAGAGCATGCACGATAATGTTTCCATAAGTATAAGAAGATTTTTATCATAGACATGGACGAACAAACAATCAAAACGATTTTGTTACCTCGATGATTCATAGTATAATGCCCCCTCTTGAGAACTTGATCAAATATGGCAATGAAATTTGTTCTTGCCTTTACATTTTGGGAAAATACCCACAAGATAAAGAGAACTTGAGCATACATGATAACGTTTCCATAAGTATAAGATCTTTATCATAGACATAGACGAACAAACAATCAAAAGGATTTCGTTACCCCAATGATTCATAGTTTAATACACCTTCTTGAGAACTCGATCAAAAATGGCAGTGAAGTCGGTTCTTGCCATTACCACTCTAAGAAAATACCTACAACATCCATGTGATCTTCAGATTCTCACAACTTCAAATTCTCCTCCTGCAATTAAGGTAGGCTCAAAACCACAGTTGGCTCACAACAATTTATGTCTTACAATTCATGGTACTCCTCTCCTCAACACGACCACCCCGACAATGCAACAACTTATGGGGAGGTGATGTGCTATTTCAGGTTCTAGCAAGGCATCTCATTCTCCACTTCCAGCATGTCCAAATGTTGGATTAGAGTCTATAAATGCTCCTCTTTCTTATCTAGAATGACAAGGAGTCCACTTTGTGATATAATGAGTGGCATGGTGGCACTTTGCAGTAGAAACACAAGAAATCAGTAATCCATATCAACCAATAATAAACTTGTCGTTTCTCTTCAAACAACACCACAAATAGTCAATTCATATAAAATATCATCTCAAAAACAATCATGAATGAAAAATAAGTCAACAATAAACAAGGAGGATATCATCACAAATGAACTAAAGCTTCTTCCTTCACCCAAAATTCTAATTGCTATTATCTAACCTGGCTCCAATACCATTTTAAGTTTTGCCCAGAAATAAAGATAAACTGCAATCAGAAAGAACAAAATAGATGCAACAGACATCCAAAGTTATCTAGGAAAAACCCTTCATGATGAAAGGAAAAAACCCAACCACACAACCAAAAATACCACTCTTATTGATCAAGAAAATATTCAAGAGAAAATATTCAAGTGTACAATGTTTTTCGCTTGATGTGATATATATAACAAATAGAGAGACTCTTCACATTACAACCGAAGGTCTCTTCAAACTTCAATACATAACTCTTGTGTATTTCCATATACATGCCAAAACGCATGTTGTACGACACATGTCGCTATTTTTAATATTATCTCAATTATTATCACAAATGTCCTCTTCAGCTGAAGGTGACCATAACAGTTATAATGACCATAATCAAATAAAACAAAGATAAAGATCTCTATCATAGCTACAATTGTCAACACATAAGACACCTTCCCATGCATTTTGGCTGGTAATGAGCCCAAAGTTTTTTTATGCATGTATTCTACCTAAATATTAATGAGTGAAGCCTTATCATTGCCCTTTCCTATCACTATAATTTTAATTTTCTAGATTTAATACTCCAAATGGATGTGTTCTCTAATTTTTACACAAGTTATTGCTTAAATCTATAACATTGACATTGTCTTAAAAGTACCAATATATATTAGTGCTTACTTACCTTTGTATTCTAAGATTGGATTTTGTTTACAAGCTCTCATATCAGCATTGTGTTGTGAGGTTTTCACTCCATCGCCCCAAAATTTTTTTGGACCCCCTTTTTCAAGCAAGCCTTGGCAATTTTCGAGGATTTTTTGGAATTTTCCAGTTGCGTTTGCAAAATTTGGAGTTGTCTAGAGGTTTTCAAATAGATGATTTTTTACACCTTGGATGACTTCGGGCCAGGAAGGGATTTGGTTATTTTTCACCCGGTGCAAAACTTCATTTTCCAGAACATGTAATTTTATTCTTAGGCCAAACAAAATTCAACAACATTTTTTTTCGATGGTTAAATCGATATCTGGCAGGATAAAATTGCAAATTTTGGACTTAGATGGATTTTTGAAAATTTGATATAATTGTATAGGCTTGAGCATTTTCAAAATGAATTTTAAATTTAGTCATTTTCGAAAATCTTGAATTTTTTTTGGTAAAAAGAAATTTTGATAGTGAAATTGGATTTAGAGCTTGAATTTCAAGTGCCAAGAAAAGGATTAATTTTGTTAAAATTGAAATTGTATTGCAAAATTGAAATTGGATTATATTGCAAAATTTCATTAATTTGGTTAAAATTTAGCCTAGAAGATTTTAGAAATGTTAAAGGAAATTGGTAATTTGGAATTGAAAATCGATTTTGCCTTGCTAGATTTGATTTTAATGATATATTAATTGTCAAAGCACTATTAAATGAAAAATTTTGACATCTCCTAGGCTTATCTTGTTTTTATTTTGCAATTTTTCATTGAAACTAGCAATTAAATAGGCCAATTTCACTATAGGGCTAAGTAATTTTAATGTTGCACTTAAATCTAAGCCATTAATTAAGGGACTAACTTAATTTTGTTTTCCCTCCAAGCAGCCCGGCCCCACTTAAGGAGGCAAAAGTTTGGTATAAGAGGGGCTTCCCTCTTATTTCCACATTCATTCTTCCCACTTCCTCTTGCAAGTTGGAACGATTTTCTTCTCGAGGGCGAATTTCCAGCTAAGGCGATTTTTGGAGATCTGATTTTTTCATTTTGGCAGCAATTTCTTCTTCCTTGGATGGACGATTTCTGCCCTAGGGCAACTTTGAAGGAGCAGATCTGATTTTTGCAAGTTGGGCAATTTCTGCCTTAGATCGAAATTGTGGTGAAAGCCTAATTTTTGTGAGATTGACAGCGTTTTTTGGGGTCTGATTTCTCCATCCTTGGCAGCAATTTTCTTCTTCAGCTTTGGCAATTTTATTTGGTGCATTGGCAATGTGATTTAAGGTTTGAATTTTGGCAATTTTGGGCAAATTTGGAGAACCAAAATTCTGATTTAGAGCAGATTTTTCTGCACTAGGGCAGCAATTTCCTTCATTTTGGGCAATTTTGGCAAGGAGGTCAAGATTCAATGGAAAGGGCAGACTTTTGCAAGCATTTCATTTGCTAGGGCATCATTTGAGGGAGGACTGAATTCTCTGAGATCATATCCGAACTTGAAGAGGGCTCGATTATTGGTAAAGGCAGATTTAAGGTAAAATTCTCATTCGTTTTTGGAGGTGAAGTTCGGTTTTAAAGGCGGATTCTATTCCTTGTTCTTGCTTGGTTCATTTCCCTTATCTTCTGCTTGCACTATTCATCCACCACTTCATCATTTCCATTCATAGACTAAAGTTGGGAGATATAAGTGTAGATTTCATGATAGGACATTGGAGAGGCAGAAATAAGCTAGGCCACCCTAAGATTGAAGTTTGGAGATTGATAAGTGTAGTCCATCCTAAGGTAACGAAGAGGCAGAAAAAAGTGGTAGTCCCACCCCTAGGATTGAAGTTTGGAGATTGATAAGTGTTAAAGATAAGACTTGGAGAAGCAAAAATAAGCTAGATTCCATCGATAGAAAGAAGTTTGGAGATTGATAAGTGTAGTCCATATCATTTAGAATGAAGGGGCAAAAATAAGTGTTTAGGAAGGTGGATGTTAGAGCAAGCAAGAACCCAAACGGAATGAATACCAAAAAAGACAAGGAAGACATGATGCCTAAGACCACCTTCTTCTCGAAAGTGAGGCGAATAAGTGAGACCAATATCGACACGGTGAACATGGTACAACTGAAGGATAAATTGAAGGAAGGACAATCCCCCATGGCGAAGAAGATCTACAAGAACGGAATTGTATGCGCAGCAGCTTTCCCTCCTACCTTGCCTTGTCTGAAATTGGTAATGGAGTGTGCATACCGATTTAATATTGTTACCAAGTCCATCATTTTTGATGAGAAGATAGTGTTGGCTAACATCGACAGACAAGTGGTCAAAGAAGTATTTAATATTCCCCAGTATAAAGGCATGACAGTGGTAATGATGGATCAGGTGGCCAAGTTACTTCAAGAAAAGTAGGAGGTCTACTTCATTCATCTAAAGCAGAATTGGTTACATGAAGGCAAGAAGGCAATTACGAAGTCGTCAAAGCTCACCAAGTCAAATTTCAAACCAGAGTACGGTGATCTAATTATGCTTCTCAACAGAATCATGGGTGTGGCTCAAGGTATGCAATTTGAGAGCTGGATGTACTACTTTATTAATGAAATTGAAAATGGAAAGAAAAAATTTGATTGGGCTAGAACCATAAGTGAAAATTTAGAGTTGCAACTTAGGACAGTGCAAAATCAAAAGCAATTCTCTATGGGATCCTATCTTTTCCATCTGATTACGAGACTATATGAAAATCCTGAACTTGAGGCCTTATGAGTGATTGGTAATGGGCCAAGGCAATGTCTGGTGCATGAGTGCTATCCACAGCTTCATTTGCACACCACCAAAGCTAATAAGATGTTTTTTGACGCCTTTTCCATGAAGACGATAAGAATATTACAAGGGACACCTTCTAGAAGGCTCTAAACAGAAGCGGAAATGAAAGTTAACAAATATGGGAGTTAGTTCATCCACTTTCCGCAATTCACATATATTAGAGTAGCAGGAAGTACAGTTTGTCCCAAGAGACTTCCAAGGTACCCACCCGACAAGATAGTTTTGATGGAGTTGGCTAGGCAACTTGAGCATTATGACAAAATGATGAAACTTAAAGGTGAGACAAGGATTACCTTCTCATTTGGAATAGGCAATGATACTTGCCCTAATCCTGTCACCTTTGCAGCTGCAGAGAAAGAATTAGAATGGTATCATCTAGGGTGGTATAGAGCAAGACAAGGATTCGATCCTAATGGTCTTATCAAGGTGTCTCACGTAAAACACCTTCAAACATATTCCTACTATAGAAGATTTTTGGACCAATGCACAGGATGACTTTCATGTGAGAAAGCTAGCTTTCTCAAGATTGTCAATGGGCATGATGAGGGCAATCAGACAGAGAGGCCTTGATATTCCTGATCAATTGGAAAAGTATGAAAATGAGCTAAGAGAAGATTATGATACAGTGGATGGAATAGAATTGAGTCCAGTAGATTGGGATGATCATCAAGATCATTCCTTAGAGGCAGTTACAAGCACAGTTGATCTACACACTGAGTAATGGTACAATGAGAAGTTAAGGCAATTAAAAATTCGGAAGGTACGCCTTACTTATGAGAAGATAAAACCAGAGGAAGAAGGTCTAGTGAAGTTAGTTCGAAAGAAAGGTGGGGGCAGTAGCTAGCAACAAAGAGCAATTAAGAGAAAGAAGAGAAATTTGGAGGTTGAGGAAAGTAGAGAACATCAGGAGCCTCCAGCAAAGAGACAAAAAGCGGCACCATCAAGGGAGAGCATAATTGAGGCCAAGAGGATAATACAAGTGGACAAGGGGTCACAGTGGAGGTGAGCTCTGATTCGGAATCAAGTGGTTACAGTGACAGTACCGAGTACTCTCCTCTCTCGAAGAACCAACATGGAGATGATATCACAATCACTAGTGAAGAAGAGGATAGGCCAATTGAGGAAGTAAGCTAGGCGCCTGGGGCCGTTGGTGATGCTTTGCTAGCCGAACCAAATCTAGTTGTGGGGAGATGCACTACACCACTATGGTTAAGGCAAATGCTTATGCCAAGAGGCGAGGTGGTGACTATCCGAACAATTGAAGATATTCAAGGGTTAGTGAAAGGAAGATAGTGAGAAATAGAAACAAATTGCAAAAATGATGGCAAAGGTAATCAGGAGTGATGATGAGGAACACCAAAAAGTTCAGATTGCTATACCAAAGGTTAGGAAGGCAGTGGACGAGATTGTAGCTCAAGAGTATAAGATAGTTGAGCATAACTTGAGAAGAATCATGATGACATGGAATGTGAGGAGATCCAGGAAGGCATGGTTTCAATTAGAGAAAGGCTGAGGAAAGCAAACGAGAGGATTGTAAAGTTGGAGGCCGAAAACAAGTACTGGAGATATTGCTAGTGAATCCAACAATTGCATCAAGAAGCCCTTCCTCAAGACAACAGGAGCAACATAGAAGAGATATCGACTCAGTTGCACGAAGTCAAAGATTGGACCAGTGATATAATTCAAGATGGGCTAAATTTCATGCCTTCCTTTATCTCGACATTTAGGTCATTGATGGCTATTAAAGACAAGTTCAGAACATTCGACAAGGAGTCGAAGGATTTCCTTCCAATCAAGGACCTAGCCATTCCCAGGCTACAAGCATATATCGAGCTACCGGAGAGATATTTGGAAAGAACCAAGTTGGTGGATGGAGGAGGAATGAGTACGGTGGAGTCTTGGTTTGTTGCCTTGACTATCAGATTAAGGATACTTGAAGAGATACAAAATGAGATTGCACAACACATCCCAAGCGTTGACACTTCCATTTCAGACATGATAAGCAATGTTGGGGCCGCACTCGATTTTGAAGATATCAAAGACGAGAGTGTCAATGAGAGAGAATTTGGATCAAGATTGGATGAGTAGGGGAAGCTTGTCATCAAGAAGAAGCATTTGGGCATCCTTGCCTCTCAATGCCTTTATCGGATATGCGAAAGAATATGAGAAAGATCATGAGAAGACACTACAAGCAAAGAGCAACATGAGAATTCAGCTGAAGGAAGTCAACGACAGGCTAGCCAAGTTCATTAATTTGGCTAAGAAGATGAAATAAAGGGGTAGAATTATATTAGAAGATCATTCGATGTAAGCCCAAGTGGAAAATTCTCCTCCTTCTAGGGTACGATAGGTGTCTGATTCTAATTGGCTACTATTTTGGTGCCTTCTCATTGGTTGCCACTTTTCCTTTTTATAATTGGTCCATTGATGAGGTGGTGTCTTCTCATTGGCCAATGGGTTGGAAACCCTAATTAGGGTTTCTAGGATCTAATCTGGATCGTTGATTTTGCCTCTTAATCTCTACTATTGGTTGTAAATTTTGGCCCCTACATAAGGCCATTTGCTCTCATTTGTAAAGGGTTGAAGAAAATTGTTGCTTAAGATAATACCAAAATTGCTTCTCTTTTTCATCGTTGTGACTTGCATGGTGATTAAGAACACTTGGTGTTATTGCATGGTTTCTACTTCCAATAGTTAGAGTTAAATTTTATTTAAGTTGTTAAAGTAGATTTTATTTCAAGAAAGTCGTTAAGAGTAAGAGTAGATGGATAGTTGCATGGTGATATTAGTAGATGTTTGCTAGAGATCTATAAACTAGGCCACTAGCATCCTAGCGGCTGGTTAGGAAGCCTTGTGTGGTAATCTAGTCTTTTTTTCCTTGAATCATTGCATCTATGGATGTAGAACTGTTGGTAAGTTTTCATCAAATTTAATCCCCGTTCATTTGCTAATCTTTCCATTCATAGGAGTAGAGGTAAACTAGCAAGTAGTTCAGTAGTTGGAGTTCATTTAAGAAGAAAGCTAGAAAAGGAGAAGCATCATTGGCAAACATACCCTCCATCATCATCACCATCAATATCATTTGACGCTAGTATACATTGCAATCTAGATTTCATCATCATCACAGCAAAAGTCCAAGTTATCTTTGAATGAATAACGTAAGCCTGCCTACATGATTAACCAACAAATCACATTAATATAACTAGGTTAGTATCCACAGGTGTAAGGAAGAGTTTTTTTCTCATGTCTTCATGAGTATTTACTTTTCAAGAGAGGGATTAAGTGTTTGATATTCCGTATCAAGTATTCAATTGCTATATGTTATGAAGTGGCACAAAACTGACATCAACACATTGCAGACTAATTTGCATGTTCCAATTCTTGAAAAATACAAACCAAGAATATCATGGAGTTATCTTCAAGGACAACAGATTAATATTAAACCTTATTGCGCAGTTAGGATACAAAATAGAATAGGCTATCATCAACCCTATAAAAAAGTAATGTTCATCATCAATATCTAACATTAATTAGGGTTACTAATTCATGGCTCCATCGAGCTTCAATCAATCAACCATACAATGTAAACTCAATATTATAAGGTTTAACTTTTAAGTAATATTTCAACTACTGTCTATTTAGGTTTTCCGTCCCACACAAGCAATGATATTTACCCCACAGGTATAAGGCTTCGGTTTTCTAAAGGAACGCCTAGATCGATTACAGGTAGCCATAGATTCACATGATTACCAGGTCTCAAAATGAAGGAGCACATTAATAATCTACACAAACTTACAGTGTCATCCTGTAACCAGAAATGAATGAATATGACATTTTAAGTTGTTTACTAAGGTTTATGAATGTACTATATATATTTCCAATTGTCATTCTAATCTGATTATTTAACCCATAGTAGGAAAACTCTTGGAATAGCCACAGACTCAGTAGGACTAAAAGTCTAGTGGCAGCCTGAATCGACTTGCTAGACTCACAAAGTGAGCCCGGTGAATCTTGCCAGAAGTACGAGTCTCCAAACCCAGACTCGCACCAGTCTAAGGTCAAGACTCGTGAATCCTTGCCAAAGATTCTTGTGCACTGCTTAAGACACCCAAACAGCTCCAAAACATTTTTCCTTTTTTGACGCCGAAGAAGGCCATATGTGGATGTAGCCACAGACTCAGTAGGACTAACAAGTCTAGTGGCAGCCTAAATCGACTTGCCAGACTCAAAAAGTGAGCCCGGTGAGTCCTGCTGGAAGTACGAGTCTCTAGACCCAAACTCGCACCAGTCTGAGGTCAAGACTCGTGAATCCTTGCCAAAGACTCTTGTGCACTGCTTAAAACACCTAGACAGCTCCAAAACATTTTTCCTTTTTTGATGCCGAAGAAGGCCATATGTGGATGTAGCCACCAAAATGATGTGTCATGGTGTCATGGACCTTGCAAGGGGCGAGACCCCGTGGCCTTGCTAGGGAAACCACCAACAAAACCCCACAAGGGGTGTTTCCCCTTGACACCATTGGGGGCACTACTCTAAGACCTCCTCAAGGGGCACTACCTCTTGAGCCTACTAGGGGTGTTGCCCCAAACCCCAATTTGATTTACTAAATACACTACAACTTCAAGGTTGCATAGTATGTGCCATTGTCTACACTCTTGCCAATTAGCCTTTTAATCATGAGAATAAAGATATAATTTACTCCCCTATCTGGTACACACCGCCATCATTATTATCATTCCATGCATGTAATTTATTACATACAATTATACATATAAACAATGGAGGTTTTTTGCAATGTTTGAATTGTGGCTTTTATATTCTTTAGATGCTTAAAAAAAATTGCTTTTTTTGTAAAACTATGGTTTTCTTCTTTACTGAGTCCTTCTAGATCCCTTTCCCAAATTTTCCGCCAAGTCTGACTTCAAGTCCTATTTTTAGGCTGTTGATCCATGGCAAGTCCAAGTTCTCCCACTATGATTTAAACATATGCAATAACAAAAGAGAAAACATCAGATAATTTTTCAAAATGCAGAGTCAGTTATTATGCAATAAATACATCATTTACAAACAAAGAAAATTGTCATCAGTCACCTAAAATAGCTAATGTTGATATACAGTTAGTAAAGCAAAAGTCTTGATTGAATTTGACAACTTAAAACCCCATGTTGCTTTACAGTCAGAAAATACCATCATGTGTAGAATATAATTATAAGTATTGACCAAGCTTTTCAATTGGTAAGATGGATAATCCACTGGTTTCTTGTACAGATAAAGAAAAATGGTTTTCATAATTACACTTAAAAGTAAAACAATTGGTTTTATTTTCAGATATCATACATACTGGATTACAGTACTTTTGGATTATTATAACCTAAATCAACAAGCATTCCCCTCAACAATAGACGAATCTGTTCTCCCCTTCAAAAATTCAAGTTGTCATTTACAATGTGCCTGATTTGTTTCATCATTCATGTCACATGTTGCCAATTAATCGTGTGAAAGATATTATGTCCAAAAAAACTCTAAAAATATTATACAGATAAATGAATTTTATGTCTTCCATTGTTTCACGGTTTCCAAAACCAGAAGTGATCTTAATAGTTTAGTTGACCTGAAACTTTTATAGCATCTGAAGCACCTATTCCTAATCACATTTATTTTAAAGTCCCACGTTTGAAAGATAATCAAGAGCAAATGAATCTTACCTGTTCTTGATATTCAGCACCCCATATTTCCAAAACGGACATCGTTTCATCGCCAACTACTATGGATCTTATGTCAATTTCTGCCCCCTGTTTAAAAAAGTGACAGTAAATACAATATGTTATTTTAGATGTACAACTACACACCAATGAAATGACATCAAGTATACCGAAGGATGGATAATACCTTAGGGTAGATTATTTCTTTCACAACATTACAGTTCCCACCTGCACCTTGATCATGAATGCTTATGATGGGATTTTTGTCTCCCATTTCTACACATGCACGAATAACTCGATACAGCTTTTGAGCCATTTCTGCATCCCCTCGCTGAACTGCATTGAAGTCCAACTCTGCATCATTTTGACCACTTACCTGCACCAGATTGTGCATAACAAAACAACCAAAAACATCATAAAAATTAAATTTTCTACAGACAAAGGGAACAATTCCCATTAAGCTATACCAAAGATTAAAAAAATACTTGTACTAAACATAGTAGTCATTTCACAAAACATAAGTCTTCCATAAAAAAAATTACTACAACCTACAAAGCCCCTTTGCAAAAACAGTGTCAGATTTTCTCACCAAAACACACAAGCTATTAGTCACATACAAGAACAAAGCTAAGTTACAAGGTTCAAATTCAAATTCGAGTTTGTATATCTTAAAATTCGGATGAAGTTTGGCAAAGGTGAAAATTTACAAAAATATCGACATTAAATTTAACTTATATAAATTTATTATATTGAAGATCGTTTACAAATTTTGTGCTCATTCAAGCAACAGCACAAGACTTACAAACTTATTTGAGCTCCTTATGAGCAACAGAAATTGGAAGACCAAGAGACACAACTTAGAATCCACCTTTTTACAATGAGACAAATACAACCGATGGAAGACCAAGATTCACAGCATAGAATTCCGCAAAGATGTCCCTCTTGGGATTTGAGAACTCATTGCTTAACCCAACTAAGCTAACCCCTTGGACACTTATATAAATTATTTATTTTTAATATAAGTAATATATTCATAAAATTGTCAAAATAGTTTGACATTGCCAGATAACTGAACTATTCAAAATAAAATGTTATTATTATATATACCAATACTACATTCAATATCATAAAGTTTGGACAAAGTTTGGAAAGGGTAAAAAATCGCTGAAATTCAAACTTCATGGATGAAATTTGATGTATCCTGTAACTTAGAACAAAATGCATCCATCAATTTAGCAATTTTCAAAAGATTATATTTGAAAATGTCACTATAAGGTAGAATACCCAACAAGAAAGCATATGTATTGGGTTCTACAAGAATTCGACAAATGCTTGGAATAGCCTTGTAGGTTGGGTTATCTTTATCCAAAATTTATGAATTCTCTTATACAGAGGCCCTAGAGAGTTCAAGATTAATGCAGAAATGAAATAAGCAGTAACAATGTGACCTGGTTCCTGTTTCAGACGAGCAGTAATTGGAGGACTCTCTAAAATGGTACAGAAGACAACAGAAGGATTGAGAAATGTGGGTACAAAAAGGTAGTTCAAATAATATGTTATCAAGCCCAACAATGAATGACTATGTACCCATACCAGCAATGCTCTGCTGCTGGTACTGGCCAGGATACATCTGTTTTATTATTGTGTGCAAGTTGCAACAAACTATCATAACAAAATAATAAAAAAGAAAAACAGTGTGAATCCAGTTAAAACAGTCGATAAATATGTTTATAATATAAAGAAATAAAAAAATACTAAAATACCTGCAGAATACTAGACTCTTCTAGAGACTGCTGCTTTTTTATTTCATAGTAGACTGTCATTTTTGGATTTTGCCACTATCAATCTATGCAAACATCAATATATGGGAAATAGAAGACATTGTTTTCTGAACTTTTATGCAAATGCTTGTTCAGAGATGTAGACAACAATTACTGAAAGGTGAACTTCGACTTGACCATAGTTATTTTAGACACAATGAGAGAAAATCCCCTTATGTATTTGTGTAGACTTCTAAAATTTTGTCTTTGAGATGGAACTGTGCAACATAGAACTCACAAGTTCTTTTTCTACTTTTGAAACGAAGCAAATAGATGGAAAAATTTCTTGGATTAGTTTGTGGAAATTTCCATGGGTTTGAAAAATGGCTTTAGTTTGACTCTTGTTACCCTATTTTAAAATTTCCCCAATTTTTTGCACAACAAGCTTCTGTAAACTTATGTTTCTGATTCAAATTGGCCAAAGTCCATCTCAAACACTTTTAGATTGTGTACACGAGTGTTGCTCTATTTCAAATACCAAAACCAACTAGTTGCCGAATTATGTTATAAGTAAAGGTTGAATGATCACGGTAAGACAAAAAGGTGTTCGCTAGTCCTAAAAACTGATGCAACATATTGATGGAATGTACCAGGTGCACAGGATTGGAATGCAATTTTTAGATACAATTGCAGGACCACAAGTAGAAAAGCCATAGCGAAAGGCCCAAATTTCACTAATAAAAATACATCATCATGGAAGAAATAAAAATGTGCATCAAAAGCCAAAGGCAATATATTTATGCAATTGTCAATAAAGTGGTTTGATTCCTCCACATAAATAAATCAGATGTATCATAATGACAAAGACTTTGAATACTTTGATCTCATACTGAAATCTCAAAAATAATGCAATAATGAGCAATGTTGAAATTGCTTGGTCAGAAGTTAACAAATCTTCATCAAAAGAATTGTAATGTTTAAATTGGGATGATTAATAAAATTACCATAAAGAAAATTTATATGGAGTGGTTGTAAGTTGATATGTGTCAGTGTTTTAGTCAAGAAATATAACTTACCGATGATTTTAGAAAAATCGATTGGCTCTCACATATTGATTGTTGATTATTTGTGCAAGTTTGTAGCTTGCATTCACACATTGAGAGGTGCTAAAATGAGCAATAAAAGTAGACTTCCATAAATTTGTGTTGCATTTCTACATTTTTGGAGCAATTTTGAAGAGGCGAGTTACATTTTTGGGGTTCTTTCCTGATATTTTTACACTGAAATTTTATATTTTTCCATTTTATTTACATTTGTTTATTTTTAGATTTGTTCCATTTACGTTGATGAAATTTTTGAAAAGTAAGAAGCCCTAGCGTTTGATTTTCTTTATTGTAGATACTTTATTTTTATGAATATTGCAATAGAAACATAATGGTCAGCCTGAGGGTAGTTCATCTAGGTCTCTAATTATCCCAGATGTAGACCATAATAGCATAGCAAGACATAAGGCTTGGAAACATGCAATCCCCAACCCCCAAGAAAGTAGTAGTTATGTGTTGGCAATGTGGTATTAAATATAGTGGGGGAGGTGTTAACAGATTGAAATATCACCTTGCACATATATTAAGGCATGATATTAAACCATAAAAAGAAATACCCTAAGAAGTTACATGTTAAATGCAAGCTCTTTTAGAAGGATACGAAGAGAAAAAAAATTAAAATTTAAAAAGAAGCAATAGGAAAAAATGGCAAACTTAGGTGGACAAACCTTTTCAAGCCTTTATTCTCCATTACCTTCATCTAGTAGTGGTACTCCGAGCATGACCATTGGGCCTTGGATTCATATGGAGAAATCCACACTAGATGCCATTTTGGTTCCACAAATGACTCTAGGTGCTCAACCATCGCTTAAGAGCATGGGTTGGAATAAGGAGAAGCACGAAGCTGCAAAGATGGCACTTGGAGATTTTTGGTTCTATAACAACCTTCCATTTAATGCAGCAAGGTACTTGTTATTAATTTAATTTCTATTTTTTTATAGGTAATGGGCCAAAGTCGAGATTAATTATTATTATTATTTGTAAAGCTCAAGTAGACTCAAACCCAACACCTCCCTCATGAAAGGATCACAACTTACCATTGTGAAGTAGGCTATTGACTTATTTTAGTTCTTGTCTTTTTGCTTTTGCTTTCATGACTCAAGATTCGAGAATATGCCAAATTGATTATATTAATTTTTAAAGTTGAAAGTAAACTTCAAATACGGACTATGTATGACTTCATCACGAATCCATGCGAACAAGGGAGAATCCATCCTGAATCCACGCAGACCCGAGAGAATCTAGTGGGAATCCACATGAATCCCCAAGGACCTGCAAGACAAACTTGGAATAAGATCCGTGTGTGTGTGTGTGTGTGTGTGTGTGTAGAATCTAGTGGGAGTCCACATGAATCCCCAAGAACCTGCAAGACAAACTTGGAATAAATACACACAAATCCGTGTGTGTGTGAGTGTGCGCGCGCGCGCGTGCGTGCGTGCGTGCGTGTGTGTAGAATCTAGTGGGAGTCCACATGAATCCCCAAGGACCTGCAAGATAAACTTGGAATAAGTACACACAAATCCGTGTGTGTGTGTGTGTGTGTGTGTGTGGGTGTGTGTGCACACGCACGTGCAAATCCATACGAATCATAATGGGAAAAAAAATTACAAATCGGATGCTCGTACTTGAACCCGTCTTTGAATTTGAATTGGCAACTTAGGGCAAGTATCTATCAATCTAGGAAGATGTATTCTAGTCTTCCATGCTGATGTCTCAATGCTTTCTCCCTCTTTAATAGTGGCATTAATTGATGCTTTGGATTTTGCAATACATTCACATGTTCCCCAACATATGTGCATTGTAACAAGATAAATTGTGATAGTTTTCTTTCCAGCAATTTTCGTTTATATTAATAATTTGAACCATTCAACACAAAATCCATAAAGCCTGGATCTCCCACATTAATTATTCTTATGGTATCCGAATCATCATCCGGCGTGAAGAATTTAGCTATGTTTCTCACATACCATGTGTATGTTACCTATCTGAAGTGCAGATATTTATCAGAAATTTTTCATCCATGGATACTTAATTTTTGCTATTATATTTTTATTTCATTAGGCATTATGCACCTCTTAACCTTCTTTAACATTCTAAACCAATTACTGCCGCAATGCTTCATTGACAACTTCATATCATTTTCAAAGACAGAAAAATGGCTTCAGCAAAACAAGAATGCAAAGCAATTAGAAATTTAGATGAAGAGATGTAACAAGGAAAAATAGTACAGTGTAGATTTACAAGTATTCAAGAGAAATAACTAACACAGTGAATAATAGCTTACCATACTAGATGCTGCACCACCTCCCATGCCAATGCGGTATGCCGGACCACCAACCTATCCTCCAAAGAAGAAATTCCACTAAGTAGATAAAGCATGGATAGTGTAAAATGCACAGGAAATTTTATTTAAGTCAAAACAGATATTGCTAATTTCAAGCCAGCATTCAACTTTAGTGTCTAACCTTGACAACAAGCATGCCTATATCAGGCTCCCCTTTATTAATATGCCGGTGGTCAATCTGTCATATGTAAAATGCATATAAGAAATATTACAAATAATAAAAGAAGTGTGTTTAAAACAGATGCATAAGATGTTCATTGACGTTGAAATTCAACACAATAATTATAACCTGCCCAATTCCTGCACTGAACATTATGGGTTTAAGCCACTCTCGCCGTTCCCCATTTGGCAGTCTCATGCCAAATGTCCTTGTATAACCCTACAATATATATGTGTGTTTAGATGAGTTGCCTAAATCGCAATGAGAAGTTCTAAACATATCCAATTCCAGACATCAAATTAATTGTCATGACCAAATACATTAAGCTGAATAGGGAATAACCTGAATCAAGGGCTCCCCAAACTTGTTCCCATAGTCTGATGCACCATTGCTTGCCTCAATCAGGATCTGTGCAAGATATAAATATTATTCAACAGGACAATGGATTAAATAAATCTGCAGGCATTTCGACACTGAAAATGGAAGTTAAATTAGTCTAATGTTAAAATATAGCAATCCGCAGCAATAAAACAGCTCAAAGATTCTTCCAAGGAATTAATAATAAATAGCTTTACTGGCTTTGTCCTTGAAACTTCAAAAGTGATTTTCAGAGTAGTACATTTATTAAATGCATGTTGAAGACCAAGCATGTAAATGATTACATCTTATGCATATGACACATTTATATCATGTTTCCATTTCATCATGATCATTTTTTTAAATTTTAGGCAATAGAGCAAAATACCGTAAAACGGAATTGGTGGAAAAGCATTTTCCCACTACTTTACTTATTATTTCAATTATAAGACACATAAAAGCAATAGAATCCAATCGCACCACATAACTCTTTAAATGATAATCAATCTTAAAATGCCTGAAGGAAACACAAAGAACTATGACAATAATGACAACTCATGAAAAGAAACAGAAACGAGATCAAGTGAGAAGAATTAAATAGGATGTAATATTTGTAACAAACAACCAAAAACCAAGCAGTAGCAGTCATCTTGCTCTTCTTAAGAATATCATCCATTTTTTAAATCTCTTCCCATGTTTCTAAACTAGACCATTACAGAAAAGCTAATGATTTTGTTGTGTTGTAATTGTGGAATCGTGCAGAGCATAAGATACAGATAGAAGGACTCATGAGCAGGCCCTCAAAGTCATGCAGGCATGTGTGAAGCCCCAGTGGGTGGGTGGAACAATTCCGGCTGTTGTGGGCGCAGAGCCAGGGGTAGGGTAAAGAACTGGGAAAGGACCGTAGAGGGTAGTTAAAGAGGCAACTTCTGAATTCCAACTTTTCATTGTTTGGAGCTCATCCCACCCGAAGTAGAGCCCAATCGAAACAACCAGGGAAGGGTAGGAAGAGTTACTGATGTACGTACAGGATGCAGAAGCTGAGAGGGAGCAGATCAAGCAAGAAACGAAGAGGAAAATGAAATTGACTCCTCAGAAGTTGATTGCTAAGCTGTAAATGGATGGGGCTGAGGGCATTGTGAAGCAGGTAAAAGAGAAGAATAAGAGCAACACGGACATCCATGGTGGCACTTTCATTCCAAGTTTGTCGAAGGATGAAATGATGAGGAAGTGCCTCGAATGAGTGAGCCTTTATTACTTCTTTGGTTTTTTTAGTTTTGTTGGTGTCTTTGGTAGGCTCAATTTTGCAATATGAGCATAATAAGGTACTGCAGTAAGATTGCTAGATTCTGTAAATGTTATGTATTGATAAACAAATAGGAGGAAAGAACTTGTTACAGACTGTTATTTGGAAATCTGGTATTAAATGTAAGCCCAAGAGGAAAGTACGGGGTGCATATAGATTTGCAGAATTTTGGTTGAAAAGTACAGAGATATATGCCATTCAATGGCTCTTTATGTAAACCCTTTTAGAAGTTAATAAATAAATGAAAATTCATATTATCTCTGATCAAAAAAAAAGATTCAGGTAGAAAGGACAAGTCATTTCTTGTACCTTAGATTATATTGCATTTATTCTTATATATCAGTGATCCATTGCAAATACATTCCATAAACATACCAGTCGACAAGTAAGATTTATAAAATTAGTTGAGACAAATTTGGTCAATAATCTAAATCTTGTTTAGTGTTGAGGGAATTAAGTTTACATGTACCAAAAAAATAAATAGAAAAAGTCTCTCACAATTGCAGGTATGAGTAAATAGTCTCATAATCCGAAGATTACAAGTGTGGACATTACAATTGACACTTAGTGTTCTTCGGGGAATTAAAAAACTCAAAGACTAAATCACCTTTTTAACTCTCAATAGAACTGGGGAATAATAAATTGGAGACGGCCAAGAGATTGTTGGCCAAAGATTAGGATTCTATCATTGAATGCCATTTATCCTCCCCATCCTTTAAGCATATTCATGTGTCCCCAACCAAAGCTCTAATATGAAAGATGGCTGCTTCTGAAATGCTCATCAATGGTTAGCAAAGTGAAACTGCAGATTTTGCATCTTCAAATGAAGACTTCGTTGGTTTGGAGGATGCTGAAGGCACTGTAGAAAAGAGAACTATTACTCAATCCAAATCTATGGCAAAGAAAATAAGGTAGGGAAAAAGAGGTATAGAGGACACAAATCAATTTTGGCTCTTTTGGAGATTACTGGATATACCAAGTAATTTCCACAGCAATGAAGATACTCTTGTGGAATGTCATGGGTTGTACATGGTGAAGAATACTCCCCTTACTAACCCAAACACACATAACACAACAAAGAAGTAAACAGAAAATTGCTAGACCCGAATAATTGCAAGAACAAAAACACTTTCTTCCTGTTATATTCAATAAAATGGCATTAAAAGATTCAATAAAATAACATATTACAGTCACATGGGCCTTCTTATTACAATAATCTGCAAGACAAAGTCACAAACTACAGTTCTGAAACCCAGACTCGAAACCGTACTTCATCGATGCATATGTAGCACCAATAACTGTCTTAGAATGTACTAGAAAGTGAAACTTTCCTCTTTAGATGTCCCGTGGTTCATTAGTTCAATTTCCCACCTAGGTAATCTTTCTCTCTTCATTTTTGTATCAAAGCTTCAGTCTTGATGGCACAACTTAAAAAAGCAATAGCTTCCAACTTGGGCATACAATTGGCTTATATAATCAACTTGGGCATACAATTGGCTTATATAATATAGTCTCACTTATCAATCTGAAACTATGCTCTTTCATAGACCATGCAGTCTCACTACTCTGAAAACTAATTTTGCCACATGAACAACATCATTAGTCTTTCTATAAGGAATGACATGTGCCATCTTTGACAACCTGTTCACCACCAAAACTATGGAATCATGTCCTCTTTGAGTACTTCATAAACCAAGAACAATGTCCATACTAATATCCTCCCATGGCCTCTCGGGTATAAGTGATCGCTAATGTAACCTTGTATTATGCTTGGTTCCTTTTGCCATCTAACATATTCTACAACTTTGCACCAATTGATTAACATCTTGTTGCAACTGCGTACAATAAGAAACCTACTAACTTGAGAAATGTTTTTGTCATGACCGAAATGTCCAGTCGATCCTCCACTACGTTTCTCTTTAATTGGGTTCTCTCTCATGGAATTCTTTGGAATGTACAATTTTCCATCTTTCAATAAAATAACATCATGGATTATAAGATCCAGCCACCCAGTCCTGTGGAGACTCTACAGTAATAGGTTCTTTCCAAGCTCTCTAGGCTTCACCAAAATCTCTCAAGATACAAACTTTTGAGTTCAAGGAGCCCAACAACTTTGATTTGCAACTCTATCACTGTTGTGCATCAAAACAAAAGTATAACTTCGCAAAAACTCGGTCCATTGTAAATGTCTCTGATTCAACTTTATAAAACAAAGTTTTTAGGCAAAAGATAATGTCTCCACTTCCTCAATGTCTGAACTATAACATAAAACTCTTGATGAACTTCTTGCTAAAATAAGCAAAGGGTTTACTTTCCTGACTCAAAATAGATTCAGTGGCATTGCCATGGGTATCACAATCTACTTGAATACTTGAATACCTTATTAAAATTTGGAAGTGTCAAAACAAGGTTGTTATGTGAATTTTCTTTTCAACAAATCAAAACTCCTTATTGCTCCTGCAATCCATTTAAACTTGTTTATGTCCCCTCTCATTGCTTTAGTTAAGGGTCCACGTATACTACTGAATTTATTTATAGACTTGATGTAAAAGCTGGCCAAACCATGAAATGGTCTTACCTAAGTAGTACCCCTTGGAGTAGGCTATTCAAGGATAGTGTTTACAATCTTAGGTCCATTTTAAGACCATCTATTGAGACAAGAAAAGCTAGGTACACTTACTCCTTAAGCAACCTAGACTTCTTCAAGTTAATCAACATTTTTTCTTTCCTACGAATAAGCATTATATGCACCTCCAATGTCTTATTGAATATCAAAATATCATCCATGTAAACAATAACAAACTTACTCAAAAATTGTTTCAATACCTTGTTCATGAGCCATGGGATTGTGCTTGGCGCATTGGTTAGCCCAACGAGAATGACTAACCACTCATACAAGCTATTATTTGTCTTGAATGTCGTTTTCCATTGATCTCCTCTAATTCAAATTTGGTGATTGTTATCTCTTCAAATTGCACCCTAACCAGAGCCATAAAACTTGGTACTTTAAGGAAACATTGAAACACTCCTAAGATGTCAGTAACTTAGACTTTCAAGTGAATGTCCAGATAAGGCCAACTCCTAGCTAGCTATCACCTTAAAAACTATTGGTTCTATTCAAGGAAAAGAGAGAAGAAAAACTTAAATGAAAGTTGCTGAAATATAAAACTGAACCTTACTAAAACTTAAACAACAAAAACTAAGTGATTCACCAACTTAAGAAGGAGAATGAACAACTAAGGCTGATACTTGATTCAAATGTGGAGGAATTTAAATGTACAACTTCATAAAATAACCCATGCATAAATATTACACTAACAGGTCATCCATTACAATCTTCAAAAGAGGAGAGAAAAGTTTCACGAAATTGATAAATACAAATAGATATGACACAACTAGTAATCTGAAGTCTATTATTTGCAGAAAGGCATAAGACTTATAAGACAAAGGCTATAAGGAATAAATATAAACTTCACAACTTACTTAATCAATCACCTAACATGCACAAAACCTGAGACAAAAAGTAGGCTTTGTTAAGTTTTTAGCTTCAGTCAGATTGATTTGAATCATGAGATACATTGTTGATGGTAAATCATCATTTAGTCATATATATATATGTGTGTGTGTGTGTGGTTATTTATATTATGGTTGATATATTATTATTATCTTTAATTATGATTAACCATACAGACATGTCTCTTCCTCTCATATTTCTATGTCTTCAAATCTGCATTTGGAAAACATCAATATAATAGCAATGAAATTACATTTGCAGAAAACGATCCTAGTTAATTAACATGGTATCAAAGCAAGGCTGCAAATGCATGAAAAATGGTGTGGTCAAAGCCATTGTTGAAAAAAATGTATGAATGCACTGAATATATGCTTGAAGGCTTATATTATTCTAACTATATTGTTCACACAAACATGTTTGGGTCACTAATAGGAATTTCCGATAGTCTCCATGAGTGCAATGCTACTAGTTTGTTCACATTCGCTTGTAATGGAGTGGTGGTTCGATCCAAGAATCACTAAATTACTCCTACATTCATTCACATGGTCCAAGATTAGGTTGATCGCCAACGAGTGATGATTGTCCAATATGTCATGATCTTCAATAGCAAAGAGTACATGATGAATATATATTACAGTTGTGCGAAGAGTTCGTGACTATTACAAACTCCTGGCCTATTTATTTTGTTGGCGTAAAGTCAAATGGAAAGAATAATATAAATGATGGTTGAAAGGCAATCATTATTGGCTTAACCCTTGTTACAAGACATCGAAATCAGGAAGCAAAGGACAACATTCGATGATATGCCTACTAAAAATCATCGACACCTAACAAATCATTTCACGCAAGTTTATCAACATTATTGTTAATGCGATTAACCTTGAAATATATTTAAAGAAAACAAATTATGTCGACCATACCATACTGTAAATTCCTTCCACAATTGCAAACATCCATGAGAGGAAGAAGATACGTATCATACCAACAAGAAATAGATACGAAGGGCAATAGCCTCATGAATTCACCAACCAATATATGATCTTGGTGAAAGATGACACAATTACAAGACAGATAGCAAAAATATTATTGGATGGATTCAATAATGCCAATGGTATATATAGAATGCCCATTTCTAGCATCAACATGTAGAGGATGCATACATTCAACTTCCAACATAAATTGGTCGCAAATTCCATCCGGAGACGAGTACTTAACAAGGAGGTCACAATAGACGTAGACAAAGTCTAAGATAATTATAAATTTTGTAAACATTTATGTAAGCCTTGCAATTACAGGTGGAAGGTCGCGCGTTCAAATCTCGAGTGTGATTGATTAGAAGAGACATCGATTTAGATTTTGAGAAGATAACAATTACAAAAGGAAAACAAATTCTAATCAGCATTAACACCAGTATGATAGGAAGTATGAAGAGGAGCAAACGAAATAGGGAAAAATTAAAGGGTGTGGCAAATATATAGGAAAGCATTTCAATCACCATTGACCAAGCGGTCCTTGACTGATTAGAAGGGAACCACGTCTTTGCACATGGAAAGGTACTTGCACCAAACTCCAAGGCATCAATGAAGAACATAGAGAGGAAATCAAATATTTTGACAAGAAGAGGAGAAGATAAAGCAAAATAACAACTAATATAACATTGCACATATCACAGGAAGAAAACAATGGTTCCTATGAATTAGAAGCAAATATTGAGGACAATAACATTAGAGATTGAAAATGATAGTCACACACCCACCGTGCCTATTACCTTAGAAATTTGATGATCATTGTTAATGAATATAATAATTATTAATAAAGGCATGACAATATCTCTACTGACGTTTCTCATAGAGAGTGCGATAACAATCAAGGAAGACTAGAAGTTTAAATATCCATTTGGTAGATCCATTGTCATAAATAATCATGTCCATTGAATGGGGGAGAGATAAGAATGTAATGTCCCCATTATTAGGGTTAGTTTGGGACACTCAATACTTGCAAAATAATGGTTAGAATGACAACAATAACAAAACTAACTATATTATTCTACCCTCTAACTTAACCCCAATCTTAAGGACGTCTCCAGATCGAGGTTCCTAGCTCACAGCTACCTCACCATCTTCCTGGAAGCGCACCCCTTAAGATTCTTCTGGACGGGACATCCTCTATCCAAGGCCAATCAAATATGCATATGTTGACATTGTCATAATACTCTGGCACATGGAGATTATGTATTAGTTCTTGGCCATGGCAATCAAATGAAGATCTTAACATCTTACATACCCCATGCTTCGAGTCCCATTAATCTTCATGGTGTCAATCCAATGGACAAACACAATATTATCCATTTCTTATCTAGCCATTCATACAAGATTACTCATCTCCCACATTGGCACAATAGCCATTTATACAAGGATCTCACTTCCTGCACTAGCACTACGAGAATCCATCTTAATCATTCATATAGAGACAACCTCATACTCTACACTAACACCATGAAATTTTTAATCAATTGCTTCAAGCCATAAAAAATCATATTAATATCTTTTAATTTAACAATAAATTCTCAACAAACATTATACCAAATTATTAAATATTAATTCAAATAAATATATTTCAAATAAAATATGCAAATACAATAGACATACATATATATGTATATATATGTAATGTTCTCGACGGTTTCTGTCTTCCTGAAACAGTTTCAGATAAAGTTTGTATAGTTGCAAAGGGTCTTCGTACGGTTGCAAATAGTGTTTGTAGTTTTACAGTAGCAAGAATGTATGAACTGAAGGAGGTCGTATTGTGGCTGGGTGACAAGGTGACGTACGGTATTTGGTAGCAATGAAGGGTGGAGCGTACGGTGTTTTGAATGCATCCATATGGTGCAAGAAATTTAGTCATACGATTGGGAAGGGGAGATCTTAAGATGAGAGTGTAGAGACGTATGATTGGGGAGAAAGGTCATACGGTGCAGAGACAACCGTATGGAATACAATAGTGAGTTATGTGAAGGGTGCAGTGGAGGCAATCATGATGGGTAGTGTACAGTGAAAAGAATATTAAGGAAGGCATATGAATGGATGCCAAGATTGATAATTACCTTTAGCCTACCAGGTGAGATACACAACAAAGATTGAATATGCACAAAACATCAATTTGGTAACAAGTTGATATTATAGTTGCAAATAATAGTGGTGCTCCGATTTGCCAGATCTAAGCCATGCAATACAAACGGAATTGGGTGAGGGTAGAATCCAACCAAGACCGGAATAGCCAAGTAGGGAAGATCTTTCACTTCTGAAATGGTGAACAACAGAGAATCCCAACTGGAATCCGTAGTATAAGAAAATATAATCCAAATCGCATACCTACTACTACCTACATGCCGTGCTTAAATACCCTTCGGAGAAACTTCTCGACAGTTTACAAAAATAGCCAACGGCCAAACCTACAGAAATAATTAAATAAAAATGGGTCAAAGATATACTAAATCAATTGGCCCATTAACAAAGGTTTGATAAAAAAAAAATTTTAATGATAGGAACATTACAGTGCTTCCATCCCAAAATTTGCTTGTCCTCAAGCAAATGCAAATCTGATTCTTGAAAACCTTTTGTAATCAGCTTCTTTAGTTTCGAGTTAGCTACCAAGTAGATCTTATCGTCGTAGTAAATAATATCATCAATAACTTTGTAGCTTTCATCATGTATATAGCCATCCATCAACTGACATGCAAAATGGTTCCTGGAGTACTCAACCAATAGATGGGCCCATCAATTATCCAAAGAATGGGGCAACGTGTTGATTGTTATGTGTTTACTTGCAATGTCTGGGATCTTATCATGTTTTAAAATGGCCTCCATCTTCTTGATTGTGACTTCCCTCAATCCTTTATTTGACATTCCTCTTAGCAGCACCTTCTTGCCATCCGTCTTGAATGAAAAGTCCATCCTCTTGAAACTTTGGGTGTACTGGTCAAGGGTCTCCATCCACTGGATGCCCAATATGATATTAGTATCAACCAAATCTATAACAAATAAATCATCCGTCAAGGTATAGTTTCTCATGGAAATTTTTAGCCATCTGATCACATGAGTGCAAGGTAACAAGGTTCCTCCAGCAACCTTAACCTCAAATCCTCCATGCTCTACTGCATGCAAGCCCTTAATAGTGGTACATCAAACTCCATCACTCTTATGATCCATCCAAGCCTTTTGTCATTTAGATCTCTTCTTAACAGGAACTCCTTCTCACTAGGATGGGTCACAAAAATATGTACCTTATTACCTAAAATTAATGGCTTGAACTTTTTCAAGCTTCTTAACACAACAAGTACATGTTTTTTCACAGAGGTATACCTAGTTTCATAATCAGCTAAGACTAACTAAAGAAAGCTATTAAGTGTTCAAAATCCTCCTTATGCAAGTACATGTTTTTCCACAAAGGTATACCTAGTTTCATAATCAGCTAAGGATTGACTGAAGAAATCTATTGGTTGTTCAAAATTCTCATTATGCAAGTACATGTTTTTTCACAAAGGTATACCTAGTTTCATGATCAGCTAAGGATCGAATGAAGAAAGCTATTGGTTGTTAAAAATTCTCCTTATTATTTTGAACAAGCATAGCATATATGTTATTGATGCTTCCAAAAGCATACAATATGAAATCTCTTGAAAAGTCTGGAATCTAGATTAGCCAGCGTAAATGTTGTTGACAATGCCACTTTAATTGCTTAAAAGTTACCATTTCCTTCTTTGGTCCATTAGAAAACAATTTTTTTCTTCAGCATAGCAATTAGAGGTTGTTGCAAACTAGCAATATCGGGAATAAACCTTCTCAAGAAGTTTATTCTGCCTAAGAAACTCTGCAATCCCTTTTTATTGTTAGCCAATGGCAGCTCAAGAATGGCATTCATCCTCTCAGGATCAATAGTAATCCCTTCCTTGGATACAATATGCCCAAGGAATTTCCGTTCATGTATGATAAAAGCACTCTTCTTTGGATTGAGAGAGATGCCAAATTCCCTACATCTCTCAAACACTTCCCTTAAGTGTGACAAATGATCTGTTGTACAAATGGAATAAACTATTATATCATCGAGATATACCAATAGAAATTTATGATTCAAGCCCCAAAAAGCATGCCCCATTGGTTATTTTAAATGTAGCACCAGCATTAAACAAACCAAAAGGCATTCTCTTAAAAGCCAGTGTACCCATTTTGGTTGAAAAAGCTGTTTTAACCCGGTCATTTTCACTGACATGAACATGGTTGTAACCTGAAAAACCATCAAGGAGAGAAAACCTTTCCGAACCAGCAACCAATTGTGGTGTTTGTTCCAGGGAAGGTAGTGGGTGATGATCCTTTAAGGATGCTCGGTTAAGATCTCTAAAGTCTGCGCACAACCTAATCTTAAATATCATATTTCTCAAAACAACTAGGTTAGAAACCCAAGAGGTGTGTTTAATAGGAAAATTCATCCCTCCTACTAATTTGGTTAACTCCTTGATCATTAAGGGCTCTAGCCTTCAGTTTAAAGGTCATTGTTTCTACTTCACAGGTTTAGAAGTAGGTACCAATTCTCTCTTACCCACTTTTAGGAACCTTCCCTTAAAGATTTCCTACTCGTCATAATGATCCCCCTTGATCTGCATTCCAACTTTATTTTTCTTTAGCTGATCATCATCATTAAAAGTAGACTCCAAAGTGACCAATCTTTTGGGCAATTTATTCATTCTTAACTGTATAACCTGGTCACCATACTGTTGTTTAATTCTGTCCTAATTGGCTATAGCAAACTATTCCTCTTCAAGCAAAAAGGTTAAAATCTACTCATTACTTTTGAAAACTTGTGAGTTACCATTATTGTTTGGAACTAAAGGTCTGATAACAAGTTTGACATACCGTTGCCTTTTCCTTCCTAAGATCTCTTACAAGGTTGAATCGTGCACCATAGCAACCAATCTATCTGCATGCTTATTTTGAGTTCTAAGTATTGATACCAGATTGAAAGCATTAAAATCTTCAATAATATCCCAGATCCTGTTTCTGTAACATTTTAATGCATTATTTTTACCGACACTAAGACCCTTGATTTGGTTAACTATCAATTCACTATCTCCACAGACTTTTAGTTAGCTAATCCCTCGCTTTCTAGCCCATTCAAGCCCCTTAATTAGACCTTCATATTCTGCAATATTATTGGTACAAGCAAAATGGAATGCTGAAAAATAACTATCTCCTTGAGGTGAGACTAGCATGGCACCTCCACTAGCTCCATTTTTACTCCGGGAGCCATCAAAATACATATCCCACAACTCACATTGTTGATTGACCAGCTCTTCTTGGCTCTTTTCTGAATTACGAACTTCTGTACCAGCCTCATGAATCACATAATTACCCATGTTGCCTTAAATAACGAGTTCATTAGGGTTGTCAATGACATTTTCTGCCACCCATTCATGTAACAAAAAATTTGGAAAAGCCTTTTCACCTAGTTTTTGAGTCATAACAATTAAAAAGACGACATGCTTTCCAAGGTTGCACCAAAAATGTTCCAGTGTTCTCCATAAAAGTCATTATAACCTTTATTTCATTGCAAATCAGTAAGCATGTAAAACTGTCTGAGAAGAGGATTGGCAGAATTGTCAGAAAAAATTAGTGCACCGGCAAAGAGATTGTGGTTGTTAATGATAAGGGTGTTCATGCTGATTATTTTTTCTGTCAAACAGGGTTCTACCAGTGAATAAGATATGTGGCTAAGAAAGTTGTGACTATAAATTGTTAATTTCATAGTAACACGGAGACGCGTCCCCCCCCCCCCCCCCCATTTTTGCCCCACCTCTCGGAGACTTGGACGCACCGAGGACTTGGGGACTCTGTCCCTCCATCCCCAATGGCACCACCAGATTCCACCACCTCTACCAAGGATGGGGGACGTCCCGATGTTGACTATTTGCTGATTCGACTATTTATGTTCAATGTTAGATGTTCCAATTCCATCTAATGTTCAAGTATTTCCTCCTTTACATCTTTATATCTTATAAAGATATCTTTATATCCTTTACATCTTTACATCTTTTCATAACTAGCATTTAAAGTACCATATGTATATATACACCCCCTCCTATCCCCCGCCACCATTCCCCCACTGTCCCCACATTAAGGCCCCTTTGTCCCCCTGTCCCAGAAACTTGTCCCACTGTTCTGTCGTCCCCCCGTGTTTACCATACAAGGTAAACGGATACTTATCGCATGTAGTCTAGTAAGATATAACACAGAACAGATACTTTATTCATATATGCAATATGCACTCCAATGCTTACAATATGATTATGATGATCATGATCAGTAGTCCCTTCTGGACAGTGTACATATACTTTCCTAAAGGGGTGACTTAATTGTCATGCGCCCTTTTGGATACAATTCTATCCGTCAACTATAATATAGATTTTACCGACATCATCCCCCCCAAAAAGAAAAGTCGTCTCCAGACGATAATTACAAAATTTCCGAGACAGATTAACAAAATGGAATACATTAAATGTGACTAACTATAACAGGATAGATTTTTCCATCATATCACATTCACATTCCTCCCGTGCCTGCACTAAATTGGTCTCCAAAAACATGTTGCATCTATAGCCTCTGCTAACACAATACTATCTCCCTAACCAATCTGACCTTAATAGCCACCTATGCCGCCTTCTTTGCTTCCTAAGCCAAGTGTCGCTCTACTGCCTCCAACTGGATGGTTAGCTCCTCCTGAGCTCTATATGCATCCACCAAGACAGCCTCGAGTCCAACACCTACTCCAAGTGCCTCAAAGCGTAGCACCCTTCTCGAAAGGCTTGCTCCAGTGCTCTCTCCACCTCAAGTATACAGACACTCAGCAGCTCCAAGTCTTACACCCTGGTCCCACGACTGATAACTGGACCCACATAGAGGTCCATGGAACACACCACTTGTGATTTTCTTCCAGTCCGATACTCATTCTGCCAACCGCTTATGTTTTACTACCTTTTTATGTCTTTCCCTTCCCTTCGGTATCATACGTTATTCATTGTGAATTGTTTTGATTTGTCGTCATTTTTTTTAGAACTTTCCTACCATACTCTAGTATGCGCCCTGTTTCCTTGATTGTGTTGGTCGTACATTATTATTTTGTGCTTTGACTGGCTTCGTTTCTGCTTGCCGTATGGTACCCAATGTGAGATGCGCATGTCATACGATGTTCTTGTTGTTCTCTATGTACCTTCTTGTTGCATAGAGTCACTTCCTTCGGTCAACCTTCTTGATCGTACGGTGTATCTAGCAAATGTTCCCCTTCCAACTTACCGTGCTCCGCATTTCAACTGTATGGTGGTCTCTTTGACTACCCATCCTGCTTCCCTATTGTCGTACGGTCGTACGGTTCTTTGTATAATCTCCCCCTTTTATTTGTTCAATATTGATTTGTATTACTTGTACCGTATGGTACCAGCTCTGTCTCTCTTCTCCCTCCATACAGTATTACTTTTCTATGTTTGATCCGTATAGAACAAATGACATATGCCCTTATGGTACTACAGTATTTAATTTCTACCCATACATCTTTATCGTACGGTATGACTTTTACTCATGTCACTACTCTCCTATCAAGCCAATATGGGGTGTTTTCTTTATGGTGTTTGCTCTCTCTGTTATGTCTGTATAGTAGTACGATATCTTCTTATCTATGCAATGTGCATCAGATGTACCTTCAATACCGTACAGTGCTTCATCCACATGGTGTTTTACTTTCCTCTCCTTAGTAGTACGATATTCATAGGCCTCTCTTGCTCTCAACCTTCTCTCCTTAACTGTATGGTATTCTCTCCTTAGTAGTACAAGATGTTTTTACTTGATATCGTACAATATTGATTACTCTCCTGCCAAGTCATACAGTGGCCATATAACATCTCTTGCTCGCTATGATTGTGCAATTGCTCTATTATACTTTTTCCCTTTTGACTTCTTATTTTATTATTTATATTTACATATATACATCAATTATTTATTTATATATTGTTATTCTCTCTCTGAGTTGTTCATCTGTGGGGGCACGTTATTTCTTTCATGATAGATTTTCAACTTCGACCCATTCACTGCATCAGGCACTTCCTTCCTGTCGAGCTTCCATAATTTTATTGCTCCATCATAGTCAACTTCGCGGATTTGGTATGGCCTAACCCATTTCACTTTAAATTTCCCTGGTTTGATCTCATTGCACCCATTATACTTCAACACTAGTTGTCCTAGTTGAAATTTGTTCAACTTCAAGTGCTTGTCATGTTGTGCCTTATACCTGTTCTGTGTAACCTCTGTGGCCCATTGTGCCTATAGTCGTCGCTCACTAAGTTTATTTAAATTATACAATCTTTCCCTCAGGCTTTCCATATCTCCTAGCTTGTTTTTGATCGCGATCCTTAAACTTGGTACCATGACTTCTGTCGGCTGCCACTCCTTGCCATCAATAACTATATTCTTAATTCTAGGACCTTCACTCCATACTACTGAAGTTTTTATTAAGCCCTTCCTTTTCATTTCCTGTACAGATTGTATGATGTGTTTTCCTCGTTTCCGGCACCTTTCTACTAAATCCATGGTGCGGGATAACCTTTTCTTTACGCTCGGTCCGTTTACCGTGTACCGTACGATGGAATCTTTCCTTTTGTTGGGTTCGTATGGTATGTTCTTCCTCTTGTACTGGCCATAAGGTATTTTTTTCCCTCAGCTTCAATCATAACCTCCTTTCCTTCTTTCGCTTCTCTGTATTCCTTCGAACATTTATTTTCCTCTCCTTTATTGCCTTCATCGACCCTTAACATAACACAACTCGGAAAGATCTCGTAGTCTTCCATCTGCCAATGGAGTAGGTCGTTCACCGAGTGCAAGTCATCATCGTTAGACCCTCCTAGTCTCAATACTCCCTCTTCATCAAGTTCCATTCTCTTCTTCCCCTCGTCATCCCCTCCACCTTCGCCTTCGGAATCCAATGACGCTACATCCTCACCTATCATCTATGTGTGTAAGTTGATTACAAATCTTCGGCCTCCGCGTTCCATGGACAGGGTATTTCGTTTCCAATCATGTTTCACCTTCTCCAATAGCCAGCCCCATCTAAGGATGGCATCGTACCCTAAGGGCTTGATTTCGTGTTGATCGACAATGAGTGGTTGAAATGTAGGTGGCCACAACGTAGGTTGTCCCAACATTTTCCATACATCCTCTGGTAGTACGTTTACTGTTGATCCTCTGTCTACGATGTGTCTGTGAGTACGATTCTCGAGATACCCATCTCTACTACTATAGGATGTCTTCCCATAGTGTGTGCCAGTAGCATTGGGTCTGCTTCAATCGCTCCACTGCCATCCTTTCTTGTCTCTTCCGTTATTTTTGGGAGTGGTGTCATGTTCAATATCGTTGTTCGCAACTGAAGCATTGTAAGGTCATTTATTTCATAGGAACTTTCATTTGCATTACCTGCCTTATAATATTTTGTTCTACCAAGTTCCTCTTCGAGGTGCCAGCAATGTCTTTTTTTTGTAATTTTTTTGTTTCCATTTGCTTTTCCAACTTCGTTCGTGCTTGCTGCAACCTCTTCTTTTCTTCCTCTGCATATGGGTACATTGTCTTTTTTGCTTGTTCGCAAGTGATGGCTAGTATCTCCTCATCACATGCTTCAATGCTTAACAAGTTCACCCCTTGCTTAGGGCATTTTGAATCCTCGTGGTCTCCCGGACTGCACCATCTACATAATAGCTGTGGTGTTTCCTTCATGGTACAGTCTCTGGCAAAGTGCCCCCGAAGGTTGCACGCATGGCATTGTATCATCAGCTGTCCACCCTTGAGTCATATTGTATCCGACTTCGGCCTCCATTATTGTTGTTATTATTACTGCCTCCTCTACACCAGTTATTGTTTTGGTACCCTCCCGAGGTTGTCATTGTTTGTGTTTGTTTCTACTTCTACAGTGGACACTTCCTGCATCAGTAACACTTATTGGTGTCCATTTGTCTTCATATTGAACAATCAATCTTTTGTGGAAAGTCTCACAATCTAGAAAATATCGCAAAATTGTTTTTTCAAGCAAGAGCCCTTTGTGTGGCCCTTCTCCTTACAATCCATACACCACAATTCTCCTTTCACTGAGTCTGGATTCTTTTTCAGATTTTTTAATTCCATCATCTGTAACATATCATTTTGCAACGTTTGAACCTTCTTACTTGATTCTTTGTCGTTGCTGCTACTTTCAGAAGATGAATCATCTAAGTCTGACGATTTGTATTTCTTTTTGCTCGTTTTCTGCTCACTCTCCAGATCCATTGCCTGATCATACGCATCTATGTACAATGTTGGAGGTACAATTTTCATCTTTTTCTTTAGTGTCGATCGTAGCCCTTCAACAAACCATCTTTTCTTTAATCCGTCTGCTGGTTGGCTCTCCATCTTCCCCACCAACTCATTCAGCCTTCTTGCATACACACAGATTGTTTCATTCTTTCCCTGCTTCGTACTGTATATTTCTGCAACAATTTCATTATAGAAATTCCTTCCTAACTTCTGTCCATGTGCTTAATTCCTGCAGATCAGCCTCTGAAAACAAATCAATCACAACACCCCATAGGGTCGCCAGGAACTCTTAGACCAGTCATCCTGGCCTGTTATGACATTTGCCATCCATATTGTTTCGCATGTTTTGCAGTGTCCGATCAAATCTGTTGTCCCATCACCGGCGAACTTCAGCATTTTTTTCTTTGGTCTTGCCATTGCTACTTCCCTCTGATTCTATGGTACTTGTGTACCCACGTTGTTCTGAGAACCCACACTGTTATGAGTACCCGCGTTGTTCTGAGCACCCACGTTGTTCTGAGCACCCACACTGTTCTGCACAACTGCACTATTTTGGACAACCGCATTACCCAATGAGAAAAGATCTTCGTCAAGTGAAGTTCTTTGATTCTCTGCCTGTATCCATTCGTTGGGTGTATCAAGAAAGAAAAGTTCACTCCATGTTCATGCTCCTTCGGCACTTCAAGCCATGCAAGTTACTTCCCTTCCACTCGAATTCTCTACCCTTGGTGTATACAAGTTAAGGAACTTCTCCCTTGTCTCTTCCACCAAATTCAATCATTGTCGATTTTCTTCTAGCAATTCCTCGGCACTCCTTGGTCTGCTAGGTGAATGCACTCCCTCCGTCTGTGCTCCTTCACCCTTTCGGTATCCGTCAGTAAGCTTTCAAAGCTTCTGTCTGTGCTCTGCCTGTTCTACTAAAATTAATACTTCTTGTGTTGTGTGTATCTCATCCTTATCTTTTATCTTATTCCTATCTTTATTAAGCAAATTCGGCATTAATCTTCATAACACTTCCTTTGTTCCAAGTTCGATTGGTAACAGCGCCAAATGTTTACTGTAAAGGGTAAAAGGATACTTATCGCATGTACTATAGTAAGATATAACACAGAACAGATACTTTATTCACATAAGCAATATGCACTCAAATGCTTACAATATGATTATGATGATCATATGATCAATAGTCCCTTCCGAACAGTTACATGTACTTTCTCAAAGGGGTGACTCAACCGTCCCGTGCCCTTTCGAATCAATTTTACCCGTCGGCTACAATATAGATTTTACTGACAACACCCTGTCACCCAGAGTGTTGTAACTAAGGTTAATTTTGAACCAGAAAGGCGGAGAAACAAAATCTTAAACACAACAAATCTACAAGAACAAATGACACAGTGATTTATCCTGGGAAAGCCCTCCACTTGAGGATTAAAAACCAAGCCACACCAAAAATTTGATCCTTTATTGAAGCTCAAAACTTTGGAAACAATGTTCTCAAGCTGATCAAACTATAATAGAACCAATGCTTGTTAACTCTTAACAATCAAGTAGTATTTCATATGACAGTTCAATCAAAAACTCCTTAGAATATATAAAAAACATACTAGAGATTTATTCAGAATAAACAACACACATGCTATGAGGAACAATACAATCATCTATGCCACATCAAAAATCTCTAACCTAGACACTAAATGTGTAGAGTATCCATTACACACAATGAATTGACAGCAGTTATGACATGTTAGTGTTTGGTAGCTTCAATCAGATAAACCAATTTTAAGTATACATACATACATACATACATACATACATATATATATGAGATATGATTTATATATATATTATGAGGTATAAATTTATATATATCTAAAGTATTATTATGTGTGAAATTAATATAAGAATTTACTAATAAACGAATAGACATGACCCATGAAGGGACATGTCTTTTCTTGGCTTATACTCTTTATAAATTCAAGAGGTCGCTGCCATTGGAAAACACATACCTTACAGGCAGTGCCAATACAATTCCAGCAATCCTAACAACATCAACATGGTATCAAAGGAGCTACAAACACATGGGATTAGAGATTTTAGTAAATATCAGAGGAGACAGAGCTTATGATCGGTGCTCTTTGCAAGGCAAATAAGTTGGGTGAAGTTGTAGAGTTGTTTGAGAAGATGGAACCCATGTGAAAGATTCCATAATTTTCTTTTGTTTTTTTGTTTTTTGTTTTTTTGAAAAACACATTGATAATGAGATGTGGGGTTGCTAGCAATGTGAAGAATAGCCATGACCAATGTCATTATTCCATTAATGCATTTGTTGCTTCAACTATGAAGCTATTCAAGTCGTTGTCGGATATGATAAATGTGTATGGAGATAAGTTTCATTAAAGCATGATTGGTGGGAACTGAGTGGGAATGTTACATTATGAAGGGGAATTATAACCAATGTTTCATTCCCATTGTTTGGCAAATGCTTATATGGAGACATTTTCTAATTTGTTGCATATGGATGCTCATTGGAGTAACTTGTATCAATAATGTTTATGTGCAGATAAGTATTTATCATTGAGTACTACATTTATCTAATCATAGTAATCTCTCTCTTCATTGTATTTCTATATGAGCTATAAGAGTTAATTGTCTTGATATTTTCTAGGGATGCTCTTGTAGGAAAAAGCAGATTGATATTAAATTCAGAAGGAGTCTGACATTTCATTAGAGGCAACCTTGGAAAGAGAGGGAGCAAATAAAGGATATGGTCCAGTGGACTCTTTAAGATCTTGATCATATCTATTCAGAGGGAGTAAACCATGTCGAGATGGATTCTCTAATGATCTAGAAACTATAGCAATCAAAGGACTATGAATCATTTCGTGACTATTTTGGGCCCTGTGTACATCATGAGGAAGTGACGACTTCTAAATGATTATCACTTGTAATTGCCGAAGTTATTAGACAATGACGATCTTACAATAACTTAAACCATGATATACATTTTATGTAAATGTCCAAACAGATCATGATATATTATATCTTGTAAATCAACAACTAAGTGTTAGATGCCTTTCACTTGATAGTCTATGAGTTGTTTGAGGGTATTTGGTGAATATAATGTGTTGATATTCTACGGGCCATTACTTAGAGTATTTTGTGAATATCATATGTTGATATTCTGGAAGGCAATATTCATGATATCAAATGTGATATAAAAATGATGGAGATCTTTTGATCAAAGATATCCTTAAAATTGAGTAATTCTAAATATTACCAATAGTGTAATATCCATGTGTTTATCCTTCTAACTAATAGAGAGTGTTAATGTTAGCTTGATATAAATTTATATATACCTAAAGTATTATTATGTGAGAAATTAATATAATAATAATTCATGGAAATCTTATTTATAAATTTAATATATTATATATAATTAAAATTATTATTATATTAATTACCTAATAAGCGAATAGACATGTCCCATGAAGGGACAAGTCTCTTCTTGGCTTAAGCTCTTTATAAAGTCAAGTGGTTGTTGCCATTGGAAAACACATACCTTACAGGCAGTGCTAATACAATTGCAGCGATCCTAACAACATCAGCAAATGCCGCTTTGAATCCTTACAAGACACGAAGGTGTGTGGAACACATACACGCAAAATTATGAGTTGGGCAAGATCATCAGTTCAATTGGCTCCTATCGTGAATAAGAGAAACATGATAACAATAAATGATGATAAGAGAAAGCCATTTGTAACGTCCCTACTATTAGGGTTAGTTTGGGACAAGTAAACCTTGCAAAATAATGGTTAGAATCACAACAATAACGAAACTAACTATACTATTCTACCCTCTAATTCAACCCCAATCTTCAGTACATCTCTAGATCGAGCTTCCTAGCTCATAGCTACCTCATCGTCTTCCCGGGAGAGCACCCCTTAAGATTCTTCTTAGACGAGCATCCTCTATCCAAGGCCAATCACATATGTATATGTTGACATGATCAGAATATTTTGGCACATTGATTCTTGGCCATGGAGGACAATGGAGATCTTAATATCTCACATGCTCCATGCTTCAAGTCTCATTAATCTCCATAGTGTTAAACCCATGAGCTAACACAATATTATCCACAAGTACGATTCATTACTATAAATAAACATAATTAAACAAATATATTCCATAAACATACCTTTCTTACATTTTTCTTTTCTTGGTCCATGTGGCTCTATCCTTAGTCGCCCCTTCAATGAATTATTCCTTCTAGATTATCTCAACTCTATATTTACTTTCTAAAATTCTTCTTTTTCTAATATTAAGGAAAGGACAAAATATATGTTTTGTGTCTCTTCTTTGCCAAGACTTGCAACCTTTCATAATATAAATCCTTGCAAAGTCACAAAACTTTGTAGTTATAATCCTTTTCAAAAGTCACAACACTTCATAACTAAAATCCTATGGAAAAGTCTCAATATTTTATAATCACAATATTTTTTAAGAGTCGCAACTATTCATAATTATAACCCTTTCGAAAGTTCACGTCATTTCAATATCACTGACACCTTTTCAAAAAGTTACTTCCTTATTTTCTTCATATTACTTCCCTCTTCCATTTTTCCGTTTTGAACTCTCATCTTCTCCTCTTCTTTTTCCCCCTCTCTAAAATAAACTCTCCTCCCTTTTATATCTTGTTTTAAGGTGTCATATCTATTTGTTAAGAATTTCTTGAAGTTTCATTATATTTAGTTAATTTACATTATTCTATGTACTATTATTTATTTACTTACTTATTTGTGTTTATTATTATTTGTTATTAAATTCTATTTAGAAAGTTAACATGCTTTCTACAATATTGTCTCTTGTATTTACTTTTATTTCTTTATTTACTCATTGAAATTTTATTACTTTTTAATTATTTAAAATATCTTACTAAATGTTATTTCATTGATAATATAGATTAAATAGTAATTATTTCCTATTTTTATATTTTAGTATTAATTGTAATATAACTCTATTATCATTATTTATTTAATTACATTGTATAATCTAATTATTATAATTAAAATTATATCTTCAAATGGGGATATGACACCATTATCCGTGTGAACAATTGATCTAGCTAAGCTTAAAGCCTGAAAACTCTAGCATGCAATCTCCATTAAAACTAAACGATGATGGTTATGAAAAGAGTTGATTCATCTTCAGAATATGCAGTCTCTAAATCAATGGTCATCAATAGAATATACACCCACAATTGCAAATACGCTAGCAGCAATAAAACAATTGCACTAGACATATAATCACAAAGCAAAAAACCCTCAAAGTAGTAGCTGAGAAAGATAAAAGATAATTAATACAAGTGAACGAACAAAGGAAGGATAACAAAAATCAGCTAAGCATATCCATTCTGACCAAGCTTGAGAACAAAGTAAATAAGATGCCCATTGTGGTACGAATGATTCCTCCTGGTGCTATCAAAACATTAACACTCCCTCTTTGCAAAGGAGATATCATTTATATGTAAGAGTCTCTCAACATGACAAACACAACAGCTACACTCATATGTGTTAGTAACAAAACTTTATCACAGATTCTCTCAATGTGATAACATCATGGATTCACTCAAAATGATGTTTACCATGGCTTCTCCCATGTGTAACATAACACAAGCTCTCATCACGGAATCACTCAACGTAATGTTCTCATGGAATCTCTCAATACAACATTCAAGATGGTTAATGCCATGAATGGAAAGAGCAACAAGGGCTTTCACCTCGAATTTTTCTGTCACAAAGAAAAATGCATTACAAGGGCTTTCTAATCAAATTTTTTCGTCTCAGAGAAAAATGTGTTACAAGGGCTTTCACCTCACATTTCTCAATCTTACAGAAAAATACACTACAAGCTGAAATAAGAATCATAAAGCTGAGACTCTCTCTCAACAAGAGCATCATTCACAACAACACCAAACTTATCTTGAAAATAAGAAAACTTCTCTAGGAAGTCGCTTTGTAAGAATGTCAGTTGTTTGCTCTTTTGTGCAAATGTAATTGCGCTCAATTGCTTTCCTTTGAACCATATCTCTTAAATAATGATACATGATTTCCACATGCATGGTTCTATCATGAAAAATAGGATTAACTGAAAGCTTCATATAGTTTTGATTGTCACAAAGAATTACAGTTGGATCCAAAGGCTGCCCAGACAGTTGTGCAAGAAGCTTTCAATGCCATACAACTTGTCTTGTTGTCACACAAGCTGCAACATATTCAGCTTTTATTGTACTTTCAGCCACACATGTCAATTTCTGCTGCTCCTAGAAATCATACTTGAAGATAAGCTAAAATAGCAACCAGAAGTTCTCTTCTTGTTTAGCACACACCCTACCCTATCTGAATCAGAAAAACCTTGCAGGTACAAACCTTCAATAGAAGTATATTTAATACCATATCCCATTGTACCATGTAAAGATCTCAAAATGTGTTTGGCTGCAACAAATCTGTCTAGGCTCACCCATGAATTCACTAGGTGTCCTAACAACATAACATATATCAAGCCTTGTATTGGCAATATACATCAATGATCCAATAAATTGCTTATACAGAGTGAAATCAACTAAATCTGAACTGGCTGCAGCCTCATGTAACTTTTTCAGATTTTCTTCCATAGGAGTTGACAGAGACTTGCAATCTAAACATACCAAATCTTTTCAAAATGTCAATAATTTCCCTTTACTCAGGATAATCTCATTTGGTCTTTCCCACACTTCTAATCCAAGGAAGTAGTGCATAAGACCGAGACCTTTCATCTCGAATTCAAAAGCTAACTATTTCTTACATTTTCAGTAAGAAACAAATCGTTGACATAAAGAACTAAAATTAAATGCTTTGTCATCTATTACCTAAAATAAAGATTTGGATCTGCGTCATTTTTTAGGAAACCCAAGCTCAATAAATAATTATTAATTCTTTCATATCATGCATGCAGAGCTTATTTAAGTCCATACAAAGCCTTTTTCAATCTGCAAACATGTGATTTCTTCTCATGACTCACAAACCCTCTAACTGCTCAATAAATACCTCTTGTTCAATTACACCATTCAAGAATGTCATCTTCACATTCATTTGCCATAATTTCCATCCCTTAAGTGTTGCAATAGCAATGATAGATCAGATAGTAGAATACAGAGCTACATTAGAAAAACCTCTTCATAATCTATGTCTTCTTTTTGAGAAAATGCTCTAGTTAAAAATCTAGCTTTATATTTTTCAACACTTCCATTAGTTGCATGTTTAACTTTTAACAGCCACTCAAAAGAAATGATCGATTTACTATTAGGCCTAGGAAGAATGTCCCAAACATCACTTTTGATGATAGATTAATACTCCTCCACCATGGCATCCATCCATACTTGTTTTGAAGCTTCCTTGAAACTAGAAGGCTTGGATTTAATAATATGACTCATCAAAGCAACATATCCTGTAAACTTATTAGGTAGCTTACTTTCTCTTAAAGTACCATGAGGAGCTACATATTTTACAGCATCTTGCATACCATGCCTGGCCCACAAAGGTCTCTTCTTATTAAATGACGCATTAGTTCATCCTGTAGAGGAATCTACGGGATCAACTAAATCAATAGGATCTTCTAAATCAGGAGTCTCCCTTTGAATCTCAAAAGGGCAAAGAGCAGCAATATCCATATCTTGAGAAGTCTTGTGATTTTTTCTGTCAATTTTCATACTAGCCTCTTTAGATCGTTTCCAAGCTACATCTTCTTCAAATGAAATATCTCTGCTGATTTCTATCTGCTTTCAATGTAGGCCCTATAAGATTTTGATGATTCACTATAACCAACAACAAAAACCCTTCTTGCTTGAACACTCTAACTTAGACCTTTTATCTTTGGGTACATGAATATAAACTAGACAGCCAGAAAATCTGAGATGACTAACTTTTGGTTTAATGCATGTGAATGCTCCTTAAGGAGTTATATTGTCTAGAATTTGATGTGGACTACAATTTTGAACATAAACAATTCTCTTGCAAGCTTCTACCCAGAGAAAGGTCCGAATAACTTGATCATGAATCATGGCTTTCGCTACCTACACAATATACATGTTCTCTCTTTCTGCAACTCCATTTTTTTGTGGATTATAAGGGACACAAAACTCTCTCTTAATCGCTACCTATGCAATATGCATGTTCTTTCTTTCTGCAACTCTATTGTTTTGTGAATTAAAAGGAACACAAAACTCTCTCTTAATTCCAACTTCAATGCAGAAATTATGAGATGTATTAGAAGAATGTTCATCCCCATTATCAAACCTTAAAACTTTGATTCTCTTTTAAAAAGAATTCTCTACTTGAACTTTGAACTCTTTAAACTTAGAACATGCTTCATTAGAATCTTTAGTTTTTAGAAAATAAATCAAGGTTTTGCGTTAGAAGTCATCAATAAAAGTAACATCGTACCAAAGACCACTTACTGAAGCAACAAACATAGGACAATAGAAGACAAAATGGATCGGCTGTAAGATTTCTTTTGTTCTACTTTCACTAGACTGGAAAAGGACTTTTAGTGTTCTTACCTAAAGCACAACCTCACCAAACACCCACATGATCTTTGATTGAGCATTGGAAGAGCAACTACCATCTTCTTCATGGAGGAAAGATTTCTTAAACTTAGATGAGTGAATCTTGAACATTACTTGAAAGTGCTGATATGAATAATAAACCCTCCAAATTCTCACTTGATTCACCATGAGGGAGTATTTTAAACATTTGTACCAGCAACTTGATGCTCGGGTCCTGTAGAACAATCTCTAGCAAAATGACCATGCTTGCCACATTTGAAGCATTGAATCCTTGAGAGATTCTTCTTCTTCATAGATTTGGGGTCTGAATTAGAATTCTTATCTTTGTACCTCTTGAGATTTCCTTTCCTTCCTTTCCTTTAAAATATTATTGGTAGCACGGGCATGATCTTCTTCATGGTGACATTTTTGCCCATTTCTTCTTGCCTCAAATCTCATTCCTCTAGAATGCAATTTGCTCTCAAAAGATAAAACTTAGACAGTTTGTCTCTTCCACTAATCCCTTTAATCAAAGATTCCCAAGAGTGAGGAAGGCTATTTATGGCCAACATAACCAGGTCTTTGTTCTCAAATGATTCTCCAGTTGCATTTAGTTGATCATTCAATTTTGTAATCTTCATAAAAAAGACAACAAATTCTCCTCTACCTATTTTAATATGAAGGGAGTCGATGTCTCAAGGCTAGACCTCTGCTGGTTTTGTTGAATTCATACAAGTTCTTAACAGTCTCAAACATTTTTTTAGCTGAATTCAACATAGATATAACAGGCACAAGATGATCCTTTACAGAATCAACCAACATCTTCCTTGTCATAATGTTTATATTTTTCCATTGAAGCTCAACTACATTAGTAGTCACATGGTTCAAAAGATCATTTTCTCCAAAAGCAACGAGGACCCTTAATTTCCATGAAGTAAAGTTGGGTGCACCAAATATCCTATCTTCACCTTTGAGTCCATTTGCCATTGTTGGAAGCTAAATCAAGCAAACTAAAAGTCGAGCAAAGAATAACTTGAAGCGTAAAAAAATTCAAGTTCTAGATCATTTCCTTAGACCCACTTTGCTACCATGTTAGATTTTGAACCAGAAAGGCAAATAAACAAAATCTAAAACACAAAAAATACACAAGAACATATAACAATGATTTATACTTGGAAAACCCAGCCACACGAAAAATTGATCCTTCATTGAGAGCTCAAAACTCTTAAAACAATGTTTTGAAGCTAATGAGAATATAATATAACCAGTGATTGTTAACTCTTAACAATCAAGTAGTATACCTTTAATAATTTGATCAACACCTCCTGAGAATTTACAAAATATACGACAGATTATGAATCTCGTAGATACTACAACAAAAAAAACTTTGTTTTCCACACTACACTAATAAACAAACACTGTAAGTTTTTAGAATAATCATCGCACATACTAAGGAACAATACTTTAATACATGCCGTATTAAAAATCTATGACCCGGACATTAAACGAGTAGCATCTAGTACACACAATGAATCAATACAGTTATGTGCAATGCCCTACGAATCCCCAATAGACACAAGCGTGTGTGGAACACATTAACACATCATTATGAATCCAATATGATCATCAGCTCAATTAGCTCCTGCTCGGAATAAGTGAAACACAATAACAATATTTATTAATAAGAGAAAGTCATCATGCATGTGAACAGGGAATCCAGCTAAGCTTAACGCCCAACAACTCTGGCACACAATCTTCATTAAAACCTAGTGGTGCCAGTTATGAAAAGAGACGATTCACTTTCAAAATATGCAGTCTCTCTAAATCAATCACCATCAACTGAAGATGCACCCACAATAGCAAATACTGTAGCAGCGATAAAACAATTGAAGTAGAGATACAAGCACAAAGCTGAAAACCATCATAGTACAAAGCTGAGAAAGATAGAAGACCATAAATACAAGTGAACAAACCAAGGAAGGATAACACAGATCAGCTTAGTCTATCCATTCTAACCAAGCCTAAGAACAAAGTAAACAAGATGCCCATCACACGTACAAATGATTTCTCCTGCTACTATCAAAAAATTATCACACCCTTTTAGCAAACATGTTATCATTTATGTTTCATGAAGTCTCTCAACATTACAAACACAATGGATACACCTGTATGTGTTGATAACAAATCTTTATCACAAATTCTCACAGTGTAATAGCATCATGGATTCACTCAACATGATGTTTACCCGGACAGTCAACGAGTAGAATCTAGTGCACACAATTAATCAACGGCAATTATGAGTAATGCCCTTTGAATCTTCACAAGACACGAGGGTGTGTGGAACACAAACACACATCATATTGAATCACACACAATCATCAGCTCAACTGCCTCATGTTCTAAATAAGGCAAACAATTTAAAATATCTGATAATAAGAGAAAGTCATCATCCGTGTGAACGGGGAATCCAGCTAAGCTTAATGTCAAACAACTCTTGCACGGAATCTTCATTAAAACTTAGTTGTGACAGTTATGAAAAGAGTTAATTCACTTTCAAAATATGCAAAGTCTCTAAATCAATGACCATTGACAGAAGATACACCCACTATAGCAAATAATGTAGCAGCAATAAAACAACTGTAATACAGATATAAGCACAAAGTTGAAAACCAACATAGTACTAAGCTAAGAAAGAAATAAGATTATCAATACAGAAAACAAACTAAGGAAGGACAACAAAGATCATCTCAATGTATCCATTATGACCAAGCTTGAAAACAAAGCAAATCAGATGTCCATCGCAGGTACAAATGATTTCTCCAGCTGCTATCAAAACATTAACACTCTCTCTTAGTAGAGGTGATATCAATTATGTGTCATTGAGTCTCTCAACATTACAAACATCATGACTACAACTATATGTGTTAATAACAAAACTTTATAACGAAATCTCATAACGTAGTAGTATCATGGATTCACTCAACATGATGTTAATCATAGCTACTCCCATGTGTGAAATAACACAAGCTCCCATCACAGAAATAGTTAAGATTATGTTGTCATTAAGTCTCACAACATTAGAAACACAATGGATACATCCATTAGTATTAATAACAAAACTCTATCACGAATTCTCTCGACATGAGAGATCATGGATTCACTCAAATAATGTTTAATGTGGCTACTCCCATGTGTGAAATAACGGAAGCTCTCATTGTGATGTTGTCATGTAGTCTCTCAACGTGCAATTCATTATTGCTACTCCCACCAGTGGAATGAGCAACATGGGCTTTCACTTCAAATTTCTCTGTCTCAAAGAAAGATGCATTACAAGGGCTTCGCCTCGAATTCTCCATCATAGAGAAAAATGCATTACAAGGGTTTTCACCTCAAATTTTCCCATCCCACAGAAAATATATTACAACATGAAATAAGAATCACTGAAGCTGAGACTCTCTCTCAGTAAGAGCATCATTCTCCACGATAGCAAACTCATCTTGAAACTAAGAATAGTACACTCTAAGAAGTGGCTTGTTGAGAATATCAATTTTCTACTCATCCATGCAAACGTACTTGAGATCAATGGCTTTCCTTTGAACCATCTCTTAAATAATGATGCTTGATCTCCACATGCTTCGTTCTATCATGAAAAATAGGATTAACTAAAAGCTTCACATAGCTTTCATTGTCATAAAGAATTACATTTGGTTCCAAAGGCTGCCTAAACAGTCCTGCAAAAGGCTTCTGAAGCCACCCTTCTCTTGTTGCCACACAAGTTGAAACATATTCAGATTTTGTTGTACTTTAAGCCATGCCTAACTATTTCCTACTCAACCAAGAAATCATAACTAAACTCGTGTTGAAGGTTTTGCAAATGGGGTTTCAAGCAAAGTAGGATTAACCATGGAGGAAACTCCATAGCTAAGCATGCCCGAGCTAGAGTAGTATTGGGATGGGTAACCTCTCGGGAAGTTCCAGTACTTCACCTCTATGAGCATCACATAATGTAATTATTGCTAAGTGTTCTATTCATTCTCATGAGAGATGGGTTGATGTATAGCACTACTCATGAAACATGGGTCAATGAGTTTGACTAAAAAAATACACATTGAATCCTGATAACAATATCAAAATTTGACTTGCGATGAAAATATCTCTTACTTATCAATTGATGAGCTTAAGGAGCTTTCTAACGAATGGTTCATAGGGCACAACATTTGTTAAAGGTTTTGCAATTGCGGTTGCAAGCAAAGTGGTTTTAACAAGAAATTCTCAGTGCTTCACCTCTATGAGCATCACCTAGATACGATGAGTGCTAAATGTTACATTCATGCTCATGAGATGGGTTCGTGTGTACCACTATTCATGAAACATCGGTCAATGAGTTTGACTCAAAAACCTACACAATTGAATCCTAATAGCAATACCACAATTTGACTTGCTGTGGAAAATATCTACTACTTATCAATTGATGAGCTTAAGGGACTTTCTAATGAATGGTTGGTACAGCACAACATGTGTTCAAGGTTTTGGAAATGGTGTTGCAATTAGAGTTTAACCATGGAGGAAACTTCATAGTTAAGCGCATTCAAGCTAGAGTAGTATTAGAATGGAAAATCTCAATTGGTATTTGCCACACTTCTTTTCATGATGTTTTGAGCTAATAGCATATGGGATGTTGATAACAAATTGTTCTTTTTCCAGTAGAGACCATATTTAGTTTTATAGTATATACCAGAATTGCTTCATATTCAGGCTATGCATTAACCTGGTTATGTAAATTGTTTTATATTTGTCTCTCTACTCAAGAGGATTTGAAGCTTTTTATATTCAGGCTACGCATTAACCTGGTTATGTAAATTGTTTTATATTTGTCTCTCTACTCAAGAGGATTTGAAGCTTTGTATGTTTTTTCACCTGGTTATAAATTTTAGTGTAAAAGATTTGTTCTCTGTAACAACAAATCATCAGAAAGGCAAAAAGCAAGGTACCTAATTTTCAAGTTGGAATAGAATATTGAAAAGATAGAACTCCTCACCTAAGTCCAAACCATACAATCAAAAGCTTAAAGGTAAACCAAGTGTGGATGCACTAGAATAGCATGTCAATTGTTTATTTCCTTCAAAATTCATTAAAAGACAAGACCACATGCACAACAAAGTTTTACTTAAACCGACATCAAGTTAGCTACAGGAACTTTAAAATTGTGATTTGACACCAAAAATGAAACTCTGAAAGCTATACCTGCAAGGGAGATGCCAAATTTGATGGATATGAAAAAGAAAGATCCTCCCATGGAGCGTTAGAGCCTTCAATCTACAAATAAGATTAAATGAATACAAAAACATGAGACAAGAGAAAAAATATCGTAAACATTAACAATGAGAGGAAAACACTGGTAAAGATGGTCTGAAAAACGGTCATAAGAGAATAGCCAAACATTCATAGATAAGGAAAAATTGACAAACAAACCTGTAGATTTCCAACACAGTAACCAGCAGTTGCAGCAACAACAATGGACCCTATCCCAGTTGCATGGGTATCCCGTATGCGTCCTCCTGCACCAGTTTCTGCTCCTGGGAAAGGAGCTACCTGATATTTCAATACAAATCATCAAATCTTTTCCAGAATCTACAGGGAAGTGAACAGACCCCTTGTACATTGTAAGATGCGGTACATTGCAAGACTCAGTAAATATATGACAAAGATTTTGTCAGATATGCATTTATTAACAAGCTATGCCAATTTTCAAAGCTTTACAATATTCATATTCTAAACCAATCAAAATGGTCAGAAGAAAAATTCATATACACAATGTAGTACCTAAACCAACCAGCACATTCAATTATATTTCCAAGAGAAAAATGAACACCTTCATAATTTGGATTAATGAATTAACCCTGTCTCAAATTCTAAATACATTAGATTTTTATCCTAGTTAATCAAAAACTATTAATGTTTTAATCTTTTGCTACATTAAAATGAGCATATAACAATTAAAAAGCAGGCTGGCAAGCTAACTTCCTTTACAATATGATTGCAAGTGAAGCATTGATAAGTGCCTTATTTGAATCAAGTTTCATTGAGGTAAAGGAACTTTACCTAGCACATGATATTTGCGCTAAATTAAAGAAGTTATATGAAGATGATGAATATACAAAGAAAACAAATCGACAGAATTAGAGAATGCTAGAATGGAAGAAGATGAGACTATTAGGGTCCGTTTGGTTCCTGGAAGATGACAGGAATTGGTTTTTTCAAAATCCGGATTTGAAAATTTTTGCGTTTGTTTCAAAATTGGCAAAATGGAATTATGGACTTCCAATTTTGCCTCAAAACTAGGTTTTCCAACTTCCTACTAGCAAGTAGGAATTGAAAATCAAAACCTGGTTTTTTTTTTTAAGGAGTTTAAAAACAATAGATTTGACTACTTTTTGAAATTTTCCTTCAACTCCAAGCTCACGCATAAAAATGTGTCTTCACACACATCTTCCGAATGAAACAAATGGTTTAAGTAAAATCCCAAAAATCGGAATGAAGATTTGCAAAACCTTGATTTGGCTAAACCAAGGTTTGTAGAAATCCCAGTTTTCTAAATTCCACTAACCAAACGGACCCTTAGAGCATATGTAAAAAGGATTACTGAAATTGCAAAAGAAATGCAGAGCACATGAGGAACTATTACAAAAGATGGAGTTGCCTAGGAAGAACAAGGTAAATGCAATTGAAGAAGTCATTCCTCTCATCAAAGGTTTCAAGAGTGAAATGTTAATTGGTAAGTTACAAGCTTTTGAAATTGGAAGAATGAAAGATTCTTTGCTGAGAATTGAGACTGCATTTAGAGCTAGAGCACATAAGGATAAAAGAGTACTAACCAAGAGTGCAAGAACCGGTCGCAGAAACCTTGGAGAATATGCAAGTGAATGGGCAGAAATTCAAAAATGATAAAGGAGGATGGACTTGAAGCCTTGATTGCAAAAAGAGAGAAAAGAGGTAGAAGAGTATACAAAGGTAAGTTGCCCATGCATTGTTATAACTATACTAAAACTGGTCATTTTGCAGGAAGATGTCCTACAAGAGAGCCATAGGTTAAACCTAGACCTTACAAGTCAAAATTTCCTAAAGAATGTTTTAGCGATGATGAGATTGAGATAAAGGATATTAATTTTGAGGACAGTGATAATGAGGATGAAATAGGATTTGTTGCTATCAAAAATAAAAGTCCTATTAAAGATGAAAAAGCACTTGTTTCACATGTGAGAAAAAGAGAACAAACAGTGGATGTTGACATAATGTCCCCATTTTAGCATGTTACTGTAGCAGGACTTGGTCAGTTCATTATTGTGACCCTCGTGAGCTAAGAGATTGATTTGAGGGTCTTTGTTGGTAGACTTGCTATTTATAGGAAGTCAATAATGACCGTTTACTATTTTGAGTAGTGCAGTGGAGGTACCTAGTGTTTGGCCTCATTAGCATTTTATGGGGTCAATTTATGAAGTTCATGTTATAAGTTGTTTATTAAGTCACTCTCAATAAATGACTTTATCATTTAAGTATTATAATTTAAAAATGTGAGCAAGAAGAATCTTAAGTGAAAATTGTGTTGGAGAAGCCACAATTCACTTCATGTTATAAAAAAGAGTTCATTCTCTTGGCTATTGATTTTATTACTTGGTGAATTTGCTGAAGATTTTCTACAAGGATTTATGAGGAATGATTCCTCTCTGTTGGCATTTTGAATCACTGAATGATTGTGGAGAATTGTGCTTTGAGATCTGGGATTTATTTCCAATTATATTAAAGGTAATTTAGGTGTTGTTCAATACCAAAATTATTAAGTTTTGCTGAAGATTAATCTGGGGTTTGGATGCCAACCACTTTGTCTTCTTGGCACGAGTTTGTAGCTGGTTATTAATGCCATTGCTAGCCGTTTTTGTTGTGTAAGAAGAGCTGTGATTTATATTAGGTTTGGTGTGTATTTAGTTTGCCTTCATAACTGTTTCTTAATGTGACTTTCAAGGTGACTTTGCTGCTGTACATTGGCGTCTACAGCCTACAACGCCTAGACCATTATTGGCAGCCAATTTCCTAGCACAGGATGTGGACTTGAGGCAGCAGCCTTGCATATATTCTAGCTGTGTGGGTTTTGCTTAATGTAGCATACGATTAGGTGTTTTTAGTTGTTTTTCATGTTTTGGAATAATTTGGGACCTTTACCAAGTCCTAGAGGTTCAAAATTGATAAAATTATAAAAGTTGCACTTTTTGTGCAAAATTACTAAATTTCAAACATTGTAAAAGTTGCTTAAAATTGCAACTTCATTGTAAAGGGGTTGTAACTATTCAAATAACGGTTATAACCGTTGGGATGGATGTAAAAAGTATATATACCTCATTTGTAAGGTCACAAAGGGCAGATTGTACGGATTGGGAGAAATTGCAATAAAGATTTCTAGTTTTGAAGCCAAATTTACTAGTTTTCTGTATTTTGTCCATACTGTACAGATTGGCAAGCATGATCAGATGATTGGATGAGTAGGAGTTGTGTTTAACCCATAGTTCCAAGAATCACAGCGATTCATGCGATTCACATGATTCGGCGATTCGATTCAAGCCAAAAAAAATTTTGTGAATTGGTGAATCGAATCAGCGATAAAGGGTTTATGAAATAAGTTGCTCATTAAATTTCAAGGGTTTTTTTAATTTGCCGATTCGTGGGCGATTCGATTCTGATTCATGGCTGATTCAAGATTCGATTCAGCCTTGCCAATTCCGATCCGATTCCAATTCTTGAAACTTTGGTTTAACCTTTCCACTGCTTTTGGTTTCATCTCTTTGTGTTGAGTATATGTTCAAGTTATCTCAGTTTTTGTATAGGAAGGTTTAGTATTGCAGGAATTTTGAGTAGTTTTCAAAAATGGACCTCTAACTGTGACTCCCATGGTTGGTTTCCAATGGCCTCTTCGGGAATGGCAGGGGTCCTCTTAGATATTCCAAGGTTTCAAGGCTGGGTAAGTTGTTTTGTTATTTTTCCTAACCACCCCTAGGTCAAGTACCTATGTGGATTTGACCTTGTGAGGAGCAATGTGTGTTGTAACAGGAGGAAGAAATCAGTTGAACAATTGAGAGTCTGGATTTGAGTTTGAATGAGAGGAAAAGACAATTCTGAGTAATGGGTTTGATTCCATGACCCCATTTCCCTATAGTTGGTTTGTAAACCAAGCCTAATTAGGCCTATTAGGACTGAGTTGCATTGTAAAGGAAAGGGAGCTGGAGTGGAGATGAGACCTATAGCTTAGGAATCGGATGTAACTTTGAAAAGGGTATCTGGAACCCTTATTTGTTTGTAGACTTGTTTGGGACTTTGGAAAGTTAAACCCCAAAACCCTCTTGAGGAGACCTCATAGAGTCCACTAGGTGAAGTTGGCTTTGATGCATTGTAGGACTGTGGGAATCAAACCAGTGACATATTTTGTGTTGTGTGGACATCCTAAATCCATTTCATGCTGTGGGATCATTGGAGTAATCCATTTGTGAGATTTTCTCATTTTGGCCTAGTTGATGGGTTAGGACCTAAAACCATATTTTGTATGAACTTTGTTCCAAAAATATGGATGCATGGAGGAGTTGATAACTTTGTTTTCCAGCATAGTTGAAGGATCTGGACTTGCTATAACCTTGTGCTAAGTTTAGAGGTCTGACAAATTGTTGTTTTTTGATAGAATGGGTAAGCCCATTTTCACATTTCTAATTGTGTACTCTGCATCACTATGAAGGAAGAACTTGAACAAATTGAAGAGAACTATACATGGCAATTAGTCCTTGGGCCTAAAGACAAAAATGTTATAGGAACAAAATCGATATTCAGAAACAAAATGAATGAGCAAGGAGAAGTGGAAACAAAGCAAGACTAGTATGTAAAGGCAAAACAAGAAGGTACTGATTTTGAAGAAAGCTTTGCCCCTATAGCAAGTTTAAAAGCAGTTAGATTATTTTTAGCATATGCAACTAACAAGAATTTCAAACTGCATAAGATGGATGTCAAATCAGCTTTCTTGAATGGAGAACTAGAAGAAGTTTGCATTGAGCAGCCTAATGCATTTTCATCGACAGCAAAAAGACATGGTATGTAAGTTGAAGAAATCACTTTATGGATTGAAACAAGCACCTAGAGCTTGGTGTGTGAGGTTGGAAAAACACCTGCTAAAATTGGGATTCAAGAAGGTTAGTGCAGATAGTAATCTATACTGAAGAATTAATTCAGATGGATTATTGATTATTGAGGTATTTGTGGATGACATAATTTTTGGAGAATATGATGAGGTGAATAATAAATTTTCTGATGAAATGAAAGGAGAAATTGAGATGTCTATTATAGGTGAAATGAAATATTTTTTCGATTGCAAATAACTCAAAGTAAAGGTTGGCATCTTTATATCTCAAACTAAGTACCTTAAGGAATTGTTAAATAAGATTGGGTATGAAAAATTGCAAACCAATTGGAACACCTATGGTTGATGGATTACACCATTTGACTCATACGAGGCCTCATATAGCTAGTGCTTTTGGTATTGTGGCAAGATATTAGGTAGATCCTAAGGAAGTAAATCTTGCAATAGTAAAAAGAATATTCAAATATTTGAAGGGAACCTTGGTATGATAGATCAAACGACTTTAGATTAGATGCCTATACTAATGTTGAATGGGGAAGAAATATTGATGACAAAAAAGGTACTAGTGGAGGAACATTTTTCCTTGGAAGATTTGTATCATGGTTGAGCAAGAAAAAAGATTGCATTTCACAATCTACAAAAAAAGCAGAATATGTAGGACCAACAAACAATTGCAATCAATTAATGTGGATTAAACAAGATGTTAATAAACATTAGTATAACATTTTTTGAACCTATAATCATGCATTGTGATAGTACAAGTACAATTAATATGTCCAAGAATACAATTTTACGCTCAAACTAAAAACATTGCAACTAAGAGCCATTTTCTAAAAGAGAGTCACAGAGAAGGAAATCAGATTGGAATGTGTGAGCACCAAAGGGAAGGTAGCAGATTCACTAAATCTTTGGCTAAAGACGCTCGCTAAGCATAGTTGGCTGCTAGTAAAATTTACTACACATTACACACTATCAAGCTTTTCACATTATCAATACTCATTCAAATTATTACAATAATAGATAAGCTTCTATTATTAGTTAATGGTTATCTATTTGTAATCTATTGTAAATATTAGAATGTTTATAATATTAGTTAGTCTATAGTTATCTATTAGCTTTCTTTAGCTTTCTTTTAGCTAGAATAGAAATTTACAATAGTTTCCTAAGGCAACATCATTTCATTCTTTTCTATGTATAGACCTCTCAGTCTCTCTTAATAACAAGCAAATATTTACCAATTACTTCGTAATATGGTATCAAAGCCAATAATATGGTATCAGAGCCAATTCTTTGATTTTTCGTCAAAAATATTATAATTTCTTGTTCGAAATTATCAAAACAATATTTTTCGAAATTATGTTTTGTGATATCTGCTTCTTACTGCCATTTTTCTGCAACTACCATCTGGTTTTTTTGCACAATTCTGCCATTTTAAGTGGGTTTTTTGCAATAGGGTCATTTTTGTTCAAAACCCTAACTTTTTGTGCCGAATCAAAAAAATTATAAATTCTTGATGGGGTTTTCAAGATCTCAACTGGGTTGTCTATTTTTTTGGCTGCCTCGATTTGTGTGCCTCAATTTTCGAGCCAACAGATCTAGAGACTGACAACATATTCTTTCTAGGTTTATCAAGCTCTCTTCTAGGTATCTATTCAAATTTTCTAGGTCTTCCATTGTTTTGCCTCGAAGTACGTGCCTTCATAGATTTCACACTTTTTCATTGAAAAACGTACTATGGCATCTCTCACTAATATTTTGCTCAAGAGCAATTCAAAATTCAATGGTTGGAAATATGGCACTTGGGAGCAGTGGTTAATAGCATTTTTTGAATATAGGAATACTGATCGGATTGTTTTGGGTGTTACACAGTGTCCGACTATCCCTAGTATTGATCAAGATACATGGGATCTGAATAATTAGGAGGCAGTGATGTTTCTCAAATTATCGGTAGGCTTTGTGAAGCATCTCAGTGATGCTTTTCAAATAATTCTAATGCCCTCCCTTAATGGTTGTTCTATCAATTAAACCAAATTATCCCCTAAACTTGACAAAAAAATCGTACTAAGAGACTTGGTGAGGATATTTGCAGCGTTGTCCTCATTGCAGACATATTGTAACATCATTGATCCATTTTTGACAAGTTGGTGGATGTACTAACAATCAAGGTCTACATGCTTTGTCCGTTCATGGACAACCAGATTCTTCACTAACTTCAAAACCCCATGATTATCATCGAACAAGGGAGTAGTCCTACTTAAGGCATATCCAAGTCGACAAGCATCCATCTAAGTCAAACTACCTCGCAAGCTATCTTAGTTGTTCATCTACATTCAGCTTCAACAAAGGAGAGTAAAACACATGTTGGTTCTCATTGGTCCATGTGACTGCACCTGTGCCCAAACTAAAAATATACCTAGTAGTTGTCTTTCAATCATCAACAAAACATCCCCAATCTGAGTCTATATAACCAATCAACAAAGGATCTTGACTTCTATTGTACAAAATGCAAAAATCAAGAGTACCCTTCACATATCGCAGCATACACTTCGCAGCAACCTGATGTTCAAGCTTAGGTGTTGGCATAAAGCAATAAAATTACCTTAGGGATTGTCATAAAGTGCTAAACTTAACTAACATAGCTATTGTCAAATCTAGTGGCAATGAGATAGACAAGGATTCCTACATGTTGCCTGAATGTTGACGCATTCTCTACTAGTGAATATGAAAATGCAAATATCTATCAGCCAAACTTATGCAAGGTAATAATGGAGAAGTCCCAATCTATCATGTCAAATATTTGCAACAAATTATGTCTGGCTTGCTCAACCAAATGTGTTGCAATGCCATTAATGATTAAGTCATTGACATAGATGACAAGAATAAGAATCTCACAACTAGCATGCTTGACATACAGATTAGAATCAAAAGGATTGCACTAAAACTCTACATAAATCAAATACTTTATCAATTTGGGTGCACCATGCATGAGGTGCTTGTTTGAGGCCATAGAGAGTTTTTACCAATTTGCAAATCTGATGTTCTTTACCTAAAACCTAAAAACCTAGAGTTTTGTCATGTCCCCTCCCTCTTTCACACTAGTTCTTTTGGCTCCTGGTTAACCTATCTCCACATCCGAAAAGATTAACGACATTACCTATAAGGATACCTACCAGTCACAGGGGAAGATTTGTATTAATGTTCGTCAACTAATGTCTTAAAGTACTTTAATAAAGTTACTTTATTTTTTATTAAGACATTCACTTTATAAAGTGACTTAAATGACTAGAAGACAAAATTGGTGTTTTATCCCACATCTCTTATTCCAACACTCTTCCATTACTTCGAGGTTATAAATAAGAGGCTTAGTCTTGGGAAAGACACAACGAATGAATATATGAAACTCTTCAAATCCTAATGGTCGCTTAATTTGTGATTGGATTCCTTCTAAGGACGAAATCCCTTATGGAAGGTTGGTGAGGCTAGACGCAAACCTAGCAATCACACATCAAATTTCCAGTATTTAGTTTGATTTTGTGGCTTTAAGTGTATGAAGGAAGTGGAGATGAATAGAAGGCAGGTTGGCTTAATACACAGAACACCAGCAGTGATCCAGGTTTGGGTGTCAAGCAGATAAGCTCTTCATATTATCCAAGGTAAAACATCACACCTAAAATAGCCGCCTTGACTTCCAGTTTCAACTACCTACATCTGTATTGCTATATTGTGGAGTATAGTTCTAGAAAAAATGGCAGAAGGAATTATCAGTCGGATATGGTCGTCAGTGGGAGCTACATCTGAACTCAGCTTGGGCCGCAGTATATCATGAACTAGCACACATTTACAGTGTATCATCTACAAGCCACCGTTGTCCAGATAGAAGGTCGGGTGTTATTACTGGCAAAGAAGAGACCCTGCACATCCCTAGTCTTCAGCATCAACTACAGGTGACGGAAGTTTGTGAGTAGTTGTGATACAGTTGGAACTGGCAACAGTGGCAACCGATAACTGATTCATTGCATTCAATAAATGATGGCGGATAGTGGATTCATATACATCTCAATCAGCTTCCAGCAAGGCGGCTCATCTTGAAATTGGGTCTATACCCAACAAACTTATTCTGTAACTTCACCTTCAGTATGTGATTTTCTTATTATATGCAATAAAAAGTCGTGTTATGCATAAGAGCTTTAATATTGGGGCCCACTGTCATAAAATATTAATGTATTGTTCTTGTTTGGCGACAAGCTTCATTGATTATCATAATTAGTTCACAACTGAATGGGGTTAAATAACAGGGTAATAGTACTGTAATAGATTGCTTGATATATTGATTTTACTCACAACTGTTTGACATAATTCCTGTAAGATTTAAATTCATTTTTTCTTATCAAATCTGACAAAAGAACATTACGAGGTTGTGTCCTATAAACCTCTTCTTGTAAATCACCATTAAGGAAAACAGTCTTGACATCTATCAGATGGATGCACCTACCAATCTAAGCTGAAAGGGCTAGGACAAGACAAATTTTACTTAGATTGGCAGTGGGAGCAAATTTCTCCTTATAGTCAATGCCCTCTTGCGAAAATCCTTTAGCACTAATTGTGTCTTGTACTTATGAAGTATGTCATCAACCTTATACTTGACCTTATAGAACCATCTACAACCAACGGGTTTCTTCCCTGGTGAAAGATTGAACAACATGCAAGGGTTATTTTTCATCAGACATTTATGTTCAGTTTTCAAAGCTTGTTCCCACTCTAGTATACCCTTAGCATCTAAATATGTATATTGTGAATATTGGCCATTATAGAAAAAATTGATTGTGGTATGTTGCTTTCTCTTATTTTGGGCAGATCTACCCTTAACTAACTCGTCATCATGAAGATCACCAATGGTCTTGGCTCACCACTTAGGCCTATTAGTAGAACAACCAACACCTGCTATAGTAGCAACAGTAGGAAAACACAACCTAGAATCACTGGATGTGGATCCTGATTAACCTACAGAGGGGCTAGTGTCACAATGTTAACTGAATCCCTCCCATCATGAGAACCGAACAGAAAATGAGCTTCCATTTGTGGAGGTTGATCCTTGGTGCTCGAGACTGGAGAAGGCTGAAATGGACCTTGGTCTTCATCAAACACCACATCAATCAACCGGCCAATAAGCCTTATGTGTATCACTGTATCTTTTGAAGATAAATTTCTAAGTCTCAGAATCTAATTTGCTATGCATGGCATCTAGAATCCAAACATATGTTGTAGAACCAAAAACCTTCACATGACTAATTCTAGGCTTTATTCCAAACCAAGCATCCACTAGAGTCATCTCTTAATAGCCTATATGGGAGACCATTCAGAAGATAAACTATTGTTAAGACTATCTTTGCCCAAAACTTCTTTGGAGCATTATGGGGCTCCAATATCAATTTAGCCATCTTAGTAATTGTTCGATTCCTATGCTCAACAACATCACTTTGTTGTAAAGTGTAAAGGACAGTAAATTGATGCTCAATTCTATGTAATGCACAGAAGTCGAAGAACTCAGATGAACAAAATTCTCCACAATTAATAGGCCTATTAGTGTAATAATTTGACAATTGGACTATTCTTCCACTAAGGTTTACGGGGCTTTCTAATGAATGGGTCATAAGGCACAACACTTGGTGAAGGTTTTGCAAATGGGGTTGCAAGCTTTGGGTTTAACCATAGAGGAAACTCCATAGTTAAGCGCGCTCAAGCTGGAGTAGTACTGGGATGGGTGACCTCCGGGGAAGTCCTGGTGCTTCACCCTTGTGAGCATCACCTAGATCCAATGAGTGGTAAGTGTTCCATTTGTTATCATGAGAGATGGATTCATGTTGAATCACTACTCATGAAACATGGGTCAATGAGTTTGACTCAAAAAAATCACACAGTTAAATCCTGATAACAATATCATAATTTGACTTGCTATAGAAATTATCTCCTACTTATCAATTGATGAGCTTAAGGGGCTTTCTAATGAATGGTTCATAAGGCACAACACTTGGTGAAGGTTTTGCAAATGGGGTTGCAAGCTTTGGGTTTAACCATGGAGGAAACTACGTAGTTAAGCACGCTCAAGCTGGAGTAGTACTGGGATGGGTGACCTCCCGAGAAGTCCCGATGCTTCACCCTTGTGAGCATCACCTAGATCCAATGAGTGCTAAGTGTTCCATTTATTCTCGTGAGGGATGGATTCATGTTGAATCACTACTCATGAAACATGGGTCAATGAGTTTGACTCAAAAAAATCACAATTAAATCCTGATAGCAATATCATAATTTGACTTGCTGTGGAAATTCTCCTACTCATCAATTGATGAGCTTAAGGGGCTTTCTAATGAATGGTTCATAAGGCACAACACTTGGTGAAGGTTTTGCAAATGGGGTTGCAAGCTTTGGGTTTAACCATGGAGGAAACTCCGTAGTTAAGCGCGCTCAAGCTAGAGTAGTACTGGGATGGGTGACCTCCCGGGAAGTCCCGGTGCTTCACCCATGTGAGCATCACTTAGATCCAATGAGTGCTAAGTGTTCCATTTATTCTCATGAGAGATGGATTCATGTTCAATCACTACTCATGAAACATGGGTTAATGAGTTTGACTCAAAAAAATCACACAGTTAAATCCTGATAGCAATATCATACTTCTGAAACATGTTAAACACCTCTAATATATACTAAAGAAAATATACCCACATTTTCTTCTTGAAAACATCAACAAACAAGAGAAAATACCTGCATCTTGTGACTGATGAAGTAATCATGGGCCACAAACATCTACATAGACCAATTGTAGGGGTGGAGTGGTCATGGGCCCACGGACATCTACACGTATCAAATCCCTTCAAGCATCACCATCTAAAAATGGAGTCCAATGTTGCTTTTGTGTATGAATCTCAAGTCACCCAAAAACTGAACTGCCTCAAGTCAATTGAGAGAGAGTGGATATTCAGATGCCCATATCAGTGATGCCAGACATTATTGATGGAAGAACTTTCAGCTAGTCTAGAAAATCGCATGTATCATGATCCTCAAGGCAAACTGCAACTATACATTAAGACTCTTTATCAATAATGGTACATTTGTGTGAATTAAAAACATCCAGCTAAGGAGAATGAAGCATAATCTAATTGACTAACAGTAGATTCAACTTCATGCCTAGAACAAACTACACATTGAGAAATGTCAAGACCCTACCACAAAGGGAAATCTGGACATTTCTTTACCAACAACTATATACTCCTCGTCTCCTCCAAAAGAAACTAAATTAGAGAAAGGCATAAACTCTGTGAACCAATCCCACCAATGTGTGAAATATCGAGAAGCACTAGAATCAATGTACCTGATTTAGGATGTGTCAAGATCTAATAACATGTGGTCATAAACGCATATGAGGTAGACCCTTTATCAAAACGTATAGCAGCTTGGGCCTTCTGCTAAGACCCTCTCTGTGAAGATTGTGCAACTGCTAGCCGTTTCTTGCAATCTATTTCCAAATGACCCAACTAGTGAGTGTAATTGCACTGAACAGTCTTCTTAGAAATTGAAGGTTTACCTAATCCTTTTTGTGGAGTGGTTAAGTCTATTCTTGTATAAGGCTTGTTCAAAAGAGGAGGAATTGGCATGACTTCCAAACTACTACTTCCCTCTATCCTACTACAAATGCTTGTTGCGGCAATCAAAGCAAGTCAAAGCAACATTAATAAAAGTGATATTGAGCATCTCTAGGAAGTGTTCATAGGATCGGGGCAGGTTTTTTCGTGTGATCACTACTATATCTTTTTCCTCCATCTCGCAGCCAATAGCCTCTATCTAATCACAAACGTCCTTTATTTTTGTAAGATGTGCCCAAAGAAATGTCTTCTCATCTATTATGATAGAAAACAACATATTCTTCAAAAAGAAAGCTCAACTGTTGTCAAATATCTCATAACAATCCTTCAAGACATCCTATATCTCTTTAATTGTTATTGAAAGCCACCTAAGGGAGCATATCATCTATAATTGAAAGGTAAAGTAGCATGACATCTTCCTAATTGCATTCATCTTATTTATCTTGATTTGTCTATACTTGAGTAGAACATATTTTGTACCCAAAATAATCTTAGCAAGACGACCATATTCAAATATCACCATCATGAGTTGTAATTGTGACCATTAAGCTATCGATTCCCTTCTAGCATAACGTCGGTCAAAGATGTCATCACTAAAATAGAGGGTGTTGGTCAATCCTGTAAAGATATAGAAATTGAGGCACAAAATTTAAAAACCAAAAAGTAGAAACCAAATAAGTTTAGATTACTCAGAATTTTTAAATGAAAGAAATGTTATTATGCACAAAGCTAAAAAAATGCCCAAAAAATCCCAAAATTCAGAATGGATGAAAATAGCGGATATAGAAAGATAAAAGTTACAAGTTGTCTCCAAAATATCATGGGATGACATGGAACAAAGGGACGCTGAAAATGAATGAAAGAGAGGTGCTAAAAATTGCAAAAAAATGTAGCTAAAAACTCCCAAAAAAATTAATGTTAGAAAATTGTATTACTTTCATGGGGCCAATAAGAAAATCGATTAGGTAGAAGCTTGAAAGAGAACGCTTGTCAATGAGCCATTAATGAAATGCCACATGAGCATACAATGAATGTTCCTTTAAAAGATAATTTTCCTTGACTTTTACATTCTTGGCAAATCAAATGAATTTGGTTATCGTATTGTCGATCTCTATCATTAATACACTTGGCATGCTCTGATTGGTTGAAGAAATGGGCACCATCTCAGCAAGCTTGTCTTATAGATTTGATAAAAAAACCTTGATGATGAGGAAATATCTCTTGATACTCAAAATTACCAAGCCTTGGATGGATTTCGGATGCCCAAGTTATTTCCACTTCATAAACTTCTTCTAATCTAGGAAATCCTCCCATTGCTTTGGCTTGGGAATCTACAACTATTACCAAAAGTTTTGATAATATATCAGAGCCTCTAAAGACGCCCATATACATGTTTGGAGAAATACTAACATGAAATAAATATAGTGAAAAATATTTAAAAACACTACAAATGATACAAAAGGCCATGAAAAATAAGCGTTCATACAACTATTGTCTATCAAGAAAATGAGGAAAAATGGCACCTTGTTTGGTGCTATCCCATATATATACATTAGAGTCAAAGTACAGAATAAAAGAAACAAAATTGTCACAAATCACAATGAAGGAGACAATATAATAAATGTTAATGTTGATAGGTGTGGGACCTCTACTAAGCAAGCTTGATTGGGAAAACTCGGGAGGAAGAGTGACCATCTGTCAAAAGCTCTACTAATAGTCACAATCAATGATTAGCAAAACCTATAAGAAACTGGTAATGTGTATTTTAAAAAGTCATATACACTAGCTTTTGCCTTTGTAGGTTGAAGAGAGAGAATCCCTTAATTCATTGCTGGGATTAATGAGATGCGGTTGTATAAATCAGCCAAGAACTATGCAGAAACTACAATATCCAATGTAAAATATCCATATAACCAAAGAGTGAGAAAAGGAGGATGTACACAATCTAGTTGTCATGGATGAGCCCTATAGCTTTTAATACCTAAGAATGATCACTTGGTGAAGGTATAGGACCACACATCGCTGATTTAGAAAATGAAGAAAAGAAAGTAGAGAAGTCCACCGTATTCATACAAGGAAAAGTATCTCCTCACATAATGTGAGGCTCCCACCTATGGATGGACATGGATGCTTTATATTTCAATATTACTTTGAGACAATCTATTTGATTCTACCGATATAAGCATTACAGTAGTCTTTAGCTATTTCTCCATATATAGAAGGATACATAAAACATAATATGCACCAATACCATGACATAAATTATCCAACCATTTTTTTTTTCTGGAAAACATCTTAATGAATAAATATAAAGCTAATCCGCATCATCACTTTGTTTCTACGAAAAGATTCAATTAAATTTCTAGTTGTGGAACAAAAGGAGAACTAATATACCAAACGTTATTACCCAATATGAAACTCATCTACTAGATATAATATAAATTTGCAAAGAGATATAGTATCATCTTACTAATCTAATAATTGTCAAGTAATAATGTTTTGAGATTGGTTAAATGTTATGCATAATTGATGTTGTTGTATTAAATAGAGGAGATGAAAACCCCTTATATAGATTTACAGAGACAACATTTCTATTATGAACCAATCGTAAACTAAAGATGAAAATGGAAACTACCTAATAAGCTAAAGACTAACTAAGATGACCCTTAAAGAAACATTACAATATTCTAATAATAATAAAGGAAATAATCCTAAACAATAATGTTATGCCACTAGGTTTTTTTTAACCATAATAGTCTCGTTTTATTCTTCTAATATAATATCAACCATAATCAAAACTCTCATTAAGAAATATATGATAGTGGTTCTAGAGGTGAAGATATAACTAAATGGTTGCAATCCCTGGTTGTAATCACTATTGAGTCATATATAAAGAAAATATATAAAATTATCTTTGTTCAATGTTGATCCTTGCCAAACTTACAACTAAAAGATATGTAGATTGATAGTTCAAATGGTTTAATACTCATTCATTGTTAGTATCATCTATCCTAGCATCATGGAATTCGGACTTATGCAAATAGTGTATATTATAAGAGTTTTACACCACATAATCTCAATTTCTTACCTCCATGATTCTTATAAGCATAAACAAACAAAATGAGCATCCTTAGAAGTGGTCTTCAAATTTGAGAAATATCTTAACATCTAACTCTGGAATGGAAAAGGTAACTCAAATTGTTTATTGTTTAACATGAGAATTCAACATTGTCCCTATAGTAAGAAGTATATCATAACTTCAGTTAGATATTTCATGATGTAAAAATTATTCTTAGGAGAACAAACTCATAATAATTATATGGATACTTTAATTTGTTGAGACTCCATTTCATATTGAATTGTAAATTTTGTACAAGACTATACTCTACAGTGAGCATTGTCGTATTTCTCAATGAATTGAAGGTTCTACAATTACTAAGAATGGGCATTGATTCATTGCTATATTGGTAGATAAATTTTTATAGATTAGTCCTAAGTTACCAGTGCGTCCAGGAAATCACCGGATGCTGGTTCTGGTGCTTTCGGATGCGTGGATGCGTTTGGATGTTGCACCAGTGCTCCCTGGAAGATCGTCCAACGCCTACCGATGCGCACGGGATGTGTTTGAGAGCATCCGGAGAGAATCCAGAGAGTATCCAGGCATATTTGGAGAGCATCGGGACTTTTTCAATGCCCATTCACTTAAGTGACTTTAAAAAACATGTGTTTAATTGATTTTATTAATTATATTTTTGCTCCTTTTTGCCCCAAAACCCTAAAGTGGCCCTAAAAGAGGAATTTTTTATTTTTGAATATTTCTTTGCATACATAAATTATAGTATACACTATATATATATATATATATATATATATATATATATATATATATATATATATATATATATACATGTATATATCTATATATATGTATCTGTATGTATATATATATATATATATATATATGTATATATCTATATATATGTATATATATATATATGGCTGCACCCAAACGCATCCAAAATCCCCCAAAAAAAAAAAAATCGCGCATCCACACGTCAGCAACCCGCACACATATCAGCATCGATAACTTAGGATTTGTATAGTCACTAGTGCAACTGAAAAAACCAATGTAAATAAGGTTTTGATTCATGTCATATGGAACCTCTCTAAATTGTCAAACATAATTGCTCCAAACATATTTGAAACATTAATAAGTACAATTTGGTGCTTCAAACTCTAGGGATAGATGGATGTGACACTAAACATCAATACTTCTTTTCATTCATATGAAAAAACAGTGATTATCTTAACAATAAATTATCAAAAGATGTACTAGTCAAAATATTATAACAAGAAATGGAAGTTCATCAACTAAACATCAGTCTATTTTACACCACTAAACTAGACAACCTATTACAAATATGCCCTTACATGTCAAGGGGTCAATTCTTATCTTGCTATTTGTATAATGTCAAATCTCAATTTGCTAAATAGAAATTCAACGAAATAATAAAATATATGATCCATAATATGAATAGATTCGATGCCACATTCAAGTCATTCTAAAAATTAACTAGCATGCCATCAGTGATTGATGAATGCTCAAGTGGTTGTAAAAGAATAGTATTAGGTGTACGATTGGCGTGAATAATAGTTGAACCTTGTTAAAGAACCATAGGAAGATTTCTATAAAGAGAAATTTAAGCTATATGTAGGTTGATAAGTAGGAGATACTATCCACAGCAAGTCAAATTGTGATATTGCCATCAGGAATCAACTGTGTAGTTTTTGTGTCAAACACATTGACCTAAGTTTCATTGCTCACAAGAACCTACCTCTATGGAACATTTAGCACTCATTGCATCTAGGTGATGCTCACATTTATGCAATGACATGTTATGGAACAGGAAAGCAAAACTCAAGTATGCAATAACATGTTATGGTTGTTATTTAAATATTACGAAAAGCTGTCAATTAGAGTTGACTCATTGTGTTCTTGTACTATAGATAGATGGTATAACAAGTACGGCAGGAACTTGTTTGTTTAGTTATAGTAGAATGTTATTTAAAAAGAATATTGCAAAATAGATAAGTTCGGACCAGGATAAATAGGTCGTGTAATGTCCATTAAGCATGTACTTTTTGGGCATTGCACACAGTAGATGTGATAGAGGGCCACACCACTCTAACAACTCACAACCAAGAATGCAACAATATAGAGACCAAGAAAAAAAAAAAAATGATTCACAAATAATTTTATTATACTTGAAAAATCCTTACAACACGCACAAGATGATATGACTTCTTCAACATAAGAGAAATCCTAAATAAGAGTCTTCACACCTTCTAGCTTCTACTTCTCAAACTTCTCCTTGAACTTGATTAGAAATGCTCATATGCCTTGCTTAAATAGGCACTTACCACCCTATGCATGACTTATCCACAACCTTCTAGAATTCCTCCTACACAATATCCACAACCTTCTAAAACTTCCATAACCTTCTAGAATTACAACTAAGCACCACCATGTGGCCCAATTAGAAAATTACATTTCCTTTATGGATCACAACAAATATTAAATGCAAGATTTAAGAAACTTTCCACAAGCTTCTAAGATGACACCTACACACCTCGATTAATGTAATGACAACTATTTTATTTTTATTTTTTTCTATTTATGCCACTTATGCACCTCGAAAATAAAAATCCTCTTTTCCTTTCTTTTCTCCTTTTTATTTTTATTATTTCGCCTCTAATTTTCGTCACTTTTCTCTCTCCTCCAAAATTGTTTTTTTTTTTTTTTTTTGGCCTTTTTTTCTTTTTCAAAATTTTTTTTTTTCCAATAATTTTCCAATGCAAGATGCTCCTGCATCAGACTCCCCCAGTAGATAGAAAAGTGTGTCCCACACTTGGACGCCAAAAAGAAAATCTATAACCATCTTCATCTTCACCAAAGGCTTCCACCTCAATAGGGACAACAAAACCACCATGCAAATCCTCCACATCTGCATTACTCTATCAAACACTAGAATCTCAACCATCCAATCAACATGCTCATTCCCAGGAACAAACTGAACATAATGCTTCATTAGCAAACTCCCATTCACATCAACAACTAGTGAATCCACACCAGCAGCAACAAACCCCGCATTAGCAACAACAAACTCCATATCAGCACCAACATGTAGATCTCCATCAATACATGCCAAACTCTCAGAACCAACAACCTCATTGCTCACAACAAGATGCTCTGCAATACATAACTCACCTCCAACAACTGGATCATCCACGACCAAGTGTTCTACAACATACAAGTCACCACCAACATCAACTAGATCATCCACGACCGACTGCTCCATAATCTCCATGTCAGTCTCAACCATTTGATCATGAAAACCAACCTTCATCCCAACATCAACAAGGTTAGGAATATCTTCAGCAAAAACCTCTAGTTGCTTTGCAGGTTCTACATCAGACTCCACAAACTGATCAGCAAAACCAACCTCTTCCACCTCAACCTTGCGATGCCATCTTCTCTCACGAACCTCCTTAACTTGATCAGCCAATCTATCATCCAACCGAGAAATCATCTTAGAAAAATTCCTCTCCACTATATCATGGATTTTCGCAATCATCTTAGGGTCCAATCCTCTTGGAGCCATCTCCCAAGATCTTCGTAAACCCTCTGCAACAAATCCTTCCCACGCTCCTTGTGACAACCAAATTGTTTGCAAGTCAAATCGCAACCTGCCACCTCGCACGAACAATCAGGAACCACATCACAAGTCTAGGACAACGGATTTGCAATCCACAAGCTCTGATAAACTTCACCCAACCAAGGTCCTGGTACAAACTGCCTCACACTTCGGCGATCTGCTTGTACACTCAGGAACTCCTGCTCTGATACCACTTGATAGAGGGCCACACCACTCTAACAACTCACAACCAAGAATGCAACAATATAGAGACCAAGAAAAAAAAAAAATGCTTCACAAATAATTTTATTATACTTGAAAAATCCTTACAACACCCACAAGATGATATGACTTCTTCAACATAAGAGAAATCCTAAATAAGAGTCTTCACACCTTCTAGCTTCTACTTCTCAAACTTCTCCTTGAGCTTCCACTCCTCAAGCTACTCCTTGAGCTTGATTAGAAATGCTCATATGCCTTGCTTAAATAGGCACTTACCACCCTATGCATGACTTATCCACAACCTTCTAGAATTCCTCCTACACAATATCCACAACCTTCTAAAACTTCCATAACCTTCTAGAATTACAACTAAGCACCACCATGTGGCCCAATTAGAAAATTACATTTCCTTTATGGATCACAACAAATATTAAATGCAAGATTTAAGAAACTTTCCACAAGCTTCTAAGATGCCACCTACACACCTCGATTAATGTAATGACAACTATTTTATTTTTATTTTTTTCTATTTATGCCACCTATGCACCTCGAAAATAAAAATCCTCTTTTCCTTTCTTTTCTCCTTTTTATTTTTATTATTTCGCCTCTAATTTTCGTCACTTTTCTCTCTCCTCCAAAATTTTTTTTTTTTTTTTTTTTTTTTTGGCTTTTTTTTCTTTTTCAAAATTTTTTTTTTTTCCAATAATTTTCCAATGCAAGATGCTCCTGCATCAAGATGTGATACCTGAAGTGTTCCAAGAGAATCGAGATGACAAATCAGAGAGAATAAAATAGAATAATACATTATTTTAAATAAGTTAATAACGAAGCACTGACAAAATATAAATAATAATTATCCAATTTTAAAGAGAAATGATGTGCATATCCTAGAATTTATACTTGACACCCCTAATAAAACAAGACTACTCAAATGCCAATTACTCTAAAATGAAGTGACCCTATTCCAGGCAACAAAATGAAAAGGGAAGAGCTAAATTATATGCCAGAAAATGACAGAGACACCCAAGGCTACTAGTACAGATGTAATCAGAGTTGGAAGATAATTAACAAAGTTGTAGAATAACTGTTACAGCTCTTCTATTTCTATGAATTTCATTAATAAGTATAGTCAACAACACCTAATACTAAAATAAGGCATCTGAATAGAGCTCATCTCATTCATGTATAACCAGTGATAGGATTAAATCTTACTTGCAAGGCAATTCCAATACACTTATGTCCTGCTCAAAAAGTGGCATGAGGGTGATTGAAAGAACAAAGGGGAATTATTTCTTTAACACAAATAAAACAGGTTTCTTAAGCCATCACAAATTTTCAAATTTCTTCAGATATCTGTTGAACTTTGATTTCAGTCTTCTCTGCTGGTAAGTGGCTCAAGACGCAAAAGCAAGGACAAATTGGATTTCAGGATCAGGTGAACGGCAGAAAACAATGGAAAACTCCTGCTAGAACAGAATTTTTTGTGGCTAAGCTTTTCAAATGGTGCAGACTGTATATGACCAGAGAGCTATGAAGATCACATTTCCTTGTCAAAAGCTGATGAGAATCTATAGACAGACTTGAAAAACGTTTAATGCTTGTTCCTTTGTAAATATCCAGACCAAAACTTCTCTAGAATTCTGTAATTTATTCTGCAGCCTGCCACTAACTGATGAGATGTATCTAAAGTTGAAGTCATGAATTTCATTGACAAAGTATCTGATACCAGGAGTCTTGGTGTATATATGGGCTTTACTTGTCTTTGTAAAAGAAAATGGTTAGAAACTTTCAGGTGACAATGTTTTAGAAATAGAATGAATTGGAGCTGGGCTTAAAACTAAATTGCATGACTCTTCTAGTGTGTGTAGTTTGGTAAAGGGCCAGTTTTCTTGATTAATTAGGCATTGAGCATTGTAGATGTACAGAATTTTAACATGTAATCACATATTTTTTTACTTGAATGTCTATATGTTCATGAGTTGCCACTTATCATCTGCACAAAAAGCTTGGTAGTGGTTTCTTTGCTGTTTTCATGCACAAATATTAACCAGCATCAAAATATTTTTCATTCCTTATACTCTTGCATTACTTATCCCTAATGCTAATCCAGACAGATAGAGCTGTGAGGAGTTCCTTCGTGATACAAGTGGAGCTCATTAACAACCATAAATGTCTTGAATTCTCTGGTTTTAATATTATGTCCTCCCCTATCTCCCTTCTCTCTTTATATCCCTATGCTTATCCCATTTTTCTTCCTCTCTTAATCTGTTTCTTTTCTTTATGCTTCATAATACAGTTTTCAGTTATTTTACTCAAATTGCATCCCCTAAACTCAGCTCAAAACCACACTGCAATCAATTCTACCTAAATCTTTACCAGGACTTCTGTAAAAGAGTATCTCATCACTGCTGAACTATCTTGCAGTACTGACAACCAATTACTCTCAGTCCTTGGAGAAGCAAATTCCAGTCTCCTTCCTAGAGAGGAATGGGTTTTTATTTTCCTGAGTTGGACACTATTGAACCATGTCATTTCGATTCATAAACATTATTACTTGCTAATTTTTCTTGTTAGTCCATTGTCTTGTATGATTTTCTTGGCCTCAATTTTATTTTCTATATTTAACTTGGCATCATGCAACGACTTGATGAACCAAAAAAAGAGATCAATTATGTATTTTGGCTTCCTTCATATGCTTTTCCAGCTCAGTTGTCCAATGCAAAAGCATTGGAAAACAAAAGTAATGTTCTCTTTTAGGATATCTTGAAATCTCGGGATGATTACTAAAACTTCTCACTTACTCTATCTAATTCTTGCACTTGAACTAACAGAGATTATGCACAATATCAATTGCTATTTTAGATTCAAACAACAATTTGTATGCAATATGATATAGGTATATATATGTTCATATGACTAGGAGCAATCTCTTATTAAGTATGCTACAGAATATGATATCCTATCACTTACAGTGATATAGGATTCACTGCTTTTGATATGATACTATTTCTGATCTATCTTTATGATTATGCACGACATATGATATTTCTTGCAGAAATATACTTTGCTGTGTCTAATATAACAATATAAGTATACAACAGTGAAAATATTGCCTCAAGTGATGAGTTGATGTTTCAAATCTTTACTTGCATGCTTGCAACTAAAAGATCGAAGCTGTTTCTGATGTACACGTTCTGCACTTGCAATCACTGGCGCTGTCTCTGATCTGCAATTAAATTGCAACCGATTATGCCAATCACACACTTAGTCAAGTGAGCAGATCCAAGTTTGGATGTAAAAGTGATAAAAGGTTTTGAATGATTAATTTCTGCAGTGAAACTGAGTAACTTCTTATATCTTTCCTTCATGTTTGTCATCTCTCAATACTATTACAAATCCTACCTCTTGAGTTATTGATGAAGCTTAAACTCTTAACTGATCTTGTCAAAGGATACTCATATCCATTCATACAGTTAAACCAATCAGTTATTCTTAGGTATCACTGCCTTGATGTGCCTTTTCAGATCTCGATTATGCCAATAATTATATAATTAACTAATCAGCAGTTAGAATCCCAAAATTGACATTGTTAGATGCTTTCCTTATAAACATTTTAATAAATGTAATAACTATTTCATGTTAAGTATGAACGTAGTCAGTTAAGTGGAATTCATTTATTTTAAGTAATTATGACTATATGATCCCGATTTCATTTATGTGGAATATAGAATTTAAATGATTTATATTCGGGATTTTGTTCATGGATGGATAATGTCTTTCCAGTATATAAATGGTTTATCGTTTATAAATTTATAATGATGAAGAGGACTAATACTCCTTGTCAGCAGATGCGGAGAAGATCGTTTCCATGGGCGGGCAAAGAGTATCATCAGATTAAGGACATGTGGAAAAGATTAGAAATGCCATCCCAAAAGGAACCATAAGTGAATAACTGGTCATCAGGTCTGGGGTGGGGTGTTTCCTTGTTTATGTCTTGTTGGTTGTCTTTTCTAATCTGGTGTTCAATAAAGAATATTGAACCCTCTAATTCATTTTACAGCATTGGATCTTTATCTCTCAATGTAAACACATGAAGATATAAATAAATTTATACATGTATGCCAATGATCATTAAATATATGAATGCTAATTATGTAACTATGCATAGAAGAATGCATATGGCCGTATTTTAAACGACCATCTCAATGTATCTATAATGATTTAGCAATTATGTATGTAAAGTGTAAATGGGCACCTAGTCTCTAGCATGTATGCACTTAGTTCTATAAACACATATAAATAATATGTATATAAATACATTATTATATCTTAGTGCATTTGGGAACTTGATACTATTATTAGTTGGCTATTATAGTCAATCGAACTGGAAAGTTATAATCACCTTATATTCTTTTCAGTGCTAGCTTCTTGTGTCGCTTAGTAACTCCTCTTACCACCCAATGGAAATGAGTTAGTTGATATTGTCTAAGCTACCTTTTTCTTGGAGGGTTCCCTCATTTGAAGTCACAAGTTTTTTGAGAGCTCTACATATTGCTCTGCAATTTTTCATCACAATTGAGTGGATCATGCTCCTCTGAAAGCACTGTGGCAGTCTAGGAATCAATAACAATATTATGAGGCGTGATTCTTTTTATTATTTTATGGTGTGCCATGTAATAAGCATTCAATTATGGAATTAAGTCAGTGGTTTCTTTGCGATATTTATAGTATATACATCAAATTGTGTTTAGATATGCATCTTTTATATTTGTTCTTCTTTCATCACCGTGCTAAGGTGGCATTGTTTCATAATTGGTTGAATCTAACCACATTAGAAAGCCATTCTATTGCATTGAAGTCAGGGCATTGATTTGCATTTATGATCGATTTTGGATCAGTTAATCATGGTCAAGATACATTGTTGTGAATATACAACCAATAGCAGAGAATCTTAATCATTTATAATTATCAATATGGTCTGCTTCCAGCAAGCTTTAGTTACATCACTCTATATTGCATGATCATCATTTCTTCTTCCAGCAAGAATGATAAAAATATTTCTAGCTTCTGTAATGCATGAATTTATCAGTATACGATTATCAATATGTGGATTTATCAGTATGTGGAGTCATTTTAGAGACTTCTATTTGAATTGTCAAAAGTTAAAACCATAATTACAGAAACTGAGAAAATATCACGACTAATAAGCACTCAGCCTCCATGCTGATTATTTTCAAATTTGTGGAATTTCCATCTTAATTGATCAAACTTATTTTTTTACCAGAATTTAAATTTTTGTCCAGAAAACCACACAACATTTTCTGAATTTTTCACTTACCCCAATCCAGAACTCTGCCATACTAATCCTTGTCCACATTTTCCAGATAATTTTTAAAAAATTATCTTTATATTGTTAATTTTTCGCAAGAAAGGTTTTTCCTAGTTCCTACTATGGTCAATGCCATGCTTGCATAACTTGAATTCTGCATCTACATGGTTAATTTCCTTCTTAACCAAATTCATTTGTATTGTACTATTGAGTAGTGTGCATATTTACCATAAAAAACACATGTGTTTCCCTTCAACAGAATGATTGGTCATTGTATATCTGTATCAGCTAAGATGTAAGAGCACATTTTGCATCCATGCAGTAGTGTGTAGATTGTGTAAGTTCCGCCCCATTTCTTATGCATATCACAAAAATATAGAGCCCCAAAAAAAGTGGACTAATGAGACAAACAATGCTTATAACTTTATGGTTCTCCATATTCACTGAGATTCCTCAAAATAAGACCTTACAGAAAACATAAAGGGGAGGGACTCAGCTTCTCCATCATATGCCTATATACATGTTTGTTTGATACCTTATAGGCTAATGATCAAAAATAAGCTCCCCAAAAAGCCAAACAGAATTTTTACACACATAATACAGGGCCATAATAAAAATATACGATCTTAAAGTTGACATCTGCCACAGACATTACATTAAAAAAGACAAATGCAACCCTTGATAATGAGAATCAGCATTTGCCTTTAGAGTCAATTTATTAAGAATAACTTACAAGAACACAATAAGAATTAACTTATGAGAATACAACTAACATTATTTCTAAATGAACTTTGCTGAAGCATGCAAAATTAAGACCACGCTTTGAAACTTCTGTTAACTGGCATTATGATACTGATAAAGAAAAGTTACAAGAGCGTTACCGCACAAGGGAAATTATGTGTCTCAGCTGTGAAAAGAATATCAAAGTCACGATGAACAGTGCTTAATGGAGATGTTGAACCTGCTGATACTGGAAGTAATGCTTCAACTGGAAAACCTTTGATTGCACTAATGTTTAATCACATCAAACTTTGTAAATCAGAGTATCATCAATTATACTCAAGCTACATGAAAATAGTTTATTAAACAAACACGTAAAAGCAAAAATATATACTTCAAAGCAGAAAAAAAAAATTTAAAATACAGGGCCTGCATTTAAATCCAATAGAAGGTACAGCAAATCATGAAGCAAGTGGCACTATCCAGGAACAAAATCTGAGCAAATCATCAAATAAACCTTGAATTATCATTGAATCCAATAACAGAATTGTTTAAATTTGCTTCAAGCGTATCCTTGACAATCCCCATTAAAGTGTCAGGAACAGGTTGTCCATTGATAACTAGCTCCCCCTGATAAAAAATGATGGAGCATTAATGAAACTCCCAAGAGCTAAATTACACAAGGCATAGTAACCCAGAAAGTCACTAAACTTTAATCGAAAAGAATATGAGTTCAACAATCTACAGGGGTTAAATCCACTGCCAAGCAAAGGTAAGAAGAAAACTAGCTGTTCTTCATAATGCATACCTTAAAAAACCAATGTCTACTATGCTCACTGTTAGATTGTGCAATATCAAAAAGTTCAACATTGGTAGGGTTGCGTTTTATATCATCTCGGAAAAGCTTTGTGTAATACTGCAGCCAAAACAAGATTCTCAATGAAACACACGCCCTCAAAGAAAATATGAAAATCAAATTTTACAGGAATGAACTATTAAGGATCAAAATTACCTCCAAGTCAAAATCATCAAAAGCAAGCCCCATTTGTTTGTTTATCTCTTCCAAAGCTTTCCTGCCTTTCTTCAACATTAGCACAAATGTACTGTCAGATAGTACACATCTAAAGACCATAAGATATTGAGAATAAACAATTTTCTAATTCAGCTAAATGGGAAGCTTTAATTTCATTCACAGAATTAAAAGCAGAATAAAAGACTATTTTTTTAATATATCATTAATTCAATTTACTAACATGATGAAAACAAATACTAAAACATTACAACCACAAAATAGTTGTAATACAAATTAGTGGATGTGCATGATAGACTGCACTATGCCAATAAGGTACGAAATGTGCAATGTATTTTTATTCTTCAGACATGGGCAGGCTTTTAAACCTCCTTGTAGTTTCCCAACTGGCAAATAGAGATTAACAGGAGTATCAGCAAGAAGGCTCACAATCATAACCAAATTCTCTTCAACAGTTTCATTGCCACATCCAGCTAAAGTTTGAGTTACATCCCAGAATCTCAATATTTCTTTAAGCAATTAAGAATTTCCTTATAGTTGTAACTTATTTTGGAATCCATGCTCGATATCACCATTGCAAAGACCAATCAGTCATTCACCTCCACAACATGGAACTAAAAACAAAAGTAATCAGCTTTAGATATCCAGTCTTTTAGAAGACTCCACTGTCTCCATAAAGATGCACAGTATTTTTTTCAATCACGATATATTATGACATGCAAAGAGGCATGGCATTGTTTATCCAAGAAGTGACTTGATGTTAGAAAGACTTGCGAAAATGGTTAAAAATTTTACCACATTATAACCATGTTTCAACGTACAGAAAGGTAAAACAAAGGACAAATCTCAATGACTTCTGATTGGGGTATATCACTTATTCTTCTAAATACAGATGTCTGCCTTATTTTTTAATACAATTTCTATATCAAAACACTCAAATTTCTTTAAAGTGGTGTGTTCCTTCCCATGTAAAAAGGTGTGACACACACCTCAATTTAAGATACTAAATTAGAAGATCAATTTAAAAGAGAGGGACCGATGAAGCAGGGATAGGGATCAGAGCAGAGTGTTTTTTGAGATCTAAATTTTTTAAAATAATAATAATAATAACAACAACGTGTTAAGGTTGTAGCTTCAGTCGGATTGAAGCAATCTGAGATACATTATTATTATTAGTAAATCGCCATTTCGTATATATACTTATCCATGTTAAATTTTATATATATAATTATTTTTGTTAATATATTATCTAAGTTACCGATTCGGATGCGGACTCGGAAACGGATGCGGGAAGCGTGATTTTTTTTTTCTTTGAGGGATGCGGATGCGTATGGATGCCTCTGTTTGTATGTTAGGGACTGCTACAGCAGTTCCATATAAGTCTGAAATACTCCATTAAGGGTATCGTACAAGATGATTGAGGCCCATACCAGGCCTATAGCTGAGTTCTGGGTAGTGACTGAGACTGTGACAAAGTTTTGCATAATGATTTGGTCAGTAAACAGAAGTTAGCACTCAATAAACGCACCGTGCCAACATCCAACACGCTTCCAAATGCTATTGTCAATAGATTCTATATAGTAGCCGATGGGTAGAATTGTATACAAAAGGGCGCGTGACGGTTGAGTCACCCCTTCGGGAAGTATATGTACACCGTCTGAAAGGGACTTGACATCATCATTGTAATCATTGAATTCGGATTGTAAGCATTGAGTGCATATTGCATATATGAATAAAGTATATGTTATGTGTTGTATCGTGCTATACTACATGCGTTAAGTAGCTTTATCCTATACGGTAAACATTTGGCACAATTGCCTATAAGGACCGAATGCTATGAATGTCAAACACATTGAATAAAGATAGAAATAAGAATCCAGAAGATGACAGCGTACGTGTGGCACCAGAAATATTAAAAAGCACACAGCAAAGCAACCGGAGGCACAAACTCCAACAACTCGCCGAAGGGTATGGCAATGGTGTCATAGGAGGTGACCACGGTACCACAAAAGCACTGACGAACGAAGTGCAGTGACCAAGTCGATCAAGGGAGTGGCTAATAGAAGAAGTCCAAGAAAGGCCAAGGGTGATCGAAGGAACAAAGGAAGAATTGGCAAACTGGTATACGCCAAGGGGGAATCCAGACAGAAGGGAAAGGACCAGCGTGACTCGGAGTGTCGAAGGAACTCGAGCGTGGGGTGAACTCTTCGTCCCTGATACACATGACGAGCAAATACAGTTTGGTCAAAACAACCAAATCCTTGAGGAAGCCTTCATGCCACTTGAGAACGTAGGTGTCTGTAACGCGGGTGTTCAGAGCGGTACGGGAATACAGAACAGCGCAGGTGTTCAGAGCAATACGGGAGTACAGAACAATGCAGATGTTCAGAGTAGTACAGAAGTACAGAACAACGCGAGTACAGACGATAGTGCACAACAAAAGAAAGGAAGGGTACCGATGGCCGATCCAAAAGAAAAGTTACCAAAGTTCGACGGGGATGGCACGGCTGACCCAATCAAGCACTGCAAAACTTGCGAGATGATTTAGATAGCAAATGGAGAAAACGACCAGGATGAATGGGCAAGGCAATTTCCAACTACCTTGCGAGGTGTAGCAATCGATTGGTTTTCGAACACCGATCCGGCAAAGCTAACCACATGGGAAAACATAAAGAAGGAATTTATTACAGCATTTCAACCGTTATGAGACAACAATGAGATAGTAGCAGAAATCTACACCACAAAACAAGGGAAAAATGAAACAGTTCGTGTATATGCTAGAAAGTTAAAAGAATTAGTAAGTAAAATGGAAAGTAAGCCAGCAGACGAGCTGAAAAAGAGATGGTTCATAGAAGGATTATGCCCGGAGTTAAAAAGGAAAATGAAGATTGTACCGCCATCATCATACACTAAAGCATACAATCAAGCAACGGACTTAGAGAGTGAACAAAGGACAAAAAAGAAGAAAAGCAGATCATCTGACTCGGATGAATCCTCTTCTGAGGATAGCAGTAGTGATGAAAAGAGCAGTAAGAAGGTCCAAGCCCTCCAGAAGGATATGATCAGGATAATGAAATAGTTTAAGAATATATATAAAAGGAATAGCCAGACCAAAGAAAACCAAATATGGTGCACAGCATGCAAGACGAAAGGTCACACTAAAGGATCTTCTCCGAAGAATCAATTCTGTGATATTTCCCAAATTGCGGGACATTCCACAAAGGAATGCCCGTTCAATATGAAAACAAGAGGGGACCAACAAGTGCTCTTGACACAGGAAGCATCCACGTCAATAGGGAACGGAAACACAAACAATGACGGTGCCACCTCAGGTGGGTATAGAAACAACAGAAGGGGACAAAACAGCAACACCAACAACAACAATAATAACAAGGGCCGCAATCGGATTCAGTATGATCTGAACGGCCAACCGATGGTTCAATGTCAAGCATGCAACTTGTGGAGCCACTTTGCACGAAACTGTACAACGACGAACACACTAAAGTTATTATGCAGATGGTGTCATCTTGGAGACCATGAAGATGCCAAGTGACCGAAATCGAAATAAGGAGTGAATTTGATTAGCATCGAATCGAGAACGGACGAAGAGGAAGTCTTGGCAATTATGCATAAACAGGCAAAGTTGTACCCAGACCCGACGGAAGAAATGAAGAGACTGGAAGAAGCACAGGCAGAAATTGAGAAGGGGATGCAAACAAAGAAATCACAAATGGAGAAGTGGGACACTGCGGGTGCTTCAATGAGGAACTGCGCATAACAGAACATCATAAGGCAGATATTACAAACTAAAGTATCAGTAAAATTAAACGATCTGATCCGCACAATGCCCCAACTACGAATGGCACTCACAAACATGGCTCCGGCTACTAAACTACTAGAAGAACCTAGAAAGGAGAAGGAAAGCGGAACAAGTGCAGCTAACCCAATGCTGCTAGCCCTCACATCAGGAAGGCATCTGGCGGTCGTAGAAATGGGTATATTGGCAATGATCCTCTCAAACACAATTATGGATGGAGGTTCAAGGGTAAATGTCCTACCCGAAGATGCCTAGAAGAAGTTGGGACAGCCGACGTTGTGGCCACCCACGTTCCAATTGTTAACTGCAGACCAACATGGCATTACGCCTCTAGGGATCCTAATGGCACAACCAATAACTATTGGAACACAGTCGTTCCTGCTCGACTTTGTAGTCATCTCGCTAAAAAGAAGGGGATATGACACCATTCTTGGACGACGATGGCTCATACAAGCAAAGGTTAAATATGACTAAAAGAAGAATACACTATCAATGGAAAGTAGAGGACAGAGATTCATTATTGATTTACACACACAAATGGTGGGAGAAGAAGCTGGATCATCCGATTCAGAAGGAGAAGACAAAAGGAGGAAGCAAACGGAACCGGATGAGTAAGGAATCCTACAGTTGGAAGGTGGATCGAAGGACGATGATCTGGAATCGGTGAACGGACTATTTCACTGGCAGATGGAGGATTATGAACTAGGAGACGGATTTCCAAAAGAATTTAGGGAAATAAAATAAGGGAACACACAGTTGGATGAAACACTTGCACATGTATTCAGTGAAGAAAGACCAATAAAATATGAAGAGGCCACAGTAGAGACCATGAATCTGGGAGATGACACTGAACCAAAGAACATACTAATGGGAAATAACTGGAATCCAGTATTAAAAACAGCTGCATTTAAAATAGTACAACATTTTAGGAGAGCAAAGCAAGTACACCGTACGAACAAGCGTCAGAAGGAATTCTGGCTGTATGGGCACGTGTGGAAGAGAGTAGAAGGGAGTACGTTCACCATAGAACAGGGTCGTACAACCTATCAGGAGCATAAGCAAGAAAGGAAGGCAGTAAAGAAAAATAAAACGTTGTACGACCTAGGAAGGACGTTGTACGGCCAGGCAAAAGATAGTAGGAAATCATAGGTGATCCAACATACGGCCAAATAGGAGAAGATATTGTACATGACACACCGCATAGCTCAAGAGGGGAATAAGTATCACTGTACGAGTAATAACCAGCTAGTGAATTGGATCGTACAGACTCAAGGAGAACACAAGTTAATGCACCATATGGCCTTAAGGAAATCACAAAGACCATACGGCAATTTGAATGTTCAGGAAAGATTGTACCAAAATCCAGAGAGAGCTTTGACCCATGCGAAGAAGAGAAGAATACACCATATGGTTGGAAATTTATAGGAAGAGACCTAGAGGCACCATACGGCAAGCACATGGCAAGGTAAAAATATCGTATGAACTGGAGGCACCGTATAGGCAAGGAGCTACCAGCGTACGGCCAAGTAGATGCCTACCGTATGAACATGAGAAGTATTGTATGGCCAAAGAGGAGTATCATACGGACATCAAGCAACATCGTACGGACGGCAGATAAGATCGTATGGTCTAGGACATCAAGTAACATCGTACGACCAAATAGAGGAGTACAATTCAAGCTAAGACACCATACAACAAGAGAAGAGGTGACAGGAAGCATACCGTACAGCCGTACGGCAAAAGAGTAACACAATTGCCATATGGAAATCCGTACAGCCTAGGAAGAGCACAATACGACCAACTATAAAAGACAAACATTGCCATATGGCCTTGATTAGCATACCTTGTGGTGACCGTATGGACGTACAGGCTTACCATACAGCACAAGGACAGTGACATACTCTACCATACGGATGTATAGGCTTACCGTACGACACAAGGACAGTGACATACTCTACTATACGGGGTTAAGTGGTGATATAATAGAAGGGATCAGAGAAGGATAGAGGTACAATAATAAAGTTATCCTTCAGAGGCCGTACCAGAGCATTCAAGAGGAAGGAGTTGTACTCTTCAGGAAGCAGGAGGTTCTAAAAATAAATAAATAAAAACGATGACAAATCAAAACAATTCAAAATGTGTAACATATGATACCAAAGGGAAGAGAAAGACATAAAAAGGTAGTAAAACATAAGCCATTGGTAGAAAGAGTATAGGATCAAAAGAAAATCACAAAAATGGTGTGTTCCATGGAATTTTGAGGGGGTTTGAGACTGCTAATTTGGTCTTGGTGGCGGGGGAGCTACCTCTCGACCCCGCCCTGTATCTGCATCCAGGGCTACAAGGCACGAATCGGTATCTTAGTATATTAATAATTAAATGATGATTAAATCATAGAGACATGTCTCATCTCCTCTCACATTTATATGAGATTCAAATCTGCATTTGGAACACACCTATAACCGTGGCAGTGTTATTACATTTGCAGAAACAATCCTTAAAACTCAACATGCTATCAAAGCCAAACTGCAAATGTAGAAAAGGAGATGAAAATGACAAAATCGTATAGTGATATCTTTAATGGGGACAAATGCATGAGACAAAGCATAATCAAGATATGTCAATATGGAGGAATGTTGAAGGCAAAAGAGTACAACAGGTTCCTATGATAATATAATAAATCGATACTGAAACATTGAAAACATTCTGCACAAATAGAACATGGACAAAAAGATGGCCTAGACAAAGACAACAGACCTAGATCACAAGACTGCAATGCATTATGCTGCATGCAACTACTCGTGGCAGAATCAAACAAAAATTTACAACTGCAGAACAAGACAAGTATTCAGCCTTCGATTATTCCTATCTTGACAACATCAAGTCACAAAGATCAATATTGTTTAATAGTGGATTAATAGTAATAAACTTATTACTGTGATCTGAAAACAGAAATCATAGCGAATCTAAATCAGCTTCTGCTCCACTCCATCTGCAAACAAGCATCCAAGAATAGGCTAAAAATGGAAGATAGAATGAAACAGAGAATATGGATCGTGTAAAAGTATATATTGTGATTATGCTTACCACCGAGCAAGATATTGCGTTGATCAATTCCACATTATTGGATGGAACACTGGGTTTTCAAATTTGCCCATAACATTGGAGACCAGTACTATAGAGGAAATTCTAATATTTTCTTACCATCAAGGCCAAGTTCACCAATTGTTTACCAGTGATTACCTCAGACAAGGCAGATGTATCTACACGCAAATGATTCAAAGAAGCACTACGGTGAATGTCTCCTTCCTTCTCACATCAGCTTCTTCAACATTTCTATTTTCCCATTGCATGGGCTATAAATATGGTGGAGATGAACAAATTCTAAGAACCAAGTCGCATATCCATCGCGGCTGAATTAAAAAAATTAATTAATTAATTAAAAAAGACTATGTGGGCTGTCATGAAATATAACACGGACTCCTTGATTCATATATGTCTCGAAATCATATTTGAAGAACCAGTCAGGAAATAAGAGACCAATCATTAGAAAGTTCACAACCCTATACACAGGAGGAATCATGATCAAAATACTAGCGATAGAGGAGACAAAAGAAAAAGTAGAAATAGGATCTGGATGTGATTCGGCAGGAGCTGACATAGCCAAAGTTTGAAGGAGATGTGTTTAACTGTTTATATACACCACGAAGAGGGCGAGTATAATCAACGGAGATAGTAGGGGAGTTATATTTCATTCTTGAAAAGTCAGTGTTGAATAGTCAAAGAGAGTCGATTCAGAAACCTTTTATATATCCAATTTAATCTGCTCAATTAAGCAAGCGCCTGATCAGCATAAATCGGTTAAAAGTATATAATCATAGATCAGAGATAACACAAGTGACTGTGAGTACAAAAAATGTATATTAGAAACATCATCAAACGCCCTTGACTGAACTCGTGCACCACAATATACATCAGAAATCTACCATCATAGTTGGCAGCAAAACTCTTTTGTATCAAAGGTTAAGAGAAAACCATGTCATTATTATCGTACACAAGAAAGTGTATCATCTGGGGAAAACCTAACTTCTATGTCATGGGAATATTAAGTGAAATTAATCACTGACTAGTTAAGGATAAGAGATGTGACACCAAGAGGTGGGATTAACATTCAGAACCACATATTAAACAATGTGATTAAGAGTTGTGACCCCTTTACATGCTATTAAGAGAGTATCATTAGTTCTTTCAGAGGAGAGAGTTCAGTTTATTTAGAGATAGCTCGTTCAAATTCACAGTAACACTTGGACAAACGAAGAAATCAACTTGAGATAAATATAGCATCAAACAAATTAAGCTAGAAGTGGTTGCTGTCAGATATCAGGAGATCATCGTTGAATAAGAAAAGGAGGAGAATATGTTTATACGGCATAATCCTCTGGAAATGGCTATCTAACTGCTGTGTATTATTGGTTAATTTGCTTCTGTCAAAACTTCAATCTGGGTAGGGATTAACATTGACAGATTGTGGCATTTATGGAATAATAGTTGAGACAAGTTGCTCACGATGTTGTGAAAAGATTGATGGTCTACTATTGAAGACAATCATAAGGAGATTACATAAAAGCTGAAAAGTCATGTTGTTTATAAAGTTTCAATATTGAACTCCAGGTTGTCATCAAGAGTGTTGGAGGTAGGAGCAAGTAGGACAGTTTGGAGTCATTTGGTACCATCTCTGTATTCAAGTGTTCCTTTAGGAAAATCAAGGAATTTTTGACAAAGACAAGATATAATAGTGATGATATTTAGAATGACGCCAAGATCCAATAATGAGTTGACAAAGAGAACTCATAAACTTGCAGAATTTGGCCAGGGTCGACCATTAGACGATAAAAGACAGCGAGATATACTCGACCTTGACAAATTTATTGCATCAATATGATTCATGAATATCATGTAAGGCTTATGATATGGATTGTAGATGAAATTGTCTATTATCAATATAAGTCGGCGAGGATAAGACAATCTATTATTAAATGTGGCAAATCACTATACAACTATCACTATATTATGTTTAATGATTAAAAAGGGAGCAACGTCATAAAGTCTGAAAGGTTGAAATTAATAAATTGGTAGTTGTTTACATGAAAATTGGCCTCATAGAAATAGGAATTGATGTAATGAAGTGTTGACTACCTATATGCTAGAATACAAGTCAAAAGGTTGCCTAACAACTACAAGTCGTGTAGGATAAAAATAAACAAATTGGGGAGCATATTTTGAGCAAAAGACAACAAGAATAAGAAGTTTCATGATCCAGTGTTAAAAGCGATCTTGTGATGGTTACTAAAACAAATGATGGTCGACTTCATATGCTGGAAATTAATGGAGAAGCAGTGATGCATAAAAGGAGTGGGAAATTTTACATTGTGGGGGGGTGGATAATTACCTTAACCAATGTTTTATTTCCCATGGGAGGCATTTTTTTCATGTGATGAGCCCTTACTGGATTCATTAATATTAAGGATGTTGATGTACACAAGTATTTATTATTCTAAAGTATTACATTTATCTACTCATTATTGTCTCTCTGTCATTTGCATTTTTATATGTACTATATGAGTTATTTTCCTTGATTTTTTCCTTTGCATCTGAAGTTGATCTTGCCAAAAAAGAATAGTACATTAGGCAGCTTATGACAATAGTTTCAAAGAAGTTGTGATCGGGCTGAATAAAGTGAGGCTCTTGAAGCAAATACCTTTGATGATTAAGATAATGAGTATTCTTCTACATTAAGAGGGAGTACGACATTCTTCAAAGGCGAACGTAGGAGCTTTGAAGATTGATACTCAGAGGGAGTCTAGAAATACATGTGTGTGATTGCATGATTTTGATGGGCCAACTCGTGTGTATCATGAGGAAATATTCACTTATCACTAGAAAGTCAGAAAGATCGAGATCAGATTCCGTGGGAATTCGACAGGCATCCTTAGGCGAAGACAGCTCTAAGGGAGTAACTAGACAACTTGACTCTCTTGGATTGTTGTTCAGAGGGAGAAATTTGAAGTATGATTTCTTCTCTATAAGGGAAAAGTTCGAAGTGAAATTCCTGGTAATCTATTCTTCTCTGTTAGAGAGAATTGAAGTGAAAGCCCTTGTAAAACCCTCTGACCTGGTTAATGGTGGCCACTATTTCGTATATGATATGTAATGAAAGGTGACTATTACGAAGTAATTGGTAAAATACTTGCTTGTTATTTACAGAGACCGAGAGGTCTATATATACAAAAGAATAAAGCGATGTTTCCTTAGGAAAGGATTGTAAAGAATAGAAACATTTTATTCTAGTTAAAAGAAACTTAAAAAAGCTAACAAATAACTACAGCTAACTAAATATTAGAAACATTCTAATATTTGCAAAAGATTACGAATAACTAATAATAGGCATTTATCTATTATCATAATACCCTCCCTTAATGGTTAATCAATCCACACCACCAAGTTGTCTTCTGAATTTGACAAACTTATCAAGACCAAGAGGCTTGGTGAGAATGTTTGCAGTTTGATCTGTTGGTAGGAACATACTGCAAATTTGTTGTCCCGTCTTCAACTAGTTGTCGTCCAATGAACATCCACATGTTTTGTTCATTCATAGAAGATTGGATTTTGGGCTAACTTGATAACGCCTTCGTTATCAACAAATAGAGCAATCGGTCCTGCTGGTGACATCTGCATATCCCCAAGCATCCGATGAAGCCAAACAACTTTACATCATGCCTTGACAGTCCCTTTGTATCTGTCCTCTGTAGAGGAGAGAGAAACTACCTGTTGCTTCTTACTGGTCCATGTGATTGCACCAGATCCTAAACTGAACACATATCCAAAAGTTGACTTTTTATCGTCAACAAAGTGTGCCCAATCTAATCTTTGAACCCACTAAGTCTGGGATTAGAACTTCGAAAGTAAAGAAGTCCATAATCTAAAGTCTCCTTCACATAACGAAGCACACGCTTTGTGGCCATCCAATGATCAGCCTTGGGAGCTATCATAAAGCATGCGATGTAGCTATCTGTGAAGGTGATATCAGGCCTAGTAGCAGAGAGGTAGATGACATTGCCTACTAGTTGCTTGTATGTAGTATCATCAATGGGAGGAGAACCAGACTTGGCTGATAACTTGAGACCTTTCTCCATGGTCTAGATGAAGGCTTACAATCTTGCATACGGAATTAGTCTAACAGAGCCCTAGCAAATTTGGACTAGGAGATGAATATACCAGAAGATTGTTGCCAAACCTCAACACCTAGGCAATAATGCATGAGCCCAAGATCAAATAATCAAAAGACTCGCATAAATTTTGTTTGATTCCCTAAATCAAAGATGTCGAACTACCAGTAATGATCAAATCATCCACATAAATAACCAAAAGGATGATGTCACTGTCATTAGTCTTGATGTACAAATTTGAGTTTGAAGAACTCCTCTTGAAGCCTTGATCACTGAGGTATTTATCAATTTTTATGTACCATGCCCAAGGGACCTACTTCAAGCCTTAGAGAGCTTTTACCAATCTGACAACTTGATGGTCTTTACCACCAACCTTGAAACTAGGATCACCATTCAGGAAAGCACTCTTGACGTCCATTTGATGGACCTTCCAACCAAACTGTGCTGCCATGGCTAGGACTAATCTAATTGTGCTCATCTTTGCAGTAGGAGCAAAGGTCTCCTCATAATCAATGCCCTGACATTGAGAAAAGCCCTTTGCAACAAAAAAAGCTTTGTACTTATCCAAAGTACCATCACATTTGTATTTGATTTTGATTTGAATTTGTAAACCCATTTGCAGCCAATGGGCTTCTTCCCTAGTGAAAGATCAAAAAAGACCCAAGTGTTATTCTTCAGCAGGCTCTGGTGTTCAGATGATTCTTCAGCAAGCTCCGATGTTCAGATGTAATGGCCCGTTCCCACTCTAAAATTCCTCCAGTGTTGGAATATGTTTGACGTTCAAACACACTATGAAAGTTGGCCATGAGAACAAAGTTAACAGACTCTGTAGGTTTGCTCTTTTCCTAAGCAGTTCTTCATTCAATGAGCTCATCATTACGAAAATCAGCAAGTGTCTTAGCCTGCCACTTAGGTTGGAGAGAAGAATGACCAACATTAGTATCAGGAAATGCTTGGTGATCAGGTTCCTCATCAAAAGAATCTAGATCAAACTCAGGTGAAGCATCTACAAATTGAGGTGTTCTTGCAGTAGAAGTTGGAGGTGTCTGTACAAGGATCATTGGTATAACAGGAGTTATAGCAGCTACTGGAGCCCTTGTATCAGGTGGACCTAATGGAAGCATAACTCCCAAATCATGAACCTGCATGATTAGGAACAGGAGAAACAGGTATGAAAGGTCCTCGCTGCTCATCAAAGACTACATCACAATTGTGGATGAGACGAGATGTCTCAATATCGATCAGGCAATAGGCTTTGTGAAGACTATTTTTATCCAACAAGCATGAGTTTCTGACTCTTGGCATCCAACTTCGTGTGTGACGCACTAGGGATCCAAACAAAATCAACGAAGCCAAAAAACTTCAAGTAATTGATTCTGGGGTTGCGACCTGACCAGGCCTATTCCAGAGTTTTACCTTTGACCGCCATTGTGGGTCACCGGTTCAAAAGATAAACTGCAGTGTTGACTACTTTTGCCCAGAACTTCTCAAAACATGTCTCTGTTCGAGCATGGATTGAGCCTTCTCGATGATTGTTCTATTTTGTCATTTAAATACACTGTTTTGTTGTGGGGTGTGGGGTGTGGTTAACCGGCGTTTGATGCCATGAGTATCCAAGAAGCTAGAGAAATCATTAGCACAAAATTCCCCCACATTATCTAATCTAAGAGTAATAATAGATTTTTGAGACTATTTTTCAACTAAACGTTTAAACTTCTGAAATACAGGAAATGCATCTAATCTCTTTTTAAGGAAATACGCCCACATTTTTCTACTAAAATCATCAACAAACAATAGAAAATACCTAGACCCAAGAACAGAAGGAGTGGCAATAGGGCCACAGATGTCAACATGAACTAGCTGAAGTACCTGAGAAGCTCACCACGAATCGCCACTTGTGAAAGGGGTACGATGTTGCTTCCTAGCCTAGCATGCATCACAAACTCCAAGCTGCCGAGTTTGAATCTTTGGTAATCCAAGGACAAGCTCATCTCAAGTAACCTAAAAGAGATAATGCACATTTAAGTGTCCATATCACTGATGCCAAAGTGTGCTAATAAAAGATCACCGAGTAGCCATAGGTAAGTCCTGAGAATCACCAGAATCAGTAAGTCGAAAAAGAACATGATCCTGAAAACCCATTACAACAGTAGACTGAGTTGCCCGATCGGTGATGGTACAATGATGTGAACTGAAGGTGACATCAAAGTGTGGAGAATGTCGCAGTAATTGCCTAAGAGTAGATTTAGTTTCATCCCTGGAACATAGTACACCACCAAAAATAACAGAATCTGAATAAGGTTGGTAGTTAGTAAACTAGTCTCTGCGGTGAGTGAGATGACTAAAGGCACCTGACTCAATGTACCAAGTAGACGACTTGACAAGATCTACAGGTCTTTCACCCATGAAGGCATAAAAGACAAATTTCATCTGCTAAGTGTGCTCTGCACTGTTCGCTTTGGGCTGCAAACCTGATTGCTTAGGTTGTGCAGCTACGTGTTTTCGACATTCAACCTTCATGTGCCCAAACTTGTGGCATTAGTTGCATTGAATGTTCTTCTAGGAGTCGTCTAAAAATGGAGCAGAAAACTTTTGCTAAGACAACTGCTGAAACTTGCCTTTATCTTTCTGAAAGAATTTAGCAACAAAGGTTTCCTCTATGGAGGTGAAGCTGGAACTGCTACCGAACTGTTGTTTCCACCGATCTTGTTGAAGCAGAAGTGTACAGAGATCAGTGAACTTCAAATCAACACTAGAAAACATCATATTGAGAGTCTCGATAAAATGCTCCTAGGACTTTGGTAAACTCCAAAGAGTGAAAACCACAATGTCCTCCATCTTGTGATCGATGGCAAGCAACTGATCGCGGATTTCCTGAAACCTATTCAACTAAGCTTGGAGCGAGGTTCGCTCATCCATGATAATAGAAAATAGAGTTTCTTTAAGAAAAAAGATTTGCTTTTGTCAGAAGTCTCATGAAGACCTTTGAGATGTGTCCATATCTCGACAACTCTCTTGTCGGATGGAATCTGAGAGAGCTGATCATCAGCCACGAATAATTTGAGAAGCATCACCACCTCTCGATTATTCAAATCCCATGAATCCTTATCAGTACCAAGACCAGTCGGACGCTTCGTAACACCCAGAACAATTTGAGCGGTATTTCAATATTCAAAAATTGCTATGATCCACTGCTTCCTAAGTGTCATAATTTCAACCATTGAATTTGGAATTGTGTTCGAGCATAATGTTTGTCAGAGATACCATGGCACATTTTTCAATGAAAAAATGAAAATTTATGAAGGCACATTCTTCGAGGCAAAAAACGAAGACCCAAAAAATTTGAAGGATGAAGCAGAAGAGAGCTTGAAAAATCCCGAAAGAATATGTTTTTCATTTTTGGATCTGTTGGCTTGAAAATCGAGGCACAAAAATCGAGTCCCCATGAAAAAAGGAAGACAACCCAGTATAGCTCTCAAAAAACCCACCAAGAATCTAAAATTAAAAAAAAAATTGAGGTCAAAAGTTAGGGTTTCGGAAAAAAAACCCTAGTCGATGGCCATGAAAGCTTGAATTTGCAAACAAATAGAGTTTTGGAGGCCAAAAAATGTGATTTGAGGTTACAAACAGCCAAGCTAAGCTCGTTTTTGGTGTGGGAAGGCAAAAACAACACCAAAGATGGTGTCTACAGCACGCGGATGGGAGAAAACAGGCGCCCAAACACAAAAAATGGTGCAAAGATTAGCAAAGAAAACGACGTAGAGATATGCAGCCTCCCATCGTGAGCAAGTTTATCGACGACCCTCGTGAATGCCACGTGTTGGAACATTCGTTGCTTATAGACTTGATTTGTAGCAATTGCGAGCAGTAGAAAAATGACCCCATGTAAAAACGACCTCTGTTTTTTGTAATGCCGCGATTTCCAGCTCACGATTTTGCTCTTGCTTGGAGAAAATCACAATTTGCATATCTTCAAACCCTTTCCACGAACTAGGTGAGAATAGAGAGATATCTCGAAAAGAAAAAAACCCTAGATGAGATAAACAAAACTCATAAATAATTTCGAAAATTTGTAGCAAATAATTTTGAAAGAAATTATAAAATTTTCAAAAAAAATGTGAAGTATTGGCTCTAATACCATATTACAAAGTAATTGATAAAATAATTGCTTGTTATTATCAAAAACCAAGAGGTCTATATATACAAAAGAATAAAGCGACTTTTCCTTAGGAAACGATTGTAAAGAATAGAAACATTCTATTCTAGTTAGAAGAAAGCTAAAAAAGCTAACAAATAACTACAGCTAACTAAATATTAGAAACATTCTAATATTTACAATAGATTATCATTAACTAATAATGGATGTTTATCTATTATCATAATATTGACAATCTTTAATTGACATATATAAACAAAACGTAGCCATTATAAGGTGACAATCTTATAAATGCTAGACTTGCAATCATGATAGACTCCATTAAGTTGTTATCGCAGAGTGTTGGAAGTCACGATAACGAAAATATAATGATCAAACTTCATTAAGTTGTGGTCCCGAAGTCTCGTAGATCATGATAGTTGTCATGATCGAGACCATGACATTGTGATTTCTTGTTAAGTTGTTGTCCCGGAGTGCCGAAAAGCAGATAAGTCATATCCTTAGAGAATATAACATATTCTTTTGGTAGGTGTCAAGGATTTGATGCCAGTGCACATACCAAAAGAATATATGTATGATGAATATCATATGATTGATATTTCTTGAGAGCATAATGTGTTCTATGAATCCTCCCTAGCTATTGTAGCTTCAGTCGGATTGATTCAATCTGAGATACATTATTGTTATTGGTAAATCATCAATTCCTATATATACCTATCCATGTTAAAAAATATATATTTTTGTATATAATACATATATATATATATACATATATATATATATATATATATATATATATATATATATATATATATTATATGAGAGGTATATTAATATATAATGTATTTATATATATATATATATATATATATATATATATATATTTTATAATATAATATTATTGTATGTTAATATATATATAATATAATATATTATATATATGTATATATATATATATGTGTATATATATATATATATATATATATATATATATATATATATATTGTTATACATATTATTATTTTTGTTAATATATTATTATTAATTAAATAATGGTTAAACCATGCAGACATGTCTCACTCCTCTCATATTTATATGAGATCCAAATCTGCATTTGGAACACACCTATAACAATGGCATTGTTATTGCATTTGCAGAAATGATCGTAAAAACTCAACACAATGTAGCCATTTGTATTTAGCAAAATAATTGATATACTCTAATTAGGAGACATAGATTCATTAAGTTTCCTTATAGATAACAAAATTCAAATATAACTATTCTTACCATCTACACCAGAAAAAGATAATATTGTGATTTGCAATTTCTCCAAGTTTCTACTTGATGAAAATTATTTATCGATGTTACACCAGCGCGGGGATGTGGCAATGCAGGGGGTCATCATGACGAGTTTCGAGTGCGGGAAAAAAATGGGCCTCAATTTAGGGACGGAAAGGATGTGGCAGCGAGGGTCTGAGGGAGGAGGGGGGAGGTTGTATAGCATACATATATGACTTGAAATGCTAAATATGAAATGATACTTCAATATAACATACAAAATATAGTTGAATAAATGTGATTCACGAACCATAAGTTCAAACTTCAAACTTGAAACTTCATAACCAATGACCATTAAACTTAGTAACATACTCATAGTAAGTCATAACATTAATAATATTAAACATAATCAAAAATGAAAAATAGAAATCATACATAGTACAATGTAAGTCAACCATTGACTATCTAGTATCAAATGACAAAGACGAAAGATTCAAAATTCATTGTTCAACTATGATATATCATAAAGATGCTCATTACTACAATGAGCAGAGTAGCATGAAACAGTGAAATGAAATAATGTATCATGGCCATATCAAAGTGAGTACAAACTACAAAATGTCAAAAATGAGAATATAAGGGTGGGAACTCTCTAACCATCACCTAAACCTAAGTCCTCATCACTAGAACTACTCGACTCCTCATGGGTAAGATCCTCCGAAGGAACACCAATCTAAGTCGGATCCTCTAGCTCTACATCCCATCGTGTTGATGGGATCTCCTTGTACTCATGTGTCTTGTGATATTTGAGCCACAAGAAACCATGTACAACAACCACCTTCTCCGCTCTCTTAGAGGTAAGTTTGTTCCTCTTAATAGAGTGGATGAAGCTATAAGTAGACCAATTCCTCTCTGCAGCTAAGGAGCTAGAAACTTGAGATAACAAAGTTGAAAATAATTAACAAATGTTCATTCAATTGTGAGAAATGATAAATGATAGATCAATGAATTATAAATCGATAAAGTAAAACTATTAAAGATTATAAAGGGGTGGAGCTAAAAAAGGAATCTGATGGCTAGTGAGGTGATCTTTGACTTCTATGATTCATGACATTTCCACCACAAAATTGGATTCTTTTGTGCCATAGTTTTGAGATCCACCTTTGCGATATTTGAGTATCCTATAAGTTACAAGTTTACAACATAATTTTAAAATAAGTTGCAACTTATAAGTAATAAAGAACTTACAACTTGAAATTATAAATAACTTGGAACACTAAATGAAGAATCAAGGATTACATGTAAGACAAGCAAATTTCGACCTCTCGGTGTGAATTTCACTAGCAGTGTCACTATCATACATCATGGCAATGCAACGAAAGAACCCGGCCTTCACCTCATCATCCTAAAGTGTTATGACTCTACCAAGCCTAAGCATGTAACACTTCGAGTTCAATCCACAGGCAGCCATGTGCAAAGGAGTGTTCAACTTCACCCACCTACGGTGAGTGATAGGCTGAATGAGCTCTGTATAGAATGCTAGAGTGGGGTTCCTCTCACACACAGCAACCCTCATCTACCCAAGCATGGAATCAATGCACTCATAAACCTCTCCAAGGTTAGGTGTATCCGCATCTCCATACCCAATCACCTGGAACACTGGAGTAATGATGGAGACTATGTATTTTGCATTGCTCCAAAACTAATCGCTCTTCACTGTCTCCTTCACCCTCTTCCCCTGCTTAGTTCTGGACTCAAGATATCAATTCCATTCTTGTGTGCATTTTCCAGTCAATTTTCCCTATGTCTTTGAGTGCATTGTTCATGGAATGCACACAACATGGAGTCCACCAAATATGCCTTTAGGCTGCCTCAACAAGCCTGCTTGCAGCTTTGAACACGTGTTGCATCTGTCACAACTTGGACCACATTTTGTGGCCCAACCTCCTCAATGACATCCCTAAGGACACAAAATTGAAAAATCAGCATCTTTACATTGCCCTGAACAATCAACTGATGCTTGTGACCATAATATCGATGTGTGGACGATGACTAATGTATGTCCACCCATCCATGATAATGTTGCAGCCTGACTCAATCCAACATCCATTCATCTACTCCATCAAGATCCCAACCCTATCATAGGCCCTATCCAACACCGTGGTCCTCAACTTGTGGTCACCTGGTGGCAAATATGATGGCCCTCCTTTCGTTGCCATGGATGTCATCCTCAAAATAGGGAGATTGAGCCACAAGCGTTGGGATGCCGTTGGAAAAGAAGATATCACCAACATCATCTAACCAATCCCTTGTGTGAATACTAAATAGCTTAGCAATGGGGTTAATACCACTAGGAATTTCATTTGCTTTATGTTTCCCCTGCTAAAGTGTGTATAGATGAAGGAATTGACGGTGTCTCTGCTCTCTGATGTAAGATATGTGTAGATGTATTTCATTACCCTTGCAACTATTGTATATTCTATACCTGTTGCCTAGTAGCCAAAGCTTTAGGTAGTGGGACAAAAGTAACATTGGGAATGCCCCATAGTTTATTCACTTCAATTCTGTATTTCAAATTATCAGAATTTACCAAGAATAGTCATGAGATCACACCATACCCAGTCCAAAAAAGGTGTGCATTAACTCTTGCAATGCTGCCATGCCATTTTGCACCACACGTATTACACTTCCATTTCTACATGCCACCACCTGTAGCTGTAGGGAGTGTAATTCTCATAGAAAATCGTTTCAGGGGGCTCTGGATCATAAGGACCCCTAGCAAACTCTGCCAAAATCTCTAAAGGGCAATCAATAGAAGGCACCCCTAGTGCAACATAAGGAGGCCCTAAATCAGATTGGACATCTACATCAGCCCCATGATCACTTCCCTTAGGCTCATGTTCAGATGCACTTCCCTCATTAATTTCCATGTCTTCTACACTATATGACTGGATGTCATTTAGAAAATAGAAACTAAATTTCACAAAACGAAAATGATTATGAATCATGATAGATTTCAGCCTAATTAATTATTTATAAAAACATTAAAATAAACAAGTTTCAGCCTACTTAAAAGTTTAGAACCTAAAAAATAGTAAATTAAATATGTTTCAGCCTATTTTAATAATAAACAAAAAAATCATAGAAGAATATTAATAATAGTATCAACAAGATTTAAGAATCAAGAATGAAATATTGAAAAATTAAATGCAAAGCCAAAAGTAAAAATAAATTCTAGAATCTAAAACAAAAGAAATAGTAAAAAACCTAACTTGAGATTGATGAATCACTTGTAAAATCAAATGTTCTTGCTCCTCTTGATCTTGCAATCCCTTGCAAAATCACTCACTAAGCTCTCCCAAACTCCTCCAATCTCGTTTTCTCACTTTGCTCCTTGCTACTCCAAAACAATGAAACGCAAATGTGAAATGAAAATGAGGTGTATTGGCCTTATTAAACCTTGAAAGAGAGCTCACGGGACCCACACCCAATTAGGGTTACCATGCAATAAACAACAACAACAAAAACTTAAGAAATTGCACTTTTTCATGTTGTTGTCGGACTCACCAGGGAAGCAACCGCGTCCCCGTGTCTTGTTCGGGTGCGCCGAATAGTGTGGCATCGCTTAGGCAGCGGTGGCGAAGCATGGGTGGCGACATACCCGCACCCAGGACGTACGTGCACTATTGCACCTAGGTTTTACCTCTGTTGCGCACACCCGTGTAACACTATTATTTATAGATTTAATTTGATGTTCCTTCTTGAAATAAACTTCAAACGACAAAGCCTGAACTAAGCCATTCCTTAGATAAGCATAAACTTATTTTTGCTAAAAAAGTAACAAAAAATTAAAATTATGAACTCAACAATACAAGTAATTCAACTCTAGAGTGGGGAAAACCAATTGATTAGCTTTTGGCCTGCGATGTGCATTCAATAATCTCTAATAAGTTGTAAATTCCTATGATTAAAATCTAAAACTACTTGACAGAAAATTGAATCTCCTACACTTCAGGATCTGCTAAACCTATGGGGATGGCCCTACCAATTCAATCAAAAATTCTAAAGTATGTGTGCAACAACATCTTTATAACAGTATAAAGTAGATAAAACATTCGTGCCTGCATGGGAAGTGTTTACTCCCTACGGGATATCTAGCTTTATGCACAAGTTAAACAGAGATTCAAGTAGAACATGAATAAAACAATAATTCAATAGTAACACAGCCCATAGTATGGTAGAATGATATAACTTTTATTCCATGTAATGTTTGTCCAAAGGTAACTCGTTCTTGGTGTCAGTGTTTTTATATATAAAGCTCCCTTCATGCAAACAACTGTCTGAGAACCCATTTGTAATTACATTGCCATAACAACCCAAAACATAATGTACTATTATTAACAACTAAATTGTGGCTAACATCAGCCCCACACCCCCCCCACCCACCTCCCCCCCCCCAAAAAAAAAAACTCGTCCTCCAAACGACAAAAAGACAAAATGGTTGATGTACCACCCAACAAAACTATTGAATAGAGAGATGAGAAGGCATCCCTAGGGTGGTGGAAGACGTCGGTCAAAGAAGCTTCTACTAGAAGAGTTTGAGGTCGTGCTCAACTATCATCTTCGTCTACCTAGCCAGCCTCATCAATCTAACAATTTCCATCAGATCCATCTTTGTACGTTCATATTCCCCTGTGATGGCTTCTAGTTATATGTATACTACTAACAACTTCTCCTCCTTCCTGACACTTCCAACCTTATCCTGAGCTAGTTCATTCTCCAAGGTAGTGGTAGACTTCAATTGTTCTACTAATGTCACTTGAATGGCTGCCTCGTATCGTATGCTAGTGCACTTTCTTCTATTTTTCTGTATAGATTGGGTTGCCTTCTGAAGCTAAAAGAATGTCTCACATAATGCATGCTCAATATTGTATAAGATGTTTATCATGCGAGCTTGCCCCTCTAGAATATGTGGTACGCCCCACTCCTCCATCATCCCTAGAGTCTCCATATGGGCCCACCCTCGAGCAATAACTTGCTCTACAAATTCCTACTCACAATTACCTTACAAGTGAAGACCTCACTGACCAAGCAACCAAGAAACACACTCTAATTCCATTAAACACTCCAAAGCTCTATACAATACCACTACTACTAGCCTATCCATGCAGTCAAAAGAAGGGAAGAGCAAAACCTCCAAACAAAGGTTGCCAAAATCTTGCAAACCACCTTACACTATATCCAAAACCTATCTCTCAAAAAAGAACTAAGAATGGAGGGGCCACAGCCAAAGAAATGGGTGGCAACCAAGGTGTAGATGACACAGGTGAATGTGTAGACGACTCGTACATAGATGAGAGAGAAAGGCACTTGAATGTGGCCAAGAGAGAGACACCGCAATCTGGTCAGATACACATGGTGCCCATGACGCAAAAACAATGGTGAAACACCCTAGAAAGACTTCCAAGAAAAATCCAAACTACTCAAGGATGAGAATGAAATTGTTGTGGAAATTTATAACACGAAACAATGTAAGCATGAGAATGTACAATAGAAAGCTCAAGGAATCATTGAAAAATGGTCAAATCAACCAACCAAAAGGTTGTGGAAGAGATGGTTCTTTGAAGGATTAAGGAATGCTCTTCACTCAAGGGGAGTAGGTGATCTTGCCAATGCCACCTGCAAACTCCAATGCCTCGCCACATGTAGACACTGATTGCTTGAAACAAAAAGAAATAAATATGCTAAACAAGAAACCTGGAGGAGCAAGTACTAGCAATCACTAGACTTCAAACCAAGAAGGCAACATACCACAATTCCTACAAGGGGAAGAAAACAATTCGAGAAGCCAAGGCTTACATTAGATAATCAATGAAGGAGAGAAACGTCATGTATGATACTCTCAGTATCCCATTGCGGTTGAAATATTAAAACACTATTGTGAGGCATATATTACAAGCCATTGTACCCGTATAAGTATCCAACCTTTTATACACTATGCAAAATGAAAGGTGATCATTACCAACATAATGACAATCAACTAGGACCATCCATGACAAGTTGACGGTAGAACAAACAATCTAATAACCAACCCAATGTTACTGATGGTAGGCATTAAGAGGAAATTTGTTGTCAAGATGGAGATTATCGGAAAACAATTGACAAGAGCCATTATCAAATGGAAGCTCCGATGTCAACATACTATGAGAGGAGACAAGAAAAGCACTCTACAAGAAAAAATTCTAACTATGAACCTTTCATTTGGTAGGTGGCAACCAGTACTACATCAAACCAGTTAGGATACTGATGATATAGGTCACCATTCCTACTCAGTATTTCTTATTGGACTTCGTGGTCATCCTACTTGAAAAGAAGGCAAATGAGGCCCTAGTTAGAAAGGGTTAGCTAATCACAACAAACGCAAACCACAATTGGAAGGACACACTCTATTATGAGTGATGGGAGGAGGTACCTCATCGACCTGTAGAGTTAGGCAGTGAGTCAGGAGTTAGAATCAAATTTGTGTTCGAAAATGAGTAGTTTGAATTAGAGGAAGGGTATTGTGAAGGGGTGTTGGAACTAGGAAGTTGCTCTAAGGATGAAACAAGTTCTCTCAATGTGTTGTTCCATTAGCAGATGGACGACTATGAATTCTTCCATCCTAAATGCAATATGATGGAAATCATTGAGATAGAAGAACCTAGCATGTATGAATTCTTCCATCCCGAATGCAACATGTTGGAAATCAGCAAGATTGAAGGACCTGGTATGGAGAGTGTCACCTTCCCTCTCAAATACTAGGAATATAAAGAGAGGGTGGCAAGAGTGAATGGCACACTGGCCCATTGGTTCAAGAGAGACAAGTCTATCAAGTACGAAGAACCAAAGATAAAGAAGGTAAAGTTGGGGGAAGCAAATAACCTGAAGGTGATCTTGGTGAAGAATGCCTAGAATCCCATTCCTAAAGCAAACGCATTTAAAATATTTATAGAGTACAAAGATACCTTCATCTTGACATAAAAAGACTTGAAGGAGATACCACCAAAACTGCGTACATTGGATCCTTCTATACTAAGTGCAAAACTCGTACCGAAGAAACTCTACCAAATGAATAAAAATTACGTTGCCAAGATACATGAGGAGAGAAAACAAAATGTGCAATTCAAATTCAGACCAATGTGCACTTTGGATGCCTCAATGAAATCAGAATAGAATATCCTTTCTCGATCCCATTCACCTACAAAATACTAAGGAAGTAGCAAGGCATGAGATGTACTGACTTGTGGACAAGTTTTTTGAATACAACCAAATCAACATTACTAGGGAGGATAAATTAAAGACAACATTCGTGATGGAGGACAAAATGCACATGTACATATAGATGTCGTTCGATTTATACAAAGCCCCACCACCTCCCAAAGGATAATATTGCACATTCTTCAACAAGATGTCAATGGGCAACTTCAAAGATTTTCTGGATGATTAGGCTAAGGGCAACAAAACTTAAGGCATGTACGGAAAGGTGTCCAAGGGAATGGTAGGCTCTCAATCTGAATAAGCGTCGATTCATGGTACCGCAAAGTAAATTACTTGGTCACATAGTATACAAGGAGGGATAGGAGAGACCTAAACAAGGTAGTGGTCATGATCAAGGTCAAAAGTCTAGAAAATGTGACAACAGTGAAATCCTTCCTTGCATAGTCTTGGAGTCTTTGTCAGTGCTCTCATCCATACTATCTGATGGAGCCCCAAGTTTTTGGGGCCTCCATTAGTGAACATTTCGTTATCTTTGCAGTGCTTTGGCACAGACAATTAGTGGGAAAGTTATAATAGAAACTACCTTGTTTGAAGACGTTTTCTAAATTCTTTGTTGATGAGTTGCTAAACGCAAGAGAGTTGAGTCTTTTGGTTAATCAATACCTTGGGGGTATGTTACCATCTCTTCCTATTGATGATATTATTAAGTTTTATAAAGAAGAAAGAAAAGAATCAGAGTCAAGTCTGTGTGATGGAGCAAACCAAAAACCTTAATGCACCTTGCGGTCTTTGGCACATGCCTTAGAATATGCAAGGGTAGCAACACCATTGTATGGTTATGAGAGGACTCTTTATGATGGTATATGCATGTTGTTTCTCACTATGCTAGATAAATCAAACACAGATCTAATGGAGAAAATGATCACTTCATTGTTTTTTAAGGAATTTAAGTTATGGCAATAAAAGATTTAAACTCATTACTCAGGGCTCCTTCTCGTCCAGTTTATTATCGCATACAAGGGAACATCTCTAATGCCTAAGGCATCACTTAAATGATATAAAGTGACATCTTAAAATTAAGCAAGATTGTGGCTTTCAAAGAGGAATAATATTTGAGTTTGGTCTGTGTATGGAACTCCTTGTTTTCAAGCTTGGATGGAATTGAGACAGTTGGACCTTGCTAAGGTGTTTCATTCTCTCAATGGCTTGGGGATTTCCAAGTAATTTATATTGGCTGCAAATAAGAGAACCCAGTTCCTTGAGTCAAAGTATTCCTCTTCACATAACTGGCACCGCTGCTCCAGATTCATTCAGATCTTTCTCTGATGATGCCAGTGGTAGTATTCAGCCTTCAACTGCAAGTGTGTTGGAAATACACAGCTCAAACAAGCAACGGGACCACTGCACAGCATGTTCCCTAAATTGAAGAAGGTTCATCATCAATGGTCATAAACAAAAGCGTCTATACAAATCATATGAGGAATCTATAAATGAAGCATAAATGTTGTGATGGTTAATAGTGAATATATAGTACAGCAAAGCAATACCATCTTTGGGAAATAATGTTGAAAACTTGCAGAATCTTGATGTTCTTTCTCAACTTGAGACATTAAATGTGAAAAATATGTCTTTGCAAAGTGAACTTTAATATAAGAATTGAGACGCGAAGATAATCAATACATCTGCAGAGGGAAAAGCTTATATTTGTACAGTCTATGTCTCCAATAGAGATGAATACGGGAACGATGTATCTCTTTACTAATGTTGTCATCTGCCAAAAATCTTTGATCCCAACACAAGGAAATGGTTACATGATTACAGTATTCCATATACTCTGCTTATAACAACAATGTATTCTACTAATTCTCTTACAGATGTTGCCACTAGAATGGGGTGGAATAGAGTTTTCTTGGATGGAGGTCATCAGTTCGATGACAATAATTAAGGCCATCTATTTTGTATGTTTGAACCTTATGCACCAATTTCTGAGAGGTGGATTCACGTCCAAATGCCGAAAAAGTTGGGAAACTCTCTCGTACTAAGTGTGACAATCATTGAAATTTAAGAGGATCCAAAGATCATCAAGGGAAATAAAGATATATAGGAGGCTGCATGGAATTTGCTAAACCTATACCTTCATGAAGATAAAAACAATAGGATTGTTCCAGGACCATATAAGTCTAGAGGCAGGGGTCGATGGACATTACACAAAAAAAATATTGCCACTTAGTAATACTACGATTCAATATAAGCTATATGTATAATAATTTTAGAGGCTTCAGTTTATATTAATCTCACCAATTAAGTATTCTCAAGCAGTGTGCCTATTTACTTGCATCTTTCTATTTGCATGTAAATGGAAGATGTAAAAATCAATAAAGAGACAATCATTCGATTGAACTATATGGTTAGAAAGGGGGAGTATTATAAAAGAGATGCAGATTTGTAAAGAGGAACATGTATTATAAAAAGTGATTTGTATTATGAATTTATAAAAATTATTTTAATGAATAATAAAATATCTTTCTTTGTCTTTGTTGAAGGCAGAGAGAATAAAATACAATTTTCATTCATCCTTTATGATTAATAAGACGATTATTTAATTATTCCTAAAAAGCTTATGCATTGGATTTTGTGTAGCATTCTTTGCTTGATAAATTGAGAATAGTGTGAAATAAATTTGTGTTTCCACATGTCTATCTGATTGGATTTCTTACAAAGGAAATTAAAATTCCTTTTGGACTAATGTCAAATTGCATATAAGAATTGTCTTTTGCATTTGGAGTACAGAAGTAATTGATGATATTTAACTATTTCTCATGAAGTTGTATGTAATAATCTTCTTTGTAATTGACTCTATTGCTCAAATAAACAAGGCAATGATCTTTCAAATCAGTGAAATGATCACTGCATTCATACTTGAAGTCAGCAGTTCTTTTCTGTATCTCCTTACAAGCATCAACTCATTCATTTCATAAACATTCAATCAGACCAAGCATTCATACAACTTTTAACAGGTTTAAAAGATTTTGCCAAAACCTAAAGAATTCACAAAGCTTAAACTCGCTATAGAAAAAACTTTGAACCAAGCAATCAGGGTTTAAGGTGAAGGTAAACCAGCCTAGGTGTAGCAAAGCCTAAAGTGTAGGGGAATCAAGGTTATTCTAGTTCGTTGGCCAAAATTGATTAAGAGATCCTATTGGAGAATAGGCAAAACTTTTGGATTTCCAATTTGTGGTTTTGGGAACCAACACTATCATCATCACCAACCTTCTTTTTCCCCTGAGATGTTTTGTTCTCTCTTTCCATGTCCATTGCTCGCTCATAGGCATCGACGTATGAGAATGGGCACACCACCTTCATCCTTTTGCACAATATAAGAATCAACTCTTGAATGAACAACCCATGGACTACTTGTTGATTTTCCAACTTTCCAAGAAACTCTTTAAGCTTACGATTATAAGCTTGTATATTCTTATTTTTCCCTCGCTTTCATGCTATCACTTTTTGCTACTATTCCATTGTCATATCTTAGCAATTTGATTTCCTCTTTAAATGCCCTCTTGAGATCATTCCTATATGCTTTGCTCCCTCTTGGCAAGGTTTTATACCAGTCAATGGCGATTCCCTGTAATGTGGAAGGAAATGCCTTCAAGCAATAATTATGGTCATCTTCTACTTTTGTGAGGTGTTCACTATCATTTTCACTCAATAGTCACAATATGTATCTAAACAGAATAGAGTCTCTCTTAGTCATGCTCTAGTGCCTCAATTGCCCTCTCAGCCACATGTAAGTCCTTTGTACGTCCACCTACATGTCTACACTTTGGTCACCCCCTTGCGTTTGTAACCCCCTCCTCGAAATCCTCAACTCTAGTCCCCCTAATCTCAGCTCTTCTCTTAGAGACAGGCTCTAAATAATGTGACTGGAAGTTTCAATAATTTCAGCAACCTCAATCTAGAAGTTTTGCTCTTCCCCTTTGTTCAACTGCACGAATGTGCATGTGGTACTAATACAATCTAGAGATTGGAAGCCTTTACTAGAAGCACAATGTGTCGCTCGGTTACATGCCTGGTCAACAATATCTTCACTTCCTTCGTCGTCAAGGAGTTAAAGGTTTATGGCAACCTCTTCCAATTCAATCCATGTACATGATATTGCTCTCTACTAACTATGACTTCAACTCACACTATAGCTCTTGCTTTTAGATGGCCTCTTTAAACTCATTGGAGTCATTGACTACTCATAATTGTTGTCTTCTCACTTTGTTCTCTCAGATAGAGAGATTTTTTACTTTTCCTCTTGGTTGTATGTGGTACGTGAATCCTTATTTAGGCATAGGGGTATCAATTGAGAGGGGCACAACTTCCTCCCTACGGGTCCCTATCTTCAAAATGTTGTATTTGCTAATGATGTTGTTCACGTTGTCCTTCCTCACATTGTTCTTCCACTTCAATCAAATTGTGAGCCAACCACCTTGAAATACTTTCGAGAAGATCATATATCGCAAGTCACTTTCTGAGTTTGTCATGTGTCGTGCCTTTTAAAGACTATTCTCTCCCAACCTTCTCGTTTCACTTATTGGTCAACCTAAACTTCCCACACATGCAACAAGTCTTTTGTCAATTGATCCTCTTGTGTTTGTTCATTGTGCTCAACATCATTGTTGATTACTAACACTTGTTGCTCGAACACGTGGCCCACTGTTCCATTATCCTACTTCATGGCCTTCTATTAGATCTTTAGATGATTTAAACTTGAAACCAGATTTTAAACTTCAAATCAGAATGTGGTTTCTAAAAAATGCGTGATGAAATTAACTAAAATTGGGTTCCAGAAATAGGAATTTTCAGCATATGATCTAAAAGCTAGAAGGTAGAATTGCATAGAGATTTAAGGTCTTTTGAATTGGAAAATATGAGGATTATGAGGGGTTTCATACATCTATTTCACAGATTCAACACAATAATTTTCTTGTTTGCAAGGCGAAACGAAGATAACTTTAAAAGGAAGTTCAAGCATATACACAAAGGAATGGGAACTTGAAGTTCAAGTGAGGGTGACTTTCAAGATGAATTTGACAAGCAAGAAAGAAGGCAAGAAGCTAAGCAACTCGTGTGAGGCGACGACAAGTCAATGATCAAGTTAGCAAGTTAGTTCGAGGTTTGAAGATCAAAATTAGGACACGAATCCAATAACTAGATCAAAATGGAATTCTAGGAACAAGTTGAAGAAGGAAAATGAACTAGTCTACAAATGAAGGAGATTATCAAAATCTTGAAATTCCTCTAGAAATCCAAAATCAATTAAAAACGATCTAACTATACGAGAGGCTTCATCACTTCTAGAAAATCAAAATTAGGACACGAATCCAAGAACCAAATCAAAATGGAATTCTAAGAACAAGTTCAACAAGTTAAATGAACTAGTCTACAAATGGAGGAGATTATCAAAATCTTAAAGTTCCTCTAGAAATCTGAAATCAATTAAGAACGATCTAATTATACGAGAGGCTTCATCACTTCTACAAAATCAATGCTAAGATATCAAGATTTCAAGTACAAGCAATTTCAAAAATCATATCAATGAGAAGATTTCAAAAGGAAATGGATGGAGAAGATTCACAAAGATGAAGCAATTTGGGAACATGAGCCATTACAGTCAATCAAAGGCTTGACGATGTTGAGTATCACGAAATATTGCTAGAAACATAGTAACTTCTTTATGATAGAGAAGTAAAATTGACGAATTTACAATATAAGCAATACTCGTTGGAATCACCGTAGTTGTTATACCAAAAGCTCGAAGTGTCAATGACTGTAACGTAAAATTTCTGCAACTTCTGCTACCAATCAAACTGATATATGCCTTTACTTACTTTGCTGAAGATGATTTATATCAATCCTATGCAGTAGATATAGTATCCTTTGGCTGATGTATATTTCTGCAATAATATATTAATTCTGCTAATAATTCGTATGAGGTAGGGAATGCTAAAGGAGCAAACTTCTTATATTTGTGTGTCCTTTATCCACATTCCTATCTCTAATTTATAAGGCACCCAACAGGCATGTCCTTGGAAAGGACATGACTCTTGCTAGGTCGGCCCTCTATACAAATTCCTAACTATGTTGCCAAGATCGGCATCTCCCAGATTTACAATTAGTTAGTAGATATACTAACTATAACTTATACAAATCAGAACATTTGAATGGTTCCAAGGAAAGACGCTGATTTGATCAAACATATAAGGTTACATAAGAGGTAAATCCTTTTAAGGATATTTATGCTTTCCAAGATCTGACAATCTGTAGTCCAGAACAATATGATATCAGAGTTACAGAATTAACACTCCCTCTTAACTTGATAATCATACTAAGCGATAACGTATCTAATACTATCAATCACGATGAATAAGCATAAATTGATACTCTATATCTATCTGAATCTTCTAAGCATATGGTATCATAGAACACATGATACTGAGTCATATTACTATACTTGAGATATGATTTATCACTTATACTTGTGATAATAGTATTGCATGGAATGCAATATACAAGATAAAATTTGGAGACTGATTTAATTCTTCCTTTATCCAAGTTGTGACTCATAGGTATTGGCAAGCCTATATCACACTATGATCGTGAGTTAAGATCTACCAGTTCACTGGATAAAATACGGAGAATGATTAAATTCTTCCTTTATCCAAGTTGTTATTCATAGGCATAGAAATGTCTATATCACAATGTGATCTTGAACTCATCCAAATCTGACAGTAGTTCTCTACTATTCATTACATTATCTAAGAGATCGTCATCTCTCATAATGTCTTTTATTCCAGTGCTCATTATCTCAGAGATCGCCACCTCTTAAATAATGAATACAAATGGTGAAGCCCATAACAGTCAATAGGCTGACAATAAAAATTATTTTATTAATAATTTAAAGAATACAAATGTATTATAATTCAACCATACCAAGTCTTTTCCTGAAGTGGTCTATCTTCACTCCTAAGAGAGGTTTGGTAAGAATATCTACTGTCTAATCTGCAATGCAAATGTATTCTAATTTTACATTATTCTTGTCTACCATATCTCTTACATAATGGTAAGGAACTTCAATATGCTTGGACCTATCACGAAAAACTAGTTTCACAAACAGCTTGATGGAACTCTGATTATCACAATGAATAATGGTAGGATTCATGGGCTGACCAAATAATCCCACAAGTAATTTTCTAAGCCAAACTAACTCACGAGAGGCCATTGTTGTGGCAATGTATTCAACTTTTGTGCTACTAATATTTTTTTTCTGCATATCCAAGATATCATTGTTGAGCCTAAACTTAAAAAAATCCTAAAGTGTTTTTCCTATTAGTAACACTTCCAACCCAATCTGAGACTGTGTACCAATGTAAGTCCAAGTCAACTTTCTCATAATTAAGCCCAAGGTTAAGAGTGCCTTGTAAGTATCTCATAATGAGTTTGACTACAACTAGGTGAATCTCCTTTGGCTCACACATAAACTCACATAAGGCATTAACGACATAGAAAAAATCATGTCTTGTATTTCCCAACTACATAAGACACCCAATCATCTATCTGTAAAGAGTAGAATCTATGGAAGGAGATTTTGTTGTTGCTTCCTTAAGTTTGTGTAGATTAGTCTCCATTGGAGGGTCTGCAATTCCACATTCCAAATCTCTTCAAGATGTCTAATGTATACTTTCCTTGATTAAGTATGATCCTATTAGAATTCTACCATAGTATGATGCTGTCAGAATTCTGCCATACTTCCAGTGCTAGGAAGTAATGAAGGAGTCCTAAATCTTTCATTTCAAATTCCCTGATTAGATCTTTCTTACATTGATCTAATAAGATGATCATCACCTGTTATTAGTAAATCATCAAAATATAGTATCAAAATCATCATATCATCTTTATCCTTTTTATAATAGAGATTTGGATCAGCTTCATTCTTGTAGAATCTTAAACTGGAGAGATACTTATCAATTATTTCATACCAAACCCTTGGAGCCTGTTTAAGCCCATAGAGAACTTTCTTGAGCCTACAAACAAAGACTTTAGGGTTATGAGTTTCAAATCCTTCAGGTTGTTCCAAATATACCACTTCTGTAATTTTTCCATTCAGAAATGTTGTTTCCACATCCATCTGATGTACTTTCCATCCCTTCGATGCTGCGATAGCTAGGGCTTCCCTTACAAAGGTGTATTTGGCAACAAGAGCAAATGTTTCTTCATAATCAATTCCCTCTTTCTAAGAGGATGCCCTTGATTTTAAATATCCACTTAGAACAAACAACAGATTTTCCTTCAGGTCTTCGAACAATTTCCCAAGCATCATTCTTAATAATGGATTGGTATTCTTTTGTCATAGCATTCTTCCAAGCTGTATGTTTAATAGCATCTGAAACATTGGTTGGTTCTGATTTAGATAAATCACTCATGTTTGTTGCATAACTAGAAAATCTTTTGGATCTTTTGGTCTCTCTAAAGGTTCCAGATGGTACAACGAAGTCTTGTTTTTCCTCTACAGTCTTAATAGCCCAAAGTGGTCTTTTCTTAGGATTTTAAGTTTCCTCAAGATTAAGATTTTGAATTTCATCTTCAATTTCTTCAATGTTCTCCCTCTGAAACTCAGATTCATGATTTTCTTCAAAACTAGGTAAATGTGTGGGATCTTCAGAACGTAGGGCTCTTTTGAATGTTAAATCTTCTTCAAACATTACATCCCTACTAAGTTCAATGTTTTTCTAACCAGGTATTAAAATTCTATATGCTTTAGATGTTTCACTATACCTGACAAAAATACCTTTCCTCCCAAAGGGTTCTAACTTAGTTCTCTTTTTTTTTGGAACATGTATACATACAGGACACCCAAATATCCTAAGATGGCTTATATTAGGTTTAACCTTAGTAAAGACTTCTTCAGGAGTTTTATCTCTAAGGTACGAGTGAGGACTTCTGTTTTGAATATAGATAGTAGTACAAGAGGCTTTTGCCTAAAGATAATATTCTAAATTTTGATCAAATATCATAGCTCTTGTTGCTTCTATAATTGTTCTATTCTTCCTTTATGTTATCCCATTTTTCTGTGGGTTATAAGGAACAGTATACTCCCTCTTAATTCCTACTTCTTTACAAAACTCTTTAAACAAATCTGAAGTATACTCCCCTCCATTATCAGTCCTAGGAGTTTTAATTTTGTGTCCTAATAAGTTTTCAGTTAAGGTTTTGAATTCTTTAAATCTCTTAAGGATTTCTTCTGATTCTTTATATTTTAAGAAGTAAATCCAAGTTTTCCTAGAGAAATCATCTATAAAATGTATAAAGTAACAAAATCCTCCAATAGAAGGAATAGACATAAGTCCACATAAATCTAAGTGGACTAATTCCAAAACATTGTTAGTTTTTCTAGTGCTATCATGAAATGGACTTTTGGTGTTCTTACCCAAAGCACATCCTTTGCATATGCTTGAATGATCTTGATTCAACTTAGGTAAATCAGTAACCATCTTCTCCATAGTCGATAAGGCTTTGAAATTTGGATGTCCTAACTTTCTATGCCATATTTCGTTTATATCAACAGCTTCATGAATTAAGGCTTGAATAGGTTGACTAGGTTCTATATTTAATTCATACAAGAATCCCTTTTTTTAACCAATCAACTTTGATTTCTTAAATGAAGAGTTCTTAGACCAAGTCATTACTTTACCGTCCATGAATGCAACATTATGTCCATCATCTTCAAGTGATGTAACAGAGATTAGATTCCTCTTTATTCCTGGTACATAGAGTACTCTTTTGAGATGTAGAGAACTACATGACTTCAGTTTCAAGGTGCAATTCCCAATTCCTTTAACTGAATGAGATGAATTATCACCGATGGTAACTTCACCATCTTAAATCTAGTATTTCTTTGTATCCTATAATGTGTCCAGAGGATCCACTATCAATTATCCATGCTTTGCTTGATAATTCATTTGGTAGTGCAAAATACAATACACGATTCTCAGGGTCATTGTTTTTTTCTTTCCTGGTAATGTTTGTACAGTCTACTTGTTGCTTTGTATTCTCAGGGCAATTAGATCTATAGTGTCTAAATTTTTCACATTTGAAGCATTTTATTTTGCATAATCTTTCTTAGGTTTGTCATTTCTTTGATTACCCTTCTTCTTCATCAAGTGCTTCTTCTTACCTTTATAGGAATTTGTATTGAGAACATGAAGTTCTTCATCTTCAGTTTTCAATTTTCTTGCTTTCTTAAGTTTCCTAGATTCTTCTTGAAGGCAATCTCCTTTCAGTCTATTGAAATCAAGAAAATTGTCTCTAGCACTTACTCCTTGTGAGAACGTTTCCCATGAATCCGGTAACCCATCTATAGCCATAAGTGTTAGTTCTTTGTCTTCAATTATGGTCCCTATACTTGCAAGTTCATCTCTTAGACTAGCCATCTTTAGGAAGTATGAATTCATAGATTCTCTCTTCTTTATCTGTATATGATTTAGTTGCCTTTTTAGTGAAAGGGTTCTAGTTGCATTGTTAGCCTCATATGCATTTAATAATGCCTTCATCATATTAAATGTTGTTTAATGTTTCATTAGCATAGGTACTATTTCATTTTTCACTCCATCTAATATGATTTGCATGGCTTTCCTATTTCCTTTACTCTAAATAACTTTATAAGGATCAACAACACATTGCTTGGATTCTTTATCAACAAATTGTTTTACATCATTGTCTTCAAGAATCATCATGGTTCTAAATTTCTAAGCAACAGTGTTCTTTTCCATCAAACCTATCCTCGGGTCTAATTGCGCTCACCATTGAAGGTAGAATGATGTTGCTAGATATTCAAAGTCTAATTGTTAATTTGCAAAGCCTAGGTTTGACTACCAAAGCTCTAATACCATGTAAAGTTTCTGCAAATTCTGCTACTAATCAAACTTATATATTGTTGAAATAACCTAGATCGTTTTTGCAAATCTACTTCATTGCCATCGTAATTGATGATTTCCAAATGCAAATTTGGATCTCATAGATGTATAATATGAAAGGAGATATGTCTCTTCAAGAGACATGAAGAGACATGTCTCTATAGTTAATCACCATTTAGTTTATAAATAATCATATGTATAACTCATCTTATATATATAATATTAATATATTAGCCATATATAATATTATATTATATTATTATACTATTATATAATAATATATGATGCATAATATATAATACATATTATATTACATATATCATATATATATGATATATAATGCATAATATATAATATATATTATATATATTATATATAAGAATCACCAATAATAGTTTATCTGAAAAATGTGAACACAAATTAGTATATCAAATAATCAATGTTTTACTTCTACTGACGCTAAAACATTAACACTCCCTCTTTAGCAAGGGAGAAGTAAAACATTATTAGATTAGAATCAAAATCATCATGTAATCGACACAATGTATATTAAAATCTCTTAGCAACATAAAGTATTTCCTATGATCTCTACTTGCACTTAAGCAATGTCTAGAGATGTCCATGACAAATTTGCAATTCATGATCTCTACTTGCACTTAAGCAATGTCTAGAGATGTTCATGACACATTCATGATCTCTACTTGCACTTAAGCAAATGTCTAGAGATGCCCATAACACATTCATGATCTCTACTTGCACTTAAGCAATGTCTAGAGATGTTCATGATACACATATGATCTCTACTTGCACTTAACAAATGTCTAGAGATGTCCATGATTACAAGCCTATCATTTGTAAGATCGTCATCTTTACAAAAATTACCTTTTGTTTGTTTGTTATCATGGTGTCCGGCAGATTCCGACCAAAAGAACGATGATAACAAACCTATCATATGTAAGATCGTCACCTTACAATGATTACCTTCTATTTATATGTGCCAATGAAAGATCGTCAACTTTCATTACATATCTGAAACAACAATTATATAACTAGATATAGATTGAAATCAATATATCAAGTTTTGCCTTTGAACTATTTTGATTTAACATTTCCCTTTAGAACTTCTCCTCATAGAGAAGATATCATCCATAAGGGATTGCACCTCAAAATTTCTCCCTCTAAATATTGATCCTGGGATGTCAGGTCCTCTTGTTACTTCCTTAGAAACTCTCTTTTCCCAAGGATGCTTGACAAACTCATCATTCCCTCATGATATCCATAGGAGTAGGCCCATCAACATCATGCAATAACCCACATGGATTTCTAGACTCCCTCTAAGTATCAATCTTCTAAGTTCCAATATTGCCTTCGGAGAAGTGTCATACTCCCTCTTAATGTAGAAGGATCTCATAATCTCAATCATCAAAGATACTTGCACCAAGAGCCACACTTTATCCATCTTGATCATCAGGGTCTTTGGAACTACTATCATTAGATTTAGTCTGTACAATATTTGGTAGCATATTGAACTACCAACCTTCTTTTCCTATAAGAATATCCTCCAATATAAAAGAAAAGATCAAAGCAAATTACCTTTATAGTATGTATAGAATTACAAATAGATGAATAGATAAATGTAAAAGATATAAGTACTTATCTACCCAGGAGGGTCATGGAATGTCTCCTTTTCTAACGATGGTTCAAGTGGGAATGAAACATTGTCTATTATTCCCCCCCACAATGTAAAGTTACCACTCTTATATTATTGAACACTTTCACATCGCATCAAATTTGACTTCTTTCTAAGTTCCAACTTGCTCTTTTATCCATTGAAGTTCCAACCATTCATTAAGCTTAATACTAGAAGCTAACATAAGCTCGTCCACAATACGCCAATATCTTGATTGAGTATGATTGTGTCACTTGAATGACTATAATTCATACGTCAAATATCGTTTATTATTTATCATAGATGATTAAGATCACATAATTGCATGATTTAAAGTCCTCTTGACTGTTACAATAATTAAAGTCATCTTGACTGTTACAATTTATTGATCATTGAAGATTCTATCACAACATGGTTTATTCCCTCTGAATCAATATGATCAAGATCATTGAAGATTGACTGAATCACATCCCCTATCTACTCTCTCTCTTCTAATGAAATGTCAGACTCCCTCTAAATCTCAATCTCCATCTTCCTATAGTAACAATCTCAAAGGAAAAAATCAAGGCACATAGCTCGTATAGAAATAGGAGATAATACTCAAGGATAATAAATAATTCTACAAAATTATCATCCTAATATAATATAGAGAAATGTGTATACTCTGAACATAAAGTATATCTTCCATTTTCTATATATATATATATTATGATCTATATTTTAACATATTGAAATACCAAAAAATATTGATTAGGATGTTAGTAAATTTATCTCATATCTATTACTAACAACATAATTTTTTATAACACAACTCTTCATACTCAATCTTTACCTTCCATACTCCCAAGATAAATCTCTTTATAGTTAAAAATATTATATCAAATTATTAAATATTATTTTGAATGAATGTATATATATAAATATATATATATACATACATATACAGACATATATCTATATATATAACTGTCATCTTTCATGATATTCCATACAAAATATATTATATTACTTTGTATATTATATATTATTGAACACATATATTTTCAATTATAACATTTCATATGATATGGAAACTAATACAAAATGCCTAAAACCATACCTTAATGGGTCAATTCGTACCCTTACCTCCTTATAGTGTATTCCCTTCATTCCACCTTTAATAAGTATGAGTAAGACCCAACGTGTTTTATACCGAATAGAACACGCTTCCATTTTAACCGGTCTCCTATATTCCGGTCTCATATATCCTCTTCATGCCCAACCACTTTTATATCTATAATTAACCAATTATGTTGGTCCACATTTTATAGGCATCGTGACTTTACACTAAATCTCTATCTTCCCTTTATTGATAGCACTTAAGAGGTACTTGCGTGTCACTCGCCTCTTTCACTATATGAATTGATTTTCATATACAGTATTGTGTGAGTTGATTGTCCTCTATTCGTAGATTCCATAGACATTAAATCTAACAAATTGAGGAAGTTTGATAGGACTCCAACACCTCTCCATCAAACTATAGACAAAAGGTTTTGTATTACTATAGCCGCTTGTAACGCACAAATAATCTCCAACTGCTACAAATTGCTACACAATGTCAGGCCACACCACTATTGCAAACCCTACCTTTATTAATTTAGGACACGTTGAGGATGATATTCTTGTCATTTCCTTCCAATTCGATTTTGACCTCTCGTCCTGAGTTAATTCCCACACGATAACATAAGAGTTCATTCCACAACAACCAAGATCAAAGACTCATATGGAACCAACTCCACATTGCATGTGTCTATGTCATCTCCATGAATTGAATAATGTTCATCCATTTGAATTTACATGTTACTCAAGTTTCGGGGAAGGATGTTTGAGATGCGAGGCAGCCAAACTCTAGTGTTTGACTTAGTTTGATTAACATTCTTTGATGAAGCATCTATTCGGTTGCAAGATTTGGTTCTATCATTGGCAAAAGTTTCGATCAGGATTTGGTTTGTAAAGAAGAAAGCGAGATTTCAAAAATCAATGAAGCTTATGTATCCCTGCTGTTTGATTGCTTTACTGCAGCTATCTTCTATTCTCCTAAGTGAAGTCCTGATTGAAACTTATTTTTGCTGTGTATTCTTTTGTTCATTGATTACTATGAAATTGACTCCCCCACCTCCAAATTCTTATGTTTTCTCAGTTTATCTTTTGAATACCCAAATAGAGAAATAATTTCATTCGAATGTTGGCCAATTCTTATCTCTATATTTTCTGAATGCAATGTTAGGTGCGTTAATTCTGATTCGTTATTTTTTAGAACTCTCCATTGATTATTATCGTCTGCATGAAATGTTGTATGTGCAGTAGAAGAAAGTAGGTTCATCTCCAGATGGTCAACAACAAGCAATAGGAACTAGTTTAGTGTACAGTCCAACGAACCAAATAGATCTCGTGGTTGCAAGAATTCAAGGAACCTCCTCTCCTTATCCACTTGGATCCCTAGGCATGGGAACTCTGACATTGCACTTGCCATCAAGGAGTACTCACAAGAGATCATGTTTGTTTAAGGCCTGGTGAACTAGAATGCCAATTCTATATGGCCTGTAAGATTTTCTGATTTCATTTTTTATTCTGATCTGTTTTGTTTTAGCATTTTTTGTTCAAATTTGGGAGTGAGAGACTCATGCATGACTTCCTTAATGTTTGGTGGGATATCTGCCAGTTCGGCTTAACATTAGAGTTTATATCAAACCCAAGAAACATAATCACGTGGAGACAACGTATTGAACAACTCTTGATACTTTCCAGGGGTGACTAAATTTGATATACATAGCATTGATTGCAGGCTGAGGATATTTTTTATATCAACCTCTCTAATCTGAATCATTCAAAGACGACTTTTATTGATCCATGTGTTATTCTCTAGCTGTGTCGTTGTTCTGCTTTTTTAATTGCTTCTCATGTGTGATATAATATCTATGTCTGTGTTTTTCTCAGATTAATAATCTGGTTTTTTTTGTCCTTTCTTACATTTGCAGTTTTGGCTCTGATACCATGTTGAAATAACTTGGATCGTTTCTGCAAATGTACTTTCATTGCCATTGTAATTGATGATTTCCAAATGCAGATTTGGATCTCATATATGTATAATATGAGAGGAGATATGTCTCTTCAAGAGACATGAAGAGACATGTCTCTATAGTTAATCACCATTTAGTCTATAAATAAACATATGTATAACTCATCTTATATATATAATATTAATATATTAGCCATATATATAATATAATATTATATGATTATATAATAATATATAATGCATAATATATAATACATATTATATTACATATATCATATATATATATATATAATGCATAATATATAATATATATTATATTACATATATAATATATATATTATATTATATATAAGAATCACCAATAACAATTTATCTGAAAAACATAAACACAAATTAGTATATCAAATAATCAATGTTTTACTTCTACTAATGCTAAAACATTAACATATATGTATTTACTTACTTTGCTGAAGATGATTTATATCAATCCTATGCGGTAGATATAGTATCCTTTGGCTGATGTATATTTCTGCAATAATATATTAATTCTGCTAATAATTCGTATGAGGTAGGGAATGCTAAAGGAGCAGACTTCTTGTATTTGTGTGTCCTTTATCCGCATTCCTATCTCTTATTTATAAGGCACCCAAGAGGCATGTCCTTGGAGAGGACATGACTCTTGCTAGGTCGGCCCTTTATACAAATTCCTAACTATGTTGCCAAGATCGGCGTCTCCCAGATTTACAATTAGTTAGTAGATAAACTAACTATAACATATGCAAATTAGAACATTTGATTGGTTCCAAGGAAAGACATCAATTTGTTCAAACATATAAGGTTACATAAGAGGTAAATCCTTTTAAGGATATTTATGCTTTACAAGATTTGACGATCTGTAGTCTAGAACAATATGATATCAAAGTTATAGAATTAACATGTCACAACAACCAGAGACAAGGATCCACGGGAGGCAATTACGCACATGTCACAAATCCACCAATCTATGCTAAACGGTACCTTCACCTAGAGGAGACAAAGGCACAAAAATCCCTGCTTCAGCATGACCCAAGGGATTTGAACCCATAACCGAGCGCTCTAATATCACTTGTTGGAATCACCGTTGTCATTACACCAAAAGCTCAAGCTGTCAATGAACGTCACAACAGCCACAAACAACAATTCACGGGAGGCAGTTAAGCACATGTAACAAATCCATCGGTCTATACTGACCAGTACCTTCACCTAGAGGGGACAGAGGCAACAACCTCCCAACTTTATTAGGTGGCACCCACTCATCTTCAGCCAATCATGTGATCCCAGTTTCACGTGTCCATGTTCACTCAATTACATCGTTCCAAGTATGCATGTGTAATACATCTAATGTCTTCATCTAATGAATTTTCTCAATGGTCCATAAAGACAATGTATGCTTTTCATTGGCACACAAATTGGTGCCTTATTGTAACTGGCCAACATTTAAAGCTTGTAGCTGGTAGCTGAAAAAGGGTTGTGTTGCTGTAATCTTGGACATTGATCTCAAGTTAATCTTGGCCATTCATTGTACATGGAGCAACAATATAAGGCTTGCTTGAATCATTTGTAAGGGGGGAGTTCAGAAGAAACTGTTGCTAATGTTCTACCGAAATTGTCACTTGTTCGTTGTTTTTCATTGTAAATACATGAGAAGTTCTAAAGTATTGCATGGTTTCCTACATTCTTCAGTTTTAATTTGCCTGTGTACAAAGTTTAAATAAGCTGAAGTGGAATAGTTGGATAGGTAGACGAAGGATATTGTTGTTGCTGGAAGCATGGTGAAACTGTTAACCATTGATGTCAAGAATATTTGGAACAATAGTTTTTGAAATAATGATCACTGGTTTGGCTATACCGGAAAACACTTTATATCTTTTTCTGCAATCTTTCTATATATCCAGACTTGACTGCTTTTATCAGAGATTAAATTGTCAATTCCAGTCAGAATATCTTCCTTTACAGACTTAAATTTGAAAGAGATCCAAAGTTAGCAAATATCTGATGCTTGATGGAGCTAATTATGGCAACAAATGATAGTGTTCCCTCATCAAATGTGAAGACCTGAGCGGTGAAAGAACAAAATAATAGTAACATTGAAAAGTGTCATGACCGAACATTTGCGGATGGTATGTATACAACACGGCTAACTTAGTGTTTCTGTAAATACAATATCTGCTATTAATAATCAATCTGAGAATGAAAAAACAATACCTGTGTTCACATTTATGTGATGAAAAGAATACGGGTGTTCTTTTAATGGCTTCTACTAATGGAGTTCGTTTTGAAATAGAACACAGTTTATATTCTTCACCATACACGTGATTGGTTATATTGCTGGCACTCATCTAGTATAATTTAAACCAATAGTTATGTTTGTGTGGACAACTGCTGTGTGTCACGTCAAGGCCAGGTCACATTCAAACAAGGTATCCATGTCAAAGAAGATTACTTTGAAAGTATTATAGCTGTCGGGCTTAATAAAAATAAGTCTTGGCATGCAATTGCTGGTATTTATATTTGTTATCGGGGCTCATGTATATTTGTCTTAACACCGTGTAAATATAATGGCATGACTCTTTATTGGGCATTAGTTAAAGTTGTACAGTTAAAAAGAAACATTGCAAAACTTATCTATCTACTGTCACTTGTCACATTGTGGAGACGGCAGCAATTATAAGTTATGCGGTTGAACAAACATACAAATTCTATATATATGTTTTCAATTCATTTGAAAGTTGTGGCCAGTCAATGATGAATATGTTGCGAATAATATACAGAACTGCTGCTATAGAGGAAAGTACTATATAAATTTGAAAATTTCTAAAAACTTGAGGGATTAGCCTTTTTATGATTTTGTGAAAGAAAGCCTGAAGGATGATAACCAGTTATGGAATGGAAGACAATGTTTGCAGAGGAATAAAATTTAACATCTGGTGCAGAAGTTTTTAGCTTCTTACTGTTATTGATATATCGCTGGAATATTTTGATAACACTGACTAATGGTTTGTCTATAACAGAAGTTTATCAATGATGGTTTCTCTATAACAGAAGTTTATCAATGATGGAAACGTGTTTCTCCTTGTGTTATTATTATTTGATAATTCTACAACCAAGAGGATGCATTGTACAGATTTAGAATTGTTTTCAGACTCATCAAGAGGATATATGTAATCAGTATCCTGTTTCACTGTAGAGCAGATTTACATCAGTCACTGTTCTGACAGTGGTAATGATAAGTTTTATCTGGTGGACAGAGATTTATTGAATTCAGAAACGATTGTTATTAGTTCAAAAGAAGTTTCATCTTGAAGAAGAAGTGTGGTTTGTGCTTATCTTAATTATATTCAATGTGCACAGGTTTTGTTGTGAAAATCTACCAGTGATTGATCATGATTGGGTTGATGCTCATATAAGGTTTTTGAAGTTGCTTTGAGCCAGTGCTCATATAAGATTGTAAAGCTAATGTTCAGATTGTATAAGTTGGTATTTAGGTTGAGGAGGAGTTGATTCTTAAGAAGAGACGGGTCTCATGACTCCTTTGGGTTGGACCCCTTTAAAGTTGTAAATTTGTAATTGCTTTCAGATTTGTAAGGCTGGATTAGGACAGTACAGCCTAGCTGTATTACTCACCATGGTTTTTCCCTGTTGGGTTTCCCTGTCAAATATTTCTTGAGCTTATGGTATTTTTCATTTGGTACTCTAGATAATATAATCTGAACTAACTACATAAAGTTTGGAATTGAATAAAAAGTTTAAGTTCTATTTACTACTAATTCACCATCCCCCCCCAACTCTCTTAGTAGTAAACTCGTGTTCTTCAGAATCTAGTGTTCATAATTTTTGGTGTTTGATGATGCAATCAATAGTATAAGGTTGGTTTCAACACCATTGCAAGCACTTCACTACTTGAAGTTCATCAATTTGCATATCTTATGGTCTTGATGAGCATAATTGGTTTCAAAATCAAATTTGCATCCTTAAAAGATTGCACTTTCCTTGCCATCATTGAATCAGCAAAGCAAGGACTGGTTTGGTATCGCCTCAACATTGTCTTACATCAATAGGAGTAGAATTAGTAGTAGTATAAATCTCTACACCCTCATCCATTTGCATTTTTCTCAAAACATTCTTGAAAGTAGTTTGAAGACCTCAATTGCCATACCATTTGTATCCAAGAAGTTTATAGATCCTCCACAAAAGAACTAATGTAAGTCCCCAAGTGATTGCTAACAAATCACATCACAAAACTGAGTTAAGTCCAACATTAGAAAGAACCTTGGGGTTGTCTTAGTTGATCAAATTTTATCATATTCTTAGTATCTAAGCTTCTTTATTCAAGAGAGGATTCGATATTTGGTTTCCTATCCTAGAATACTAAGTGTTTCATTGTGCATATTGGTGTGGTCACAAAACTCATATCAACAGGCACATATGACATATTCAAAATTACCTCAGAGTACAAAATCTCATTGACGAGATGGATAAATATCAAAAATTTACAAAATCTCATTGATGAGATGGATAAATATCAAGTATATCAATTTTAAAATTAGTTTATTCAATTTTAACAATGAAACGAAAATGCAATCACAAAAGAAAACGAGTAGAATATTGGGTCAGATTTGTTCATCTCACTTATGCCTATGTTTCTATGTGCATGTATGTGTGGGTATATGTGTAGCCCTTCAAGAATAAACTAGAGGAAGTAAGTCTTACATGATTTATAAAAGGACTGGAATGGTGGCAGAAGCTACAAGAACAAACTCACATATATTTTAAGAAGCTACAAAGGATCCTCATGATTAATGGTGGTCGACAAAAATTTCATAGAAACCAAATATCATCAAGGTGCTATAATCAAGCAAATATGCAGTCCAAGTATAACAATGGACAATCACAAAAATTTACATTTTTAATATGGGTGTGAACATGAAAAACACTAAAGCAATGCGAACACAAATTCTAAAAACACGCACAATCAATAGGGAATTACATCAAGAAAATTGAACGATGTAAGGTAAAGGCTCAAACAGTCAAGTAACTAGAAAGCAAAAACTCTACATCTATTCAATTCAAACAGAAAAAGAACTCTGTCCAACCAGGAATAGAACGGGTACGCTAGCTAGCATGAGGACATAATATCAATAGAGAAAACTACAAAATTCAAGCAACAAACAAGAAAAAAGGTACTCTTAGGTTATTAACATCAGTCCAGCACTTCATCTTTTTCTACACATTCTTCTATGCATGCTATTTCAGTTGGATCAGAAAAGAATTATATATACCTCAAGTACTGGCACCTGCACTACAGGCTCAGGGACCGCATTTGCCTGAAAAGTGGTCAACTTTGATGTGTAAATGCACTCTGTCATCCGGTCATGAACCTGTAACATCAAACATAAGACTAATATTTTAAGTTAAAAAGATGCACGTTTTCAAGCCAAAAATTGTAGTCCAAGGCTAGGAATCAGGTCTAGGAAATTTTTTATGGACGCAAAGGTATAGTCACATGACAGAAAACAATCCAAAATCACAGGGAAAATGAAAACAAAATATCTAAACATATCATACAACATTATAAATAACCAAAAATCATATCATTTTTTGTTGAAAATCTAGAGTTTTTTTGCAGTTTGTTTTTTATATTAAAAACAGCAAAAGGAGGGTGCTTTTGCAGTTTGCTACAGTCATGCAGCTTTTTTGCAGTTTGTTACAAAAGAGGCATTTTAAAAAAATTCGTGGAAGAATTTTAAGTAATGTAAACTTTTAAAGTGATTTTTAAAAAGATTAAAAGAAAACTGCTCCTACTAGGGCATGGCATAGATCGTACAATTATTTTAACTACTGTAAAATTTCTAAGTGATTTTTACGAAGATCTAAAGCAAAATGCTCCTACTAGGACATGGCACAACAGACTTTCATACCATAAAAATACAAGACACAAAATTATTACCAAGATATTCAATATTTTACAAAGGAGCAAAATTCTCCTTAAATAAGAAATACAAAAGATCCATCTTACCTACCTAAAATGGTAAAAGGATAACAGAATATTCATTAAGTCTATCCTAACTGAAATGATTGAGATAATCAATTGTTTTATTAATCAAAGGAGAGGAATACTCCTTACATAGAAGATTATAAAAGATCTTTCCAAAACAAAATCAATAGATCTTTCCAATCCCCCAGTGTTGGCTTGTGCCAGCATGGGGCCAATGGTATAATTTGAGGCATCCACATTTACATGGAATTCCTTGTCCCAGTCTGGATAAGCAAGATTAGGAGCACTTACCATTCTGGATTTGATTTCTTTGAATAGCTCCTCTAGTTTTGTTCCCCAAACAAATGGCCACCCTTCCTAGTCAGTTTCTCGAGTGGAAATAAATCCTTTCATGAGTCGTCAGTAGTACCCGACATGGCCTAAGAAATATTTCACTCCAATCACATCCTCTAGGCTTTCAATCTGAATAATAACACAAATCTTGTTGGGGTCCGTCTTCAACCCTTCCTTGCAGACTATATGGCTATGTAGCTTACCTTGTGGTGCCATGAATCAATCCTTCTTTGGGTTAAGTGCTAGTCGTGCCTGCATACATCATTCCATGCACTCCCTCAACATTGTGAGGTGGGTTTCCTTCCCACTATATATGAATCAAACATCAAAAAAGGCCTTTAAATTGTTGATTGCCATTTTATCAAATTTCTAGAGTATTATTCTTTGGAAGGTAGAGGGGGTATTGCAAAGCCCAAAGGGCATCCTATTGTATGCAAACACCTTGTCCTCAAAAACAAACGTGGTCTTCAATTTATCTTCTTTCACAATCCTAATGTGGTTGTAGCCTGAGAACCCATCCACAAAAGAGTACATCTCATCTCCTGCCACTTCCTCCAACATATTATTAATGAACGGGTTGGGGAAGGGGTCTATAATCGTAATGACCTTGAGACATTTGAATTCCACACAAATTTGAATCCGGTTCACTTTTTCCTTTCAAGAATTGACTATGGGTAGCACCCATTCATTCATGTAGTTTTGTAGCATAGTTTTTGTTCACGTGGTACAAACTCTTCCATACAGGGTGTGCACCCGAATACGAGAGGGATTCGATAGAAGCACAACATAGGCGGTACACCCCTCAGGTCTTTGTATGTCCAAGAAAATAAGTTCTTGTATTCTAGGAATATCTTGAATATTTTTTTCGTACGAGTCCCAATCATCGTTGACGAGAATTATCTTTGGGTCATCTTCCTTCCCAGGGTTCATTTTCTCTATGCTCAATTCCTCATATTTTACTGCTTTGTCCCTTTTAAATCGATGGGTCAGTGTATCATCCACCCTCACCATGCCTTCCTTGTGTTCACCATACTCTGAAGGGTAGGAAGTTTTCTCCTCTAGTTCAACCTTGTGCATGTTACAATTTGGGTGGAAAACTTTATAGTCCTCGATTTTCCAATGGAACAATCTATTAGGGGAATTGGATTTGTCCTCCGAATAGTTCCCCACTCTTAGTATCCCTTCCTCGTCAAGTTCCATCCCTCCTTCCATGTCATATTTGTTATGGTAAATTGACGTTGTAATTGTATTAAACAAAGTTGATGGAAGCTACTTATATAGATTTACAAAAACGATGTTTCTAAAAGAAACAATCATGAGCTAAAAAAGGAAATAGCAACTACCTAATAAACTATAGACTAACTAAGATGACCATTAAAGAAACATTATAATATTCTAATACCCTCCCTTAATGGTCATTGTCTAACGCTTGTCTTTTGCTCAAAATCTTCAAAACATTTTGTTGTTGCTGAGACCCTCCTTGGATCTACAAAATGTAAATGACCAAGAAGCCAAAATTTGTCTGTAAAAGAACATAAAAGGGTACCCCCTTCTTCAGAATGCTCTGCAAAAAGAGAAAAGAGTCTATCATTGACTTTGCCACTGAGATGTGTCTACCAATAACACTCCCAGAATTAGCAAAATATCTAGCCAAAAATCATCAAAAAATCATCCAACCTAATGTTGGATAACGAAACTACTCTTCCCTAGAGATAGAGACAAACATAGAACTACTAGCACGATTTTGAGGAAAAACCGACAAACCCTCCAAGCTTTGTAGATAAGCATGATGCCCAAAAACAAACTGCAAAAAGCCACAATTTTTAAAGGAGAAAATTTGGAAAAATAGACATAATTTTTTAGGTTGAGTCAGCCAATAACCCTCCTAGAATCAGCAAAATATCTGGCCAAAAATCATCAGAAAAACATCCAACCCGATGTTGCATAACAAAACTGCTCTTCCCTAGAGATGGAGACAAACACCGAAAACAACTAGCACGATTTTGAGGAAAGACCAGCAAACCCTCCAAGCTTTGCAAATGAGCATGATGTCCCAAAACAAACTACAAAAAGCCACGATTTTTTTGGGAGAAAATTTGAAAAAATCGAACACAATTTTTGAGGATTCAACACAATCTCAGACAAGGATTAGAGAATACAACACTTCGTTTTTGAGGAAAAATAGTAAAACCTAGGATATAATTTTTAAGAAAAAATTTATAAACCTACTAGTTATTTAGAGGAAAAAAAATATAAAACCACAAATGAATCCCACACAACTTCGAGAATTAAAAAATCAGAAATTTTTAAGGCAAAAAAAATGAAAACCCATCATAATTTTTTTAAGGAAAAATTAATTAAAATCCATCAAAGAAACCTTCACGCGGCAAAACACAAGACTTCGTCTCGTAAAACATCACATGCAAGCATGTCCAACAAACATGCAAGTATATGCAACCCTCGAAAATCAGAGACTTTTGCTAAAACCAAGAAATTGTGCAATCAAAGCCCTCAAACAAACTCACGATTTTCAACGAAAATGTTTAAAGACGAACCACAGATTTTATAAAATACCTCTAACAAAAAAAAATTCAAAAACTTAAAACAAATTTCTGCAACAATTAACCAGATTTTATGAAATCCCATCGACCTACTCTGCTACCATGTTATGGTAAATCAATGTTGTTGTAGTTGTATTAAACAAAGGAGATAAAAGCTCCTTATATAGATTTACAAAGACTATGTTTCTGAAAGAAACAATCGTGAACTAAAGACGAAAACATAAAATACATAATAAACTAAAAACTAAGATGACCATAAAAGGAACATTATAATATTTTAATAAGATTCTCCTCCTTCGGACTCGAAGTCTGATGCCAAATCCTAATTTATTGCCTAATTCTGCAAGTAAATGACATACATTCTATTGTCGTTGTCAATAGAGAGCGTGTTTTGCTTCCAATTGTGCTTGGCCTTTGCTACAATCAACCACTCCCTTCCAAGGACGGCATCGTACCACTTCTTTTCCGATGGGATGACTACAAAGCCCAAAAAGAATTGTTCAGTCCCAATGACTACCTTCTAGGCCATAAGTGTTGCAATTAGTTTAATGTCGTGATGGTCAACACCCACCAGATGGAAGATTGGCAACTAAAGTTTTGGCTTACCAAGAGCTTTTCATGTTTTCTCAAGTACTTCGTTTATTCCAAATCCACCGTCCATAATGGTGTTTGTCAATATATGTCCCATGATTTCCATTTTGACCACTACTAGAGTCCTTGATTCGCCAACCGACAATAACATTAGATCGGTAATAGAGTTAGCGAAATTATTTTTTTTGCCTCCGTCATCCTGGGATCACCCATCGCATGCCATTTGTTTGGTCAGCATTGTTGTTACCACCCATGTTGGTCAATGCCATTTTTTATTGTGGCAAAGTCTATGGAAGGTGTGCCCGCATACTAGTGCGATAGCTTACAACATCTATCATATAAGGTTTGTTTTGAACATTGATTGTACACGGTGTTGGCAATAGTGTGACTTTTTCCGTTCCACCTCCATTGCCCATTCAATGTCGGTTTTGGCTTCCTTCAACCTTTCTTTCTCTATATGCGGATCAACATACATTGATTTTTTCGCTTGCATCCTTGTAATTGCAAGCATTTCCTCCTTTGAACTTATGATATCTAGCATTTTTACTCCCATTTGTTTGGGAAAATTAGTGTCCTCATGATTGTCTAGACCACACCACTTGTACAATATACTCCCACCTAACTACCCACTTTGGCAATCATGCATGAGGTGGTCCCACTCATTGCATTGACAAAATTGTTCATAGGCCACCCCTTCGCATCATACTAGATGCAGTTTCTTTGTAATAACCCCAACTGGTTATCACTTCATCAAACACCAAATTCTTTAATAATTTGGTTGTTTGACATTTCATCAAACACTTTGCAAGCATCTAATACCACTATAATAGACCTGTCTGGTTATAGCTAAATCAAGCGTCAATTTCTTTCAGATTTTGATGGTTTGACATTTTGTCAAACACTTGGCAAGTAGCCCAATTACCACTAAATCTATGACATCTTAAATTTTCAAACACAATATCAGGATGTAGAGCAAACTGATCACAAACTTACTTAATTTTGGCCTTACAAGTTTTGCATAAATAAATATCAAACGCCAATAAACAATTCTGAAATGATTCACACCAACCTCTGAATTCATTGATCAACAAACCATATAGCAATATAATGAAAAGGGAATTTAATTGTTGGCTGATTATAAATCAGAATTTGAAGCCAGCTTGTTTACTTTCAAACTACGTAATATAAACTAAATTTTACAAATTAAGAACCTAGTCTTTGCCGTAGAATGTAATTGCAAAGTCAAACTGAAAGCTGCCTAGTCCAATTTCAATCTAGCGTTCACAGTCTACCCTTACAAATGCTACCCAAAACAAACTCCAATCTGTAGACTAAAACCTCGTCCAGCAACAAAGAAATTATAATATTCAATTGTATAAATGCTCCTCAGCCACAGTTAATACAAAAAGAGGAGACGATAATAAAACTCAAAAGTTCACAATACCTCAGATGTGGATTCTCAAAATTAAATCTACAATACTTCAACTGTATATCCCAAACCCTTTAGCAAGGACACAGAAAAATCAGAACTTTAGAAACGCCACAAAGACGACAAAGCAAAATAAGATTATCAAATAATTGGACACTTTACTCATTAAACGGGCTCATATTTATAATCTCCAAATGGCACAAAGTTTCCCAAATGAACTTCACTTAAGAAGCTTCCCACACACAATGGTAAAATATAATACAGTGTCATTGTAATCTGATTTATTAATTGCTTTTGGCTCCGAAAATGACCTTTTCCACAAAAACTTTAAATTCTAACACGTAAGGCCACTGTTTCTTGTTCCCATGATTTAAAACTTTTCGTCCCAGTTCCACCAAGCTATGATACTAAGATGACCAACCAACAACACTATCAAAAATAGCAACCTCAATGTATTTATATGAATAATAATAATTCACCCGTCTTGCGAAAACAACTGAAGAGGCATCAGAATCAAAATCTGACAACACCAAAGTGATCCTGATGATAAAAGATGATGAACCTGACAGGGTGACTTATTATAAATAGATGCTCCCTCCAAGATTCTTGGAGCTCAAATCGGAAGCAAAAAATAAAAACTGAGAGCATCCTCCAACTCCTCTAACTCAACTGAGCTCATCGAAACCAACAAATTGACTTACTATAAATAGTAAGTCCCTCAAACAGAGCCAAAACACACCATAGGCTGCTGGAAAGCCTATAACCACACAACTGAGAGCCTTAAATCCTACTGTCAGCTCACACGGGTCACGATGGTGAACTGACCTGGCCAACTACAGGAACCTACTAAAAATGGGGACATTACATTCTTCATGTATTGTTATCCTCCCTTGCTAGTAGTTGCAGTACGCACCTGGTGAGGAATTAGAGTTTGTAGATCTAGGTGGTGTGGTGGGTGGAGTTGCTTGTTCCCGTTGAGCGAAGAGCACTTGATTCTCCTAGCCTTCAGGTTGTATAGGCACTCCTTAATAAAGTGTCCAAGTACTAGGCAGATGTCTCAAAATGACTTCTTTGAGTAGTTGGCCTTAGTATGCCCTTCAACTTTACCGTCCATATACCAAACTTCTTTTCCATCCCTCGAAGCCTCCTCCGCTCTAATTTCTTCATCATTTGCATCATATCCTTCTAGAGAGCCTAAACAATCCTGGATCCACCATCACTATCGTTGTTTGTACTATCATCATCATTTTATTTTTCTCCCTCAGGATATCTTATTTTTGCTCTCAATGTTAATTGCACGTTGTAGGCAACCATGTAGGAAGGTAGGGCGGCCACTTTCATTTTCTTTCATAGGGATTGAGTCATCCCTTGAATGAGCCACCTTCTTCAAGTTGTTTGCAAATTGGTTTCCCAAATTACCAATGAGTTTTTTCAGCCTATGATGGTACACCCACACTGTTTAATTTCTTCCTTGTATTGTAAAACTCCACTACTACATCATTGTCACAAAGCAACCTAAACTCTTCCTAAAATGCCTTTTTCAAGTCATCCCAAGTTGTCCTAAATAACTTTGACAAGTTTTTGTACAAGTTGTACCAGTCAATTGCAAGATGGCAAGGAAAGCCTTCAACTAGTAGTCATTGTCATCTTGGCCATTAGCCTCACATATAGTTACACATGTTTTACAATGGTGGGCAAGTTCATCTAATCCATCCCCAAAAATTTAGGGAGTTTTTACTTCTTCCAGGTGTTTAATACTTTTCTTGAACAAGGTCACCATGTGCATTATTGGACTCAAGTGGTCACTATGCTTCACTTACAACTTCGACCACGAAAAAATCATCTACCCCTCCACCTATGTTGTTGACACCTTGGTTACCTCCCTTATAGTACCAATACTCTCTTCTCCTTGGAACTTCTAGTTATAGGCACCCTATTCAGGCCTCCTCTAATACAAATAGATTTTCAATGTCCCACAAGGCATTTTCAAATAATTATGCTACCTCCCCTTTAAGGTTTCTTTCTTCATTATCATCGTGCTCAAAGTGCATCGGTTGATTGGTAGGTAAAGAGGCACCCTCCAAATTGTCCTCGTCATTCACCTCCCATAGTAAACGAATGGTTGTCTAGTCGACGAGGTCCTCCTCTGCTTCATCTAGAGTGGCAGTTTCCTTGCAATCTCTTCCCACTCTTTCTTGCGGGTCGTGTTATGTCTTCAATTTGAATGCGCTTTCGCCCATCATTGTATCTTTAGCGTGCACTCGGACTCTTGCTTTGTGGAGAACTTGGAGATTCTTCAACGATTCTCTGCAACCATTGTCGGCTCTCACTTTGCTCTTGGATACATAGTGATCTCCATGTTCTTCCCTCTCTGCTTGTCTCTCCCTCCTAGTACATCACCTTATGTCCTTGTTTTGCAAAAGGGGCATCAATTATTTAAATTGTTTGAGATACGACATCGGCTTGTGTTGTGCTCTTATCCCCACCAATTCCAGTCCTTGTATTGTTGTTGTATATGTTGCCAACCAGATTCCTACTACTTTTATATACATCTTTCTTCTATTTCCACCAAGTTTTGTGTTAGCAGCCTTGAATGTTTCCAAGAAGATTATACGTAGTCGAGCGCACTACGAGTTCATTGCATGTTGTGTCCTCAAGGACCGCCCTCTTGCAAGCTTTTCTCTGCATGTACTAATAAACGAAACTTCCCATATATGTACCAAGTCTTGCATCAATTGGTCTTGTTGTGTTACTTCCTCCTCTTCTATAGTATTGTCAATTATGAGCACTTGTTTGAATGGTCAACCCATCACTATGCCATCACACCTTTAATTTCTCGGATCTCCAGGTTCGAATAGGCAACAACACCAAAATGTGCACTCCCTATGGGATGTGTTTTTTAACTTGCACAGAGTAAGCAGAAGTAGTTGCAAGATAGTGTAAAGAACATAATGATTAAAATAGAACTCATACATACAATACTAGCATAATGATAAACATTTTTCTCCATGTAATGTCATCACAACAGTAATCAACTCTCGATGTCATCCAGATATATATAAAGTGTTTGACATGGGTTGAGTATACCAATTGTTGTCAACCTCCTACGAGTACTGCTGAGAACCAGCTAACAATATATTGTTATTCTTAATAAAAACATAAACCATAAGTAACTTACAAATTAGAAATCAACTAAAAATGGTTGAATGATCATTATAAGCCAAGAATTACAATATTACTTTAATATCCTTCCTTATTGAGCATTCTACTAATCGCCACGCAAAAGATTGGACAAGATTTGCTATTCTTTTGGTCATGAATGCATAGAAAGCTGGCTCCATTGACTACTTTATGACTTGAGCCTGGTTGGATCTTCAATCTGACAACTACTTTCTACAAATCTTTTGGACATAACATGTTTTCCACAATAATTACATCTAATAAATTTCAGATTCTTTGAAGAATCATCATGCTCACTTTGTCCTTTCTGCTAAGTGGGCATACCTTCGCCTATGTCCTTGGTTGTTCCACAAAGGTTGTATCATTGTTGCTACCAAACAATTATTTTCACCTAGCTAGTTGTGGCTATTTGTTCAAACATCATCAAACTTCAAATCAATATTGGTAGAGGTGATGTTGAGAGTTTCAATGAAGTGCTCATAGGACTGCGGTAAGCTTTTCGACCTAATATCCTTTTCTTCCACCTTGTGGCTAATGGCCTTTAATTGATAGCAAATATCTTTGACTTCCATTAGATGATCCTATAAAGACATATGTCATTCATCATAATCAAGAACAACATATTTTTAAGTAAAAAGATTTGCCTTTATCTATTGTCTTGTACAAATCCTTCAGAGGACTCCAGATCTCTATAATATGATGATATCTTCTACATAAATGACTCAGAGAATGATCTCATAGCCTATACCTTTGACATAAAAATTTGGATCTAAAAGACTAGCAAGGTATTTAATGTTATATTAATGATCATTTAGGTGCATTTATTTTATTAGGTAATTTCTAGATAACAGAAAAACTTTACTGTTAGCCTTCTAAGAAGTTCATGTTTTGTTTTTACTTGTCCTCTATATAAGGAGATTGTGTCCCCATTTCTACTCACTCGTCTATAAATAATGAAATATTATAGCATATTATCAATGTGGGTCAATGGGCTTCTTTAAGATTTGGCAGATTTTTTAAAAGAACTGGAATTTTTTCCACAAATGTTTTAAGGATATCTTATGAATAAATGACTTCACAAATTCAATGGCAGATTCAAAGAGACTTTGCTGAAAATTATGGGCCTGGCCAAGGGTTTTGGTCACACAATTTCTTAGTTTGAGCAAAAGTCCGCAAATTTTGTGGGTTGCATGTGCATGTGCTTTTTGTGAGTTGCGTTTTGCTTGCATGTGCGTTTTGCGAGTTGTGTTGTTTGCATGTGCTTTTTGCGAGTTGCATGTTGTTTGCATGTGTTTTTTTCGAGCTGCATGTTGCTTGCATAATTTGTTTTCCACGCAAAGTGTTTTTCTTGTTTTACCCGATGATGAAATTTGGCCATTTTCTAGGGTAATTTACCAAGTGAAGTCTAGTGTTTTTGCCACCCAAAATGGTTTTTGTGATAGTTTTCTAATTTGTCCTAAAAAATTAGTGCTCAGGTTTTACTAATTATTTTTACTTAAAAACAAATTGGGTGGGGTTTTCATTCATTTTCCCTCAAAGAATTTTGGGTTTGTTTTATAAAAAATTTTCATATAAAGTTATTTTGGGATTCATGCCATTTTTTTCCCTCTAAAATTGTGTTGTAAAAGGGTTTTGCCATTTTCCCTCAAAAACGAAGTTTGTTATTCTGATCCATGTCCTGGATCTTGTATTGTTTTTTGATCACTTTAATCGTCGAAAATTGTGTCTTGTTTTGATTGTTTTTTCTCCTCAAAAATTGTCTTTCCTCAAAAATCATTTCTAAAGGACTTTTATTATTTTTTCCAAACAAAGATGCTTTCTAAATTTCAATTTCAGAGTTTTGTCCATGCTTCCTACTTTAAAATCTATGCCTTATGTCTTAAATAGAAATTTATACTTCGTGTGAATTCATGTGAATAATTCTCAACTTAGGTATATTTACGTGTATACTCTATGTTTTATGAGCACGAAATCTATGCCTTATGTCTTACATAGAAATTTATACTTCGTGTGAATTCATGTGAATGATTCTCAACTTATGTATATTTACGTGTATACTCTATGTTTTATGAGCACGCTTCTGACCTTAAAAGTATACTTCATGTGTATCCTTCATATGCCACAAGTATGGTTAATGTGAATATATATGTATTTATGTCTATACTACTTGACTTCAAGAAATTCATGTGTATACTCCATGCTTTATGTGAAATGTGTATTCACATGTGCTTCATGTCTTTAGTGTATATAGGTGTATCCTTCATACATCTTGATTTGAGTAAATCCATGTGTATGCACTTCATGTATTTGTACTCCCTAACTTCAATAAATTCATGTGAATGATTCATTTTTTATATGCTATGTATATTTACATGTAAGCCTCATGACTTGAGTGAATTTGTGCCTTATGTACTAAATGTATCCACATATATGCTCAGGACTTGAGTGAATTTATGTGTATGCTCTTCTTAAGAGAAATTATCCTCTATGTGCTATGTTTATTCACATGTAAGCCTCATGAGTTGAACGATCTTTATGTGTTGTATGTATTTACGTGCATGTTCATGCCTCAAGAGTTTTTATGTGTACATCATATGCATTATCTTGTCTGAGTTTCATATGTATTATAAGATGATTCATGCCTTATGTGCATCTAGAGGTGCAATTCATGCCTTGCGTACATTTGTGTGTATGATTGACGCCTTAGGTGTCTTCGTATGCTTCTCACCTTAAGCATATTCAGGTGCATAGTTCAAGCTCCAAGTGTATTAGTGTCTCTGATTCATGCCTAACGTGCATTCGGGTAAATATATCAAGCTTTATGTATTTGGTTCATGACTAATGTGTTTTCAACATGGCTACTTCAAAAGTATATGTGTTGTCTTAATGTATACATTTCATGTTTGATATGTCTCAAAACAAACTTATTCCATGAGTGTTTTATGAGTACTTATAAGTGTTTCAAGAGCTATATTCTTGCATTCCTGTAACAGGTAAGAACTCAATGAGTATATACATTTTCCTATAGAAAGTGAAAGGAAATTTGTCTTGAAAATTACAAACCTAGCAAATTTTTGCTGCATTGCCTAATAATAGTTACACAATAGAAATGGCCTACATTAAAAGACTAGTGTTTAAAATTTGGCATTGCTCAAGGACAAGCCATTTTGGGAAGGGAGGATTTTGTCATCCCCTTTCTGAAATAGGATTTAATTATAAATAATAAAATATATATTTATTAAAATATAAATAAACAAATACATTATAATAAATTATAATGACGAGACAATTAAATATAAATGATCCCTCATTTATCAATCTTATGTAGAGAAGACATAATTATAAGCCATCAAATATATGATTACAAAGCATATCATATGAGAGGTACCATGGGATGCAAAAATAAATCTAAAAAAGCATCAATTAATGCTAGTCAATTATGGTGGAAGGAGATAAATCATAAACTAATACTGATATAGAGTATTGATTATGATCACAAGGGTCGAATCAACATAGATGGAGACAACGATAACAATTAGTTTAGATCAGTGTTCCAGAACTCTGTGAGTCTGAGCAGGACTCTACGAGTCCGAGCAGGACTCTACGAGTCTGAGGCAGAGGTAGCCTTTCTGAGGCAAATGGCCTCTGGACTCGGACTTGTCCGAGTTCGAGCATAGTCCACGTGGACTCATCGAGTCCCTAGCCCAGGACTCTCGCCAACGGCTAAGGTCATAAAATGCAAAAACAAAAATAAAAATAAAGACTTAAGTTGCAATTTTTCGATTTTTATAACATCTATTTGACCTAAAAAGGTCATTCCACTATTTGTTTATGCTTGTGGTAAGGAGGAAAGAGTTAAAGAAGAGTATTGGGGTTTTGAGAGAGAAATTAGCAAACCGGTTGGCTCTCCCATATTGATTTTTGATGGTTTGTGCAACTTTGTAGCTTGCACTTGAGCATTGAGAAGAGTTTCAGGAAGCATTTGGAGGACACTTCTACAAACTTACTTGCATTTCTATTGTTTGTGCAAATTTGAAGAGGTAAGCAACAAGTTGCATTTCTTTGTGTTGGTTTGTAATATGTTTTACATTCATATTTTTTACTTTCCATTTTGTTTATATTTGTTTTAGTCTCCACTTCTAGTATCTACTATTTAGATTTAGTCTAATTTATCTTGATGACAAACTTGATAAATAAGAAGGCCCTAAAGTTTAAAAATCTGATTTTTGATGCTCACTTTTTTCTATTTATAATATATTCATATTGCAGCAGCAAACACATTGACATCATGCCTCGGGGTGAGCCTTCTGGAATTGGAACTAAGGCTGCATTTAACCCTGATGCAGACCCAATTGCAATTGCAAGGGATAGGACTTGGAAACATCTCATTCCAGGCCTAAAAAAGGGAGTTGTTACATGTTGGCATTGCAGTGTAATATATAATGGGGGAGGCATAAATAAATTGAAGTATCACCTAGCACATATACCTAGGCGTGATGCTAAAAAATGCAAAAAAGTTCCCTAGGATGTTATGCGAGACGTGCAAGCTCTTCTAGAGGAAAAAATGGAGAAAAAGGAACTGAAAAAAAAGCAACAAGAAGAAATGGTACAACTAGCCCAACAAGGATCTTCTAGTTTTTGCTCTCCATTATCCCCTACTCCACCTGCTGCCACTACTGCTTCTACAAGTGCGACCATTGGGCCTCGCATTCATAAGCAAAGATCTACACTTGATTCCATCTTTGTTCGATGCACAGCTCCAGGTGCACAACTATCACTTGAGAGCATGGGTTGGAACAAGGAGAAGCATGAATATGCAAAATTGGCACTTGGAGACTTCTTCATCTATAACAACATTTCATTCAATACAGCAAGGTACTTATTTATTTATATTTAAATTTATGTCTTACCTCTCTTGCTTTCAAGTTTTAATAGATAATAATATGTTTATTTTCTTTATTTTAATTTGCTTTCAATTTAATAGTAATAATATAATATACTATTGATTTTGAGTCAAACTAATTGACCCATGTTTCATGAGTAGTGATTCAGGATGAATCCATCTCTCATGTGAATAAATGGAACACTTAGCACTCATTGGATCTAGGTGATGCTCACAAGGGTGAAGCATTGGGACTTCCCGTAAGGTCACCCATCCTAGTACTACTTCAGCCTGACCGCGTTTAACTACGGAGTTTCCTCCATGGTTAAACCCAAAGCTTGCAACCCAATCTGCAAAACCTTCACCAAGTGTTGTGCCTTATGAACCATTCAGTAGAAAGCCCCTTAAGCTCATCAATTGATAAGTAGGAGATGATTTTCACAGCAAGTCAAATTGTGATATTGCTATTAGGATTTAATTGTGTAATTTTGAGTCAAACTCATTGACCCATGTTTCATGAGTAGTGATTCAACATGAATACATCTCTCATGAGAATAAATGGAACACTTAGCACTCATTGGATCTAGGTGATGCTCACAAGGGTGAAGCACTGGGACTTCCCGAGAGGTCACCCATCCTAGTACTACTCCAGCCTGAGCGCGCTTAACTACGAAGTTTTCTCCATGGTTAAACCCAAAGCTTGCAACCCCATTTGCAAAACCTTCACCAAGTGTTGTGCCTTATGAACCATTCATTAGAAAGCCCCTTAAGCTCAACAATTGATAAGTTGGAGATAATTTCCACAGCAAGTAAATTGTGATATTGCTATCGAGATTTAACTATATCATTTTAAGTCAAACTCATTGACCCATGTTTCATGAGTAGTGATTCAACATGAATCCATCTCTCATGAGAATAAATAGAACACTTAGCACTCATTAGATCTAGGTGATGCTCACAAGGGTGCAGCACTGGGACTTCCCGAGAGGTCACCCATCCCAATACTACTCCAGCCTAAGCGCGATTAACTATGGAGTTTCCTCCATGGTTAAACCCAACGCTTGCAACCCCATCTGCAAAACCTTCACCAAGTGTTGTGCCTTATCAACCATTCATTAGAAAGCCCCTTAAGCTCATCAATTGATAAGTAGGAGATAATTTCCACAGCAAGTCAAATTGCATATTGCTATTAGGATTTAACTGTGTGATTTTGAGTCAAACTCATTGACTCAGGTTTCATGATTAGTGATTCAACATGAATCTATCTCTCATGAGAATAAAAAGAACACTTAGCACTCATTGGATCTAGGTGATGCTCACAGGGGTGAAGCACCCGAGAGGTCACCCATCCCAATAATACTCCAACCTAAGCGCGCTTAACTACGGAGTTTCCTCCATGGTTAAACCCAAATCTTGCAACCCCATCTGCAAAACCTTCACCAAGTGTTGTGCCTTATGAACCATTCATTAGAAATCCCCTTAAGCTCATCAATTGATAACTAGGAGATAATTTCCACAGCAAATCAAATTGTAATATTGCTATCAAGATTTAACTATGTGATTTTGAGTCAAACTCATTGACCCATGTTTCATGAGTGGTGATTCAACATGAATCCATCTCTCATGAGAACAAATGGAACACTTAGCACTCATTGGATCTGGGTGATGCTCACACGAGTGAAGCACCGAGACTTCCCACGAGGTCACCATCCCAGTACTACTCCAGCCTGACCATGCTTAACTATAGAGTTTCCTCCATGGTTAAACCCAAAGCTTGCAACCCCATTTGCAAGCTTTGGGTATGATCGATCTAATTATGGATGAAATGCCTTACTATTAAAGGCCTATATATAATTGTTCTATTCTTTAGGTATGATCGGCATCTCCTTTGGAATGTTGTTTGAGAATAAACTTGTCTAAACTTACTTAGTTTAAATCACTAACAAATTCTATTCCTCCATCAAATGCCGATTAGAAGAATTCAAGGCCGACCTAGAGAGGGACGTGTCCCTAGAAGGTACATGCCCCTTGGTTGCAATATTTATGTAGGGTACTATTGTGGATAAAGGACACACGAATATTATATAGTCTGCTCCTTTAGCTATACTGCCCTATCCGATATATTGCAGAGATAGAACATTTCAGAATAGTAATTATACTATTGATTACACTTCATATATAGGTCTGTACATTCAAGACCATTTTCAGCAATATAAAAAGGTGTTATCTCAGTCTGATTTATAGCAGAATTTGCAGAAACTTTACACAGAATAGATTGCGTATGGAACAATAATGTCCAAAGAAATAATAGGAAGAATATGATACATATTTAGGCCAAAATACAAGGACAACTGAAATTGATAATGATATTTATACACTAAATTTATGCAAGTCTGATTATGAAGGGTAAGAAGCAAGACTCTGGGGTAGACAGAATCTGACAACAGTGATAGGAGAGTCCCAGTTGTTATTCAGGGTCCCGAGACATTGGTGGTCCATAAAGGAATAAATGACAAATGTTGTGTAGATTTCAAATAAGTACTGCGAAGTCACTTCAGACGACCTAGTTTATTCTCAGGACTGCTCCAAGTTGGTGGTTGGATTTTTTGCACTTCCGAAAGAATGAATCACTTGACTACTGTGATCATATCAGATCAATATTGGACACTCGTACTCGGAGCTGATGGAATGTTCGGATGAGAGTTGTGTGATGCCATTGAGGTTTTATGGTCTTCTTGCCACACCTAACCTCCTTTCATCGATAAGCACAAAATACATATTATCAAATCCTTCAATCATTTTTGGAGAATCTGCATATACACTTGATTGAAGGATATACACGTCAGACTCATCACAGCAAAGATCAGAGAATATCGTATTTATAGAGAGAGCATATTGTGTTTGAAATGGTCAAGATTGAAACTCATCGAGGAATGGTAATAGATATGTATTAGCCAAATGTGAACAGGTGCTAAAAGCAGTGTGGAAGAAAATCTTCATCAACCCATCATACATTTGGTGATTAGATTCAATGATGCAACAAGCATAGACCTGCAAGAGATATGAAGAAATGGATATTTCAATTCGTGACTTTTAGTTTCCTTAACAAAAGTATAAATGAAAAGAATATGTTACTAGCAACTTGCCTGAATGATAATGAAAATGTATAGATATTCTTGAATAGACCAAAGAACTTGATCAACGGATGACAGGCATATTCATCTGCAAATTCTCCGATAATCACTACCTTCTCAGCTAACAAGAAATCAGGATCAGGTTGTGCATTTATGGAATTGAGGTTCAACCCATGCCTGATGAATTGAAACTTGCATTTGGTCTGAACCGAGGGACATTATATAATTTGTGCTTCCACAGTTCTGCAAATGACGAACATGCTCATCGTGGAGTACAGTAAATTCCACCGAAGGTCTATGCAAATATGAATTACAGATGAATATATAAAAATGAAAACCATCTAAATCCACGTGGTACATAATATGCATACATGCGGGTCACCAAAGAACCAAGGGGAATATAAATTCTATAAGCACAAGTGTTTTATCAATACAAATATGAGATTCGTTAATAATCGCTCGAGGCACAAAGAAGGGAATGCAATCAGATTAAAAGAAGAACAGAAAGAAGCTTGTCAAATTTAATCTGATGAAAAAATCGTTCGATGATATTGAAGTGGCAATTTTGCATTGTGGGGGAAATAATTAGCAATGTTCCATTCCCATTTGAACTATGCTTAGAGGGGAGATATCAAAGAAAGGACACCATCAGGATGTTCTTTCATGAAAAGAAAAATAGGTACATTAGGCATGCTACCAAATATTGTGCAGGACTCAATCTTATGATGGTAGTTCCAAAGAAGTTTTGATCTAGGATGCATTAGTCATATAATGATCACAAAGCTCTTGAAGCAAGATATACTTGGACGAAAAGGAACGATGATCATGAGGCTCTTGAAGCAAGATATCCTTGTTTATTGAGATTATGAGTATCCTTTTATATCAAGAGGGAGTTTGACAATACTATAGAGACAACCTTGGACAAAGAGGGTAAGTAGATAGAAAATATGCTTCGGTTAAACTTTTGATGATCTTTATTGTATTGATTCAAAGGAAGTAGACCATGTCAAGAGATTTTCTAGTGATTAGAAACTAAAGTAGTTAAAGGACTATGATTCATGGGATAAACTTTCATGTATCTAAGCTGGAAGGCCTTATGCTATTTGAACTAGGGAAGCACGACATGACTTGTTGCCAAGAGGTTAGAAGGATGATAACAAATTCAAAGGGAGTTTGTCACTTCCTTGGAGAGAACCTTGTACTAAGAGGTCAGAAAAGTTGATATCAAACCCAGAGGGAGTTTTTGACTCTTTATTAGTTACCTTTGACAAGGAGGTCAAAAGGTTAGTGTTTCTTCATGAAGAAGAATTTTCAAGTGCAATCTTTTGTATTACATTCTTATCTATGAGAGATAAGTTTGAGGTTAAAACCTTATTCACTGATATGTTTTGTGGTGGATGTCATGATAGTATCCATGGTGACTTCATGTGAACTTATGATGTCATACATATATAAGCTTGCCCCTTCCTTGTGTACATCAAGAAGAAGTGACGACTTCCAATTGATTATCACTTGTATTTGGAGAAGTTATTGAAAGGTGATGACCTTACAATAACTTGTATCATGATATGTGTTTTGTGTAAATGTTGAAATTAATCATGACGACCTTATAAATCAACAATTAGGTGTTAGATGTCATTAATTTGATTATCTACAAGTTGTTTGTATAGATATATTTTAGGAACTTAGTCAATATCTTGCGTTGATATTCCGATAGGTCATTACCGCATTGAGTACTTGGTGAAGATCATTTAGTTGATGTTCTGATAGGCCATTACTTAGAGTACTTGGTGAATATCATTTGATTGATGTTTTGATAGGCCAATGCTCATGTTACTTAATATGATATCAAGTAGTAATTGGTGAATATCATGTATCGATATTCCGATAGGCCAATACTTGTATGATATCATATACTGGAAATCTTCTCATCAAAGATTTCCTGAATGTATTATTCTTGAAATATTGTCTATGGTGTAATATCTATGTGCTTAATCATTCTTCATTAAGAGGGAGTGTTAATGTTATAATTTTGTCGGATAAATTATATATATGAGATATATAAATAATATATGAAAATTATTATATATGGAATTATTAACTTATGTTAAGAGTATATATATATATATATATTATCTTTATCTTGTTATATATAATCATTTGAGAGTATATTACTTGTAATATAACTATAACTAATGTAAGCTAATATATTAAAGAGACCTGTCTCTTCAAGAGGCATGCCTATTTATATCACATATATATGCATATATTACTTGTAATATAACTATAACTAATGTAAGTTAATATATTAAAGAGACATGTCTCTTCAAGAGGCATGCCTATTTATATCACATATATATGCATTCATGTAGTAACTTGAAAATACACATAAAAATATCCACAAGTGCTATTACAAGTTACAGCAATGAAAAATCGATCTACTTTAACAATGTGATTGTCTTTGATAACACTTTTTTGTAATAACCCTATTCCGGTTATGGCTTATCCAAATTAATTTTATTACATCTATTTCCTTATCAAATCAGAATATTGACATTTTGTCAAACAATTTGCAAACAAACTCTCCAGTAGTGTGATTGAGAATAAATAAATAAAATGAAGAGAATGGAGAGGTACAACAGCAGTATAACAATAACAACTCTTTTCAAACTTTTCACACAAGGAACTTGGCTGTAACTGTAAATATAAAACAACTATCATTCACATTGGAAACCTGATTAATAAGTGATGTCAAATGTCTGAATGTAGCAAAGGCTTTCAATTCCAAGTCCCAAGTGGTCTCCAGCAGCTTCATTTACCCTCAACGCATGAGCAGAAATATCTATCTTCTGCTTGCTCCCAAATATTGCAGCTTTCAGTATGATCTTCACTGGCATTGAACTCCAACATGGTTCCTCAAATCCTCCACGCAGGGCCCTACACTCTCAATGCAAGTATATAGAATTTAATTGTGGTGTTCAACACAGCCCCTTTTAACCACAACGCAGCCCTCAAAGTCATGCACGCAGGTCTGGAAAACAGATTTGCTGGCCCTGTTAGATGGCTCAAGGAAATCGCAGGCTGTAGGGTATCACACGCAACCCCATCTTATACTCAGACATGCCCTTATACTTAAGAAGCTTCACCACACAACATTAATTAGAAGCTTCCTTTAGATTCTCTCACTTGACTTGGCTTAACTAATTAATAAATGGCACTTTCCAATGATAACTCCACTCTCAGCTTAAGTGAAATTATAAAGTTAAATTATAACTTTATAATAAGCCATTTAATAATTAATAATAATTTGGCCACTAAAAATATAATAACTCCCAAAATACTCATCATTTAAATTTGCCATTTGAAATAGGAGTCATACCTATTATTTCTCCATGTGACCAAATGCACTTTCCAAAAATAGAAAGGGTCCATCTCGATCAACACCAACTTACCACAAATAGTAAGAACAAAAAAACTAAGCCCAAACGAAATCCAATCTGAGCCAAACGAAGACCAACCTATAGCTTACTGAAATGTGGAGAAGACAAGACCCTCCCAAGCCAAGTCATTGCCTCAAAAGATACTCTATCCACAATAATTAGCCTACTAGGATCACAATAATTGGCTAATCTCTGAAACTCCAATGCTAGCGAAAATGAGGACATTACATTTTCAGATTATACCAAACAGAACCAGTCTAATATCCCAATAGATAGTTTTCCCACTTTTCACAAACAAATTCCAGAAAGCAACATATCTTTTGCAAATAAAACCAGCAATATAAACTAGCAAAATGCTCATCGAAAAATCATTAGCGAATGTTATTGCATTATAAAACAGAAATACAATAACATAACATTGAAATCCAATCTTATAAACAACAACAACAGTCAAATTGAAAAGCACATAGAAGTGAACCTGTAACTCTAGGTGTGAACTCTGATGTGAATCCACCACATATATGAATCGGGTTTGCATCCAATCCACCAAGAGGCCTAAAGGGTTCTATTCTCATGTTCTAAAACTAAAAGTTGCAAGCTTCCACATCTTCTCAAAAGAAATCTGAAATCAATCTCAATTCAAGCATGTCAAAAATGAGCTCCTTCTTCCCCTTTTAAGCACAACGGGATGACTCTTCACATTTCCTTTTAATTAGGAGAATAATATAACTTAATAAGATAAAGTGACATTAATTTCCCCTCTTACTTTTAAAGTCACATTATAAAAACAATTTAATCTTCAGACATTCTAATAAATATCATGTTGAACTCAAGAAGCCATGTGTAAATATCTTGTTGGAAAGTTGTTGGCAAGATACTCCAAGTCCAAATACTACTAAACCGGAAGTATAGACCCTATTGACTTACAATTACTATAAATAGAAAGTATATAGAAACCCACACTACATCAACTCCGATTGGCCCGAATATTTAAGTGCCTAGGCCAAAACTCATACTGATCTCAGTAAAGTCCAAGTTAGCCCATTGGACCATGGTGTGAAGGGCCAACGACGCATTAGACAATAATGACTAGAAAAAGGGGACATTACATGAAACCAAGTCAAAAGTTTGATTTAAGACAAAATGTCTAAGTATGAAAGGTTTAAAGGGACTCATAAAAAACAATAGCAACAAGGAGAGACCTTCAAGACCATTTGAACATAGCCATTAAATGAAATTAAATGAAAAATTCAAACTAGTGGTTGCCAAAAACTAAGGTAACAAATCTAATCATCAATAGCATGTTGCCCTCCTATGAGTATTTTGTGGAATCACTGAACCTATTAGTTGAATGTCAAATTTTGACCTTTGATAAGGTTAGTCATACTTAATGCAAAATGCACAACAACAATAGTACATATATAGCTTTTCTCTTTTGACTTCAAAAGACTCGTTGGAATGTCTCAAGGTACAACTCAAATTATTCTCATTATTCATCTTCATAATTGAGAAGAAAAGTATAGTACTTCAAGTGGAGCTCTAATTTTTAGTCCTCCATTTGTGCACATTTTCCAGCATACAAGAAGTATCCCTTTGTTCCAAAACATGTGAGCACTTATCTACCACCATTCCGAGAGTGTGGAGAAGAAAAAATGAGTTGGAAAAGACTACTTAGTGTTACAAAATAAACTTGAAGAAACAAATATTTTGAGAGGAAAAGCTCTTCAATCTGTTATAGTTCTCAATGGAAGGGAAGCAGATCCATGTGCTTGAATATGCATCACCTTAATGACATAAAGAACTAATGATAATAAGGGATAAGAAGCTACTGACATGAAGCATCAAAGGATAGTGAAAAGGAGCAAGATGATGGTATCATGGAGACTGACATATGCATGACATTCAATAGGACCTTAGGCAATATCAAAGAAGTGCTGCATAGTTGATCCATGAATATAAAAGAACAACATTGAGAGTATGTCAAAAATATATAGTCCTAAATGCAAATGGAAGAAAATATTTTTAAGGCCCCTATGAGGTAGCCAATGCTCTAAGGTGGACATATGTATAGACCAAATAATACATAGTTGCAGTCACAAACAGTCCAAATCATGGGAAGTTTCATGAGCAGCAAACTACACTTGACAGCATATTAGGCTTGAGCAACATCTAGAGGAGAAAAGGTACAATGGATACTGAAGTAAAAAATGATGAGGCACGTAAAGTTTTACAGTATTGAGAACCAGACTTGAAGAGGTTGGTGATTAGAGTACATGTATGGGTACAGTCTACAGAACTACGTTGACCACTGACAGATGTGTAATAAGAGGAGCCAAATAGCCAGTCAAACATAAAACAGTGAAAGCCTGGTTTTCAAACAATGACTGCACAAGCCATTACCTGTGAAAACTATGGTTATCATGAACAGGAGTAAAGACCATGTGCCGTCAAAGTATACAGAGCAGCTTCAAACTGGAAAAAATCTCTTACCAGGGCTGTGTTATTGTGATAACCTGCGTAGAAATAATGCATTCTCAAAAAAATTCATTTCCACTTAGCCAGAAATGAGAAATTAAAATCATAAGCCACATGCTGGTATCTTCTTGCATGGGTTGTGGTTATGGTAGGTTCCACTCACTTTGCCATTCCTCTATATCGGAAGTTTTGTTAAGTTACAGAATATGGTAGCACTGTCAATAGGCATGAGGATTGGATCTCCGCAAATGGTTGAGGAGAAAAAATTGCGGCATACAAGAGGCATACTAGTGATTCGATTAAATGTTACCATTTTGAAGAGTAGCATTTACTCCTTGACGAGCATGACATCCAAAACAGAGCGCTTCATATATTGGAGAAGATGACATGATTATAATTCTATAGATGATTATCATGGCAAAGTATTTGTTTCGTCTATAGCGAAGACAGGAGTACTACCAGGTCTTCATCTTAATAAAAGTAATGTCCGCCAAGTATATTAAAACACTATGAATATATAATTCATGTACAAGTTTCTAATGCCAAGCTACGCAATGTGGAAAATAGGCTTTGGTAATATAGGTCTTCATCTTAATAAAAGTAATGTCCGCCAAGTATATTACAAAACTATGAATATATAATTGAAAATACAAGTTTCTAATGCCAAGCTACGCAATGTGGAAAATAGGCTTTGGTTATAGTTATGATATATATGCATTTCAGAAAGAATCAAGAATCAAGTCCAGGTCATAGCCATGGTAAAACCAGAAGAACTATAAAAGACAAAGGCTACATTTAATAAATTAATACAAGATATAAGAATATAGAGATAACAGATTTGAAGTAAAGAAGACTTGATGAGGGAAACATTATTACGTTGATGTTGAATCAAATCAAAAACATAAAAAAATGCGATTATAAACATTGTTTAAAAGGGAAAAGTTATGACTTGATATTTTTTTAAGTCACATCATTTCCTTTGAGTAAGAATGATATAAATAAGAAGTCAGTTTTATAACAACCAAAAGACATATTCGAAAAACATGATAAGCGAACGAAAGCATTTGTAGGGAGGGATAAGGAGCTTAAAATGACTTTGTAATATGAATTCAAATATTTTATTTTTATAATAAAAAAGGCATGGAGATTTAAACTGCAGTTAGTTTGCCCTTTATAATTATTTTTAAAATTTCATAAACAATTTATGTCAGAAAAGTGGACGTGATCATCTTTAACATTTTAAACTTGATCATCGCAAATATTGTCGTTACATCCCAAAATTTTGACCTAATTAAAATAAGTTATACCCATTGAGATGATTAGTTAAAAATATCATTTTCCTGATCATGTGAAAAGGGAAGTTATAGTTAACTGTTTATTTCATGTGGAAATGGTTATTATAATGGAGTCAGTTGACAGTTATTATGTTTACTTGTTTATTTAAAATGGTAGTTAGTCGTTGCTTTATTATATTTACTTGTTAATGGTAGTTAACCATGGTTACATTTATCTGTGATATATTCTAATATTGATTTAAATGGAAGAACTTGTTATTATTGTGGAAATGTTGCACGAGTGGTTGCAGGAGCAAACGAAGGCGAGAAAGCGTTTTTAAACGGGATTTGAGGAATGGGGCACTATTCTAGTCCATTTGTTCGATCGCCAGAGATGACCTCTAACTACCTTGATAAAGATTTAGCGACTTCACAATAGAGTACTTGTAATGCTCCTTTCTAGAGCATAATAAAAATTAAATTCAATAAAAAGAAATGAAAATATATAATTTTAATTAAATTAAATAAATATAATACATTAAAATATATAAAAAATTTAATTATTATTATAATAAAAGAATATTATTTACACATAATTTTAATTTTAATATTTATTACTATTAATCTATTATTTTGACGAAATAATATTACAATAATAAATAATACATAATGAAATAACTGATAAATATAAATAATAATTCTATAATTTAAAGATTAATTAATTAATTAATTAATAATATTATAACAGGAACTAACATTATAAAATAATAGATACAATCTATTACTCACAGCATAAATTATAAATGCCATGGGACACGTCTTAAAATCCCAAAATATATGACTGTTAGCACAAGAGATATAAAAAGTGAAAAAACTAAAACATCGAAAGGACGTAGAATAGATATATTGGGGTATATCTCAGGAATTTACACATTTATATATACTCAGTTACATCTTATTTTATTGGTTCTCTATTCTCTAGGGAAGCGTTGAGTATTCTTGACTAAATCAGATACAAATATATGTGCCCATACCCAAGATAGAAGGGTGTAAATCTGAAACTACATAATCGAGTTGAGAACAGATAGGAGACAACATACAGAAAAAGGACCAGCAGAGCATATATATTAACAATATTAAATCAGACTTGGGTAGGACTCAACATCAAAATTCATAGTCTTCCATTTATGCAAGCCACTCAACGTTTTATGCACAGCCAACATTGACCTTGAAAGTGCCAATCAAAATAAGAGGATACAGTCAGCACTTATAATCCAAAATCTGCATCAAATATACATCATCAAATAAGGCATGTTATAAAAGGAAAGTATAAGGGACAGATATAGACATCTGTTAATCATAATGAATTAGAATCATGTATATTATATTATACATAGTTGAATCATGTATATTATATTATATGTAGTAAAACTATAAAAATGTGTACATAATAAATGAGACAAAAATAAATAATTGCTAATCAAAATCCTAGTATGAATATATATGTATGAATATTCATATATGTATATATGTTAAGTATATATTTGACATATATATTCAAACATTCTCTAATATATTTCTGAAAGATTTAATATATCTAATTACAAGAATGTTCTTGTACTTATATATAAATTACATCCATCTATCAGTAACAATGAAATCATAATTATATATATATGTGTATACATCATCAAATAAGGCATGATATAAAAGGAAAGTATAAGGGATGGATATAGACATCTGTTAATCATAATGAATTAGAATCATGTATATTATATTATACATAGTTGAATCATGTATATTATATTATATGTAGTAAAACTATAAAAATGTGTACATAATAAATGAGACAAATAAATAATTGTAAATCAAAATCCTAGTGTGAATATATATGTATGAATATTCATATATGTATATATGTTAAGTATATATTTGACATATATATTCAAACATTCTCTAATATATTTCTGAAAGATTTAGTATATCTAATTACAAGAATGTTCTTGTACTTATATATAAATTACATCCATCTATCAGTAACAATGAAATCATAATTATATATATGTGATTGTACTTTATACAACTTTTTTTTTTTTAATGGATATTTCCATATGCTAACCATTGAGAATTGGCAAACTCTTAGTAGGGAACATTACAAGTTGTACGTTCATAAGTGCAATCCAAACTCAGATCGGGAAGCTTAGGGTAAATCAAGTAAATCCCAAATTGGGGATATTACAGTACCCCACTAGACAATCGTGAGATACTTGGACAATCATATAAAAATATATATAACTATCATTATCAAAAAAAATCATGTTCAGAACCATTACCTTTGTTGCTTTGTGATGTCGTCTCCATTTTTCCTTTCATCACCTATATATATACACACCACCATGATAATAAAGTAATATCTATAGTTCATACTTATATATATATATATATCAAGAGGATATGATGTTAAAATAAACCATATTTCTCCGAACTACGCATGCACATAGATATATGTATTTTAATGGGTACAACCGTAGATAAAATAATAGCATGATGGGATCATTTAGAAATTATATGTGTGTGTGCGTGAGTGTGCACATATATATATATATATATATATATATATATATATATATATATATATATGTATATATATATATATATATATATATATATATATATATATACGTTTTTCAAAAGGAACTCTCTAATAATTCAAACTTATATCTCTCCATTAGAGGCAACCATGTACACTTGACGCCACCATTTTAAATTTGATGACCTTATAACCGATGGTCTTTGTTAAAACTATAACTCCAATCACATACTGATCTGAATGCGCAGATCACATAGACCTTAGCATTCTTGAAATACCTTATGAAATGCCTAAGATTTATATTGTTCTCTCTAGACATGATCGGCGTCCCTTCTTGTAAATAATTATGTTAACTAGTTTTTGTTGAGTCTATTTACATGTTCTTTACCTTGATTGGGCGACGATCTTGAGGAAGCATTCTGAGCCGACCTAGATAGGGTCATGTCCCTTTAAGGGACATGCCCTTTTGGTACAGTATTTAGGTAGGGTGTGGTTGAAGGTTAAGGACACACAAATAATAGAAGTTTGCTCCTTAATCAATACTGCCCTAAGACGACTTACAGAAGTTAAAAGCATTTCCAGAATTATATTTCTCCATTCATTCAAGACTGTATATTGAAGATTATCTACAACAAGCATAGTAAAGGTACAATCTAAGTCTGATTCATAACAGAATTTTGAAGAAACTTTACATGGTATCAGAGCTCTGGTAGTCGAACCTAGGCTCTGCAAATTAAATAATCAGACTTGATATATATCTACAATCTCCTATCTTCAATGGCATACACAATCAGACCGGAGGACAAGTTTGATGGGAAAGAACACTTTGAGGCTTGGAAATTCATAATCATGATGATTCTTGAAGAAAATGATGTAAAACAATTTGTTGATTCAACATCCAAACAACCTACTGTTGAACCTCATAAAACTATCTCGAGTAAAGGAAACAAGAAAGCTATACAAATCACATTAGATGGAGTAAAAAATGATATAGTACCCATCCTAACGAAACATCAAACAGCATTTGATATGATTAACGCATTACGAAATGCATATGAGGTTAACAATGAAACTAGAGTTCTCGCACTAAAAAGGAAACTAAATCATATACAAATAAAGAAGGGAGAATCGATGAATGCTTACTTCCTAAGGGTTGTCAGTCTAAGAGATGAACTTGCAAGTATAGGAACCATAACTAATGACATGGAACTAACACTAATGGCTATAGATGGATTGCCAGATTCATGGGAAACATTCACACAAGGAGTAAGTGCCACAGATAATCTTCCTGACTTCAATAGACTTAAAGCAAATTGTCTTCAGGAAGAATTCAGAAAACTTAAGAAAGGGGGAAAATTGAAAACAGAAGATGAAGAACTTCATGTTCTTAATAAAAATTCCTATAAAGGCAAGAAGAAGTATTTCAAGAAGAATAAGGGTAATCAAAAGAATGACAAACCTAAGAAAGATCTATCCAAAATAAAATGCTTCAGATGCGAAAAGTTTGGACACTACAGATCTAATTGCCCTAAGAATTCCAAATAGCAAGTGAACTGTACAAACATTACTAGGGAAGAAGATAACCATGATCCTGAGAATCGCATATTGTATTCAGCACTATCAAATGAAGTCTCAAGTAAAGCATGGGTGACTAATAGTGGATCATCTCAACATATTACAGGATACAAAGAAGCACTAGACTCTACATCAAAAAAGATTAATAGCGAAGTCACTGTCGGTGATAATTCAGCACATTTCGTCTAAGGAATTGAAAATTGCACCTTGAAACTAAAGTCAGGTAATTCTCTCCTTCTCACAGGAGTACTCTATGTACCAAGAATAAAAAGGAATCTAATCTCGGTTACAGCACTTGAAGATGATGGACATAATGTTGCATTCATGGACAGTAAAGTAATAACCTTAGCTAAGAACTCCTCATTTAAGAAAGCAAAATTGATTGGTCAAAAAAAGGGTACTTGTATGAATTAAATTAAGAACCTAGTCGGCCTATTCAAGTCTTAATTCATGAAGCTACTGATATAACTAAAATATGGCACAAAAGGTTAGGACATCTAAATTTCAAAACCTTATCAACTATGGAGAAGATAGTTATTTGTTTACCTAAACTAAAAGATTACTCAAGCATATGCAAAAGATGCGCTCTAGGTAAGAACACCAAAAGTCCATTTCATGATAGCACTAGAAAAACTAACAGTGTTTTGGAATTAATCCACTCAGATTATGTGGAGCTATGTCTGTTCCTTCTCTTGCTGGATTCTGGTACTATATACTTTTTATAGATGACTTCTCTAGAAAAACTTGGATTTACTTCTTAAAATGCAAAGAATTGGAAGAAATCCTAAAGAGATTTAAAGAATTTAAAACCTTAACTTAAAAACTTATTAGGACATAAAATTAAAACTCTTAGAACTGATAATGAAGGGGAATACACCTCATATTTGTTTAAAGAGTTTTGTAAAGAAATAGGAATTAAGAGGGAGTATATCGTTCCTTATAACCCACAACAAAACAAGGTAGCAGAAAGGAAGAATAGAACAATTATAGAAGCTACAAGAGCTATGATATTTGATCAAAATCTAGAATATTATCTTTAGGCAGAAACCTCTTGTACTGTTGTCTATATTCAAAACTAAAGTCCTCACTCCTACATTAGAGATAAAACTCCTGAAGAAGTCTTTACTAAGGTTACCCAATATAAGTCATCTTAAGATTTTTGGGTGCCCAGTATATATACATGTTTTAAAAGAAAGGAGAACTAAGTCAGAACCCTCCAAGAGGAAAGGTATTTTTGTAGGGTATAATGAAACATCTAAAGCACATAGGATTTTCATACCTGGTTGGAAAAATATTGAACTTGGTAGGGATGTAATTTTTGAAAAAGATTTAGCTTTCAAAAGAGCCCTAAGTTCTAAAGATCCATCTCCCTTACCTAGTTCTAAAAGAAATTCTAAATCTGAGTCTCAAAGAGAGAACATTGAAGAAATTGAAGATGAAATTGAAAATCTCAATCTTGAAGAAACTCAAAATTCTAAGAAACGACCACTTTGAGCCATTAAGACAATAGAGGAAGCACAAGACTTCTCTGCACCATTGGGAACAATCAGAGAAAGCAAAAGACCCAAAAGATTTTCTAGTTATACAGCAAACATGAATGATTTGTCTAAATCAAAACCAACCAATGTTTAAGATGCTATTAAACATACAGCTGGGAAGGGTGCTATGATGGAAGAACACCAATCCATTATGAAGAATGATGTTTGGGAAATTGTTCCAAGACCTGAAGGAAAATCTGTTGTTTCTTCCAAGTGGATATTTAAAATAAAAAATGTTGCTAATGGTAGCATTAAAAAATATAAAGCCAAATTTGTAGTCGGGGGATTCTCTTAGAAAGAAGGGATTGATTATGAAGAAACCTTTGCTCTTGATGCCAAATACACCTCTATAAGAGCAGTCCTAGCTATTACAGCATCGAAGGGATGGAAAGTACATCAGATGGATGTAAAAAAAGCATTTCTGAATGGAAAGATTTCAAAAGAGGTATATTTAGAGCAAACCGAAGGATTTAAAACTCATGATCCTAAGTGTTTGTTTGTGGGCTCAAGAAAGCTCTCTATGGGCTTAAACAAGCTCCAAGGGCTTGGTATGAAAGAATTGATAAGTATCTCACCGGCTTAGGATTCTCCATAAATGAAGCTGATCCAAATCTATATTATAAAAGAGATAAAGATGGTATGGTAATTTTGATATTATATGTTGATGATTTACTAATAATAGGTGATGATCATCTCATAGATCAATGCAAGAAAGATCTAATCAAAGAATTTGAGATGAAAGATTTGAGACTCCTTCATTACTTCCTAAGACTGGAAGTACGGCAGAATTCTAACAGCATTATACTTAATCAAGGGAAGTATACATTAGATATCTTAAAGAGATTTGGAATGTGGAATTGCAAGTCTATGTCTTCTCCAATGGAGTCTAATTTACATAAACATAAAGAAGCAACAACATAATCACCTTCCATAGATTCTACTCTCTACAGACAGATGATTGGGTCCCTTATGTATTTAGTAAATACAAGACCTGATATTTGATATGTTGTTAATGCCTTAAGTCAGTTTATCTGTGAACTAAATGAGATTCACTTAGTTGCAGTCAAAGACATTATGAGATACTTACAAGGCACTCTTAACCTTGGGCTCAACTATGAGAAAGTTTACTTAGATTTACATGGATTCCCAGACTCAGATTGGGGTGGAAGGTTAAGGATAGAAAAAGTACTTCAAGATGTTGTTTCAGTTTAGGATCAGCAATGATATCATGGATATGAAGAAAGTAGTCTTTAGTAACACAAAGTTCCACAGAAGCCAAATACATTGCAGTAGCAATGGCCTCTTGAGAAGCAATTTGGCTTAGAAAGTTACTTGTGGGATTATTAGGTCAAGTCATGAATCCTACGATTATTTATTGTGATAATCAGAGTTCCATCAAGCTTTCTGTGAATCCAATTTTCCATGACAGGTCCAAGCGTATTGAAATTCCTTACTATTATGTACAAGATATGGTAGATAGGAATACTGTAAAATTAGAATACATTTGTACTGCAGATCAGACAAGATATATTCTTACCAAACCTCTCTCTCGAGTGAAGATAGATCACTTCAGGAAAAGACTTGGTATGGTTGAATTCTAATAGTTTTGTATTCTTTAAATTATTGATAAAATAATTTTATTGTCAAGCTACTGACTGTTATGTGCTCCAGCATTTGTATTCATTATCTAAGAGGTGACGATCTCTGAGATACTGAGCACTTGTATGAAAGACATTATGAGAGATGATGATCTCTTAGATAATGTGCTACACAATAGAGATCTATTGTCAGATCTAAATGAGTTCAAAATCACATTGTGATGTAGACATTGTTATGCCTACAAGTCACAATTTAGACAACGGAAGAATCTTATTATTCTCCAGAGTTTATCCTATGTTCTGGTAGATCTTAACTCAGGATCATGTTGTGATATAGGAATACTAGTACCTATGAGTCACAGCTTGGATAAATGAAGAATTTACTTATTCCCTGGATGTTATCCTGTATATTGTATTCATTGAAATACTGTTATCACTGGTATAAGTGGTGTGTCATATCACAGATATAGTAATATGACATAGGATCATGTGTTCAATAATACCACATGCTAAGAAGAAGTTTCAGATAGATATAGAGTATCATTCTATGCTTATTCATCGTAATTGATGATGCTAGATATGTTCTCTCTGATCACATACTGATCTGAATGTGCAGATCGCACAAACCTTAGCATTCTTGAAATACCTTATGAAACGCCTAAGATTTATATTGTTCTCTCTAGACATGATCAGCATCCCTTCTTGTAGATAACTGTGTTAACCTTAACTAGTTTTAGTTAAGTGTATTTACATATTCTTTACCTTGATTGGGCGGCAATCTTGAGGAAGCATTCTAGGTCAACCCAGATAGGGTCATGTCCCTTCAAGGGAAATGCCCTTTTGGTATGGTATTTAGGTAGGTTGTGGTTGAAGGTTAAGGACACACAAATAACAGAAGTCTGCTCCTTAATCAATACTGCCCTAAGATAACTTGCAGAAGTTAAAAGCATTTCCAGAATTATATTTCTCCATTCATTCCAAACTATATATTGAAGATTATCTACAGCAAGCATAGTAAAGATACAATCTAAGTCTAATCCATAACAAAATTTTGCAGAAACTTTACAGTCTTGAAAACTATCACCTTGAGCAAGCGGACGATCAAGGCCGCGGCTCACTTGAGCCAAGGCAAGGATATAACATAGCACGTCTGACTTCAGACGATCATTCTTTCTTCTCCCTTTGAACGAAATACTTCTTAATTCAAACCACTGGATTTCCTTATCATTTCTCATTCATTCTTAGCGAAAATTGGCTCTAAGCCGTGCGGTTGAAGCATAGACCAATCTGTCAAGAGACTTCTAATCAGGTTATGTTCTACATCTATGCACCCGATTTTATGATCTATATCTATGCATTAGAATTTATGTTCAATATCTATGCACCTGATTTATGTTCTATGTCTATGCTCTATGGTCTCTCTGTTTCAAAATCTTTGAAATTGTTAATTTTCAAGAGAAGGCCAACATAGAGGATATGTAAATTTCACTGTGGTCTGTGTTCCTTCTCTGTCTTACATCTGCAATACCTTTCATTTTGCCACAAGTTATGTACTGAAGTGTGATACAGAAATATAAGTCTGGCATGTTGCAAGAACTAAATTACATCATTACACAAGATTGTTACTCACGGTGTACCCGCCAATGGATAGGAATCCATGATTAATCAAGATGATCTATATCAGAATTACTTTCTCCAAGGACTCACCCTCGCTGGAGTACCCAATGAAAGGGGGTGAGGAGGGAGGAATCCCTGCAAGGGAAAGTAACAGAAATCAAAACTTCAATATATGTAAACATGATAAGCTTTATAATTATTTCCAAAAGAACATCCAAGTAAGCCCATATTTGTCAAATATGTATCATGCTGTCAAGTCGAGCAATGGTGATCGGGTATTACAAACCCATGTAAATCCTTGGCCAAGGTCGTTCAGAGGCATGCTTGCCTATTTTGATCACAAGATGTCGGTGGTGCCAATTAATCAGGCATGCCCGCCTATTACTAAGCAGACATTCTAAACACCGGTATGCTCGGATGGCTAGACTATAGTGCCCCAAGCCTAACCTCGGGGTAGGGAGGGCCTTTCTTGTTAAAAGATTGTATGGGGATTTATAAGGTTTGTGGTTGGGAGGTTAAACCTATGTCAATGCTTCTCCTCTTACCAGAATGTCGAGGCTTGAACAACGCCTTCAGATATTTTCAGTTAGATTCAGTATGTTTTTCTAGATCCTATCTTGCAAGTTCATTATCATATAATTCGTAGAATACATTGGAATGATTTAGTTTCTCTTGAATTGTTATAGAAATCAGTTAGTTAATTATTGCAGTTCTGAAATATTAACTCAGTTACTTTCACATGAAACGGATTGCAAGGTGTAAAAGATGTTTATTTCGGTAATATGGTTATGTGTATTACTTTTCCTAACTGTTTTACATTCTTTAGGTTGTTTGGTACAAGTTACAAATTTTAGAATTAAGTATCTATTTTTCAATCTAGTAATTTGATATGTTACAATTGTGAAATATTTAATTATTTTCGAATCTGTGTGCAGTTTGTCTCCCCGACCTTAGGAGTTAAAGTGCAATCTGGACTAGTTTGCGTCTTGATTATTAAACTGTTTATAGATTATGTGCATAGAATATTAAAAAGTTGTAAATCATAATCTTCATTGTAGTTGACTTTGTTGCCCGAATAAGCTAAAGCATTGGTCTTTTTATCATTGAAATATTGGATTTATATTTGAAGTCAAAAAATCTATAAATTCCTTCTTACAAACCTCAAATCCATTGTTAAAAATCTTATACAAAACATTTATTTCAAACTATCAAATAACACCATATTAATTGAGTTAAAGAACCTTGTCAGCTAGAGAACTCCAAAGCTTAAATTCGCCATAAAAAAGCCTTTACCCGGGCAGTCACCGTTTGAGGTGAAGGTCTACCCACCTAGGTGTAGCGGAGCCTAAAGTGTAGGAGAATCAAGGTGATTCTCATTCATTGGCCAGAATTGATTGCGGAATCCTGTTGGAGAATTGGCAAGCTCTTGGAAACCAAAAAATTTTATTGTCATGAATTTGGGCAGGTGAGGAATGATTGCAAGAAACAAAACTATGATATATTCCATGAGAAAAAAGATAAAGCTAAGGAAGACTATATTAAAAGCCTGCATTGATGGTTCCTTCACATAATGTTAAACGCAAAGGTTGGTTCTTTGATTTAGAGGCATCTAAGCAGTTCACCTATAGAAAGGACAAGAATGTCAATTTTATTGTTGATGATAGGAACAAGGATTTTGTTTCACCTGATGATGGCAAGTCAAATATAATTAATGGGAAAGCTAATGTAAGAATTGCACTCAATAATGGCATGAAGCCTTTGGCACAAAATGTTATGTAATTTCCAGAATTGAACATAAATTAATTCTGCAGCTGTTTTTCTGGGTCAGATTGTGTAGAAAGTTTTTAGACATCATCATAATTCATGGATTGTGGAAATCTCCTAACTGCAAAAATTAATTCTTTAAAAAGTCAAAATTACAAAAACCTAACATTCTAAATCAATTTCATGTGACAAAATGCATTGCTTTTTATGACAGATGGGATAAATTAATTGCTCAAGGAATTAGACTAGGCTTGTACAGAGTACTAATCCTATTCTGCATTTTGCACCAGAAGAGTTGTAGTCAAATAATTAACGCAGGAGATCAAGGAAAAAGCCAATAATGTAGCACCATTGTCAAATGTACCTTCTACTTCATGTGTTGTTCCAATGCATCTGCCATCAACCTTTGTGTCATACTTCTCCACTTGTGTATCACTAATACAAAACTGAAGGTCTCTCCATTTCCACTAAGGTTCAGCACATACAAAATTAATCTCTGATTGAGATCTTGTCTCCATAGCATTAGCTTAATATTGCATTGAAGGCCTCATTGTACTTTGAAAGAGATCCCAATGATGATTGTACCATGCTAGAATCATCACCCTAAAGATAGGCAAAGAAATTGATGACTTTGTAGCAGGGCATATCAATTATATTCTTTATTCAACCTATCTCATGTGTCTGCTGTCACAAATGTTGCTTTGTAGATATCCCTTCCCTTTTCAATGACTAGAAACCCTGATCCTTCTAGTTTAGGCATTAATAGATTACAATATAACAATATGTAATAAACTGCATTCATATTTTGATGTTTGATGAACTAGAGTAATTAGGGGTAGCTCATTAAATAAAGTTGTAGTAGTTAGAGATATTGCAGCTCGCAATGAGCCTGTTGTCCTTTCTTTTGTATGGTAGTTGTAATAGTACATTTTTCTAATTTTGGCCCATTTCTTTCATATCAATTCTTCAAATTTACTAACAATAAATACTGACCAGACTGATGCAACATCTACTAGTACCTTTGAACAAAAAGCAAACAATGATATCAAATGATGCTAAAACAAAAGAATTGTCACTCACCATTGCTGCAAAATCATCAAGTTGGCTCTGTTGCAAAATACTGGAATCTGAATTCAGAAATAGCAGGTACCGTCTTGACCTTTCTATGCGAGTGACTTCAGTTAATGTACAGGCCTTGCATATAGACACAGCATTTGCTGACCATGCTGTCATGAAGGAGAGTCGAGGACCCACTTCAACTAATATAGCAGATTCATTCCCTATAGATTTCATGTTACCAACACACAATGAATATAGCATAAGCATAAACAACATGACAATCAATTCACAAGCTAGTCTCATATTATATTTGCCCTAATTTTGCGCAAGTTGTATTTAATGACAAAAGGTGCAAGGTTGAGTAAAAGGAAAGATGAAACAATGTATGGGGTAATTAGTTAAATCTGTATTATCCACTCCATGAATAATGCAAAGTTCCAAGCAGGCAAGGGGGTTAAATCAACCTCCGCTTTGACCCATTTAATAGGTAACAAATTAATAAGCGTTAGGCTCTCTCCTACAATTTAAACAGGGAATGTTATATGGAGATAATAAATTGCATATGAAGATTGTAAAAGCATTAATGTTTCTTTCATCTGTGTGCAGTACCTATACTTGTAGATAGACATTCTGCACCATGAATACAAGAATGGTCTGTGCATATTCTATGTGAATATGTCAATGTTTTTAAGTAGTTGCTACTTTTTGAATGAAGAGAAACAAGCCCATTAAAAAGTAGTTGAGACAAGCAAAATAATAATGCTATGTAAAAAGCAAGAAGAATTAGGTAGCATCCAAGATTCCATGGTAGCAACACAGATAAGAATGATTCCCTAACTTACATTCAAGCATTCACTAAAACATCGCCCAGCTGATTAAGAAAGATGGCATAATCCTTGCTTTGAACTCTTCAAAACCTTTAAGAATAACATTAGAAATACTCCTTTTTCCATTCCTTTCCTTCCTCTTTTCTACAAGATGCAGCAGATGTATGGAATTCCAATAATTGCAATGCCACGACAATCCTTCAAAACTAGAAGAATCAAATAACATGTAATAATATTTCAATGTGTTGGCTTAAACTATCTACATTAGCCAAAACATAAACAACACACAAATCAAGCAGTCCACAAGGATATTCGGAGATACTTATTAGAATAATATCGTTAGTATTTCTTATGTAATAATCAATACTGTAACTTATGTAAAAATTATATAGTTTCGAATTTACAATTGTTTCTTAGTAGAAACATTGTCTTTGTATCTCCTGTAAACGCTAGTTTGATCATTCATTCAATTATTTAACAGAACATGGTATCAGAGCAAAAATACTAAATTTGTTTTTCTAAGAAATTTTGAATGAATTTCTTTTAATGTTTTCAAAAACAATTTTTTTATAGGAAGAGATATTTATTCTTTTTTTTGCAATGCGAGTAGGCTTTTTCGTTTGGTATTTTTGGTTGCAGCCAGATTGAAGGTGCCGTTTTCACAATCTAAACCTGTTGCTTTTCCTCCGGTTGCTCACACTGACAGCCATTCTTTTTTGAAAGTGTGTTTTGTCGTGTCTTATGGTTGTCTTTTCTCTTTTCATGCTCGCAACAGGGCTTTTTGAGTTATTATCAGCACATTTTTTCTCTGCAATCCACACAAAGAGTTTTTTCTGTCGTTTCAACAGCGACGGGAATTATCTTTTCTACCCACATTTTACAAACCTGACGGGATGTTTTGTCTTCACGGCCAGTGTCGCAAGTTTCTTGGTGCTCATAGCTTGTTCATTGGTTGCTTCTGTTGCAAGACAAGGTTTTCATGGCTGCAAAACTCGTGTTTTCTCCTGATTTTTTGACACAAACTTCATGTTTTCTCTGCTCATTATGGCTTGTATTCTCTGCAATTATTTTCCAAATTGTGGAGTTGTTTCTTCTGATTCTAGGGATTTATACAACCCTGCAACCTTTTATTATCTGATTTCTGCCTTTTTTTGAGATATTTTTCTCAGCTGACTAGGGTTTTTGAAAAAACCTTTATTTTTTGGTCGGATCAACATTTATACATATACTTTGATAATTTTTTGTGAAGATTTCTGGGTCTTTGTCAGAAATTTATAGGTTAGACTGAAATCATTTCAAAGCATAACTTCCATTACTTTCTGCTCATTGATTCGCATGTCTTATGGTGTCAAAGTGTATAAGTGATTTTACAATTATTCGCATTTCCTTAGAAGATTTGAATCAACTTTGCATAGTTGTTCTAGTTGAAAAAGAAAAGTTTGGTTTGGTTTCATGCAATCATCAATAGTTTTTTGCATTGGTAGAAAACTAGATTTCTAAACTCAATCTCTTTTTGCACTATATTTTTAAAAACATAGTTACAATTAGTTGAAGAGTCTACATTGAAAACCATTTGCCATTGTAGGGAAGTTGATAGATTCATGAATGAATAGTGTAAGTCCCCTCTTGATTATCAGCATATCACATCATTAAATTAAATTGTATCCAACATGAAGTCACTAGTTTACATTATAAACCTTGAGGTCATCATAGTTGATCACATATTGCCAAATTGTTTAGCATCTAAGATTTCTTTGTTCAAGTGAGGATAGGATACTTAGTATTATATTATGCATGTTGGAGCGGTCACAAAACACACATCAACAAAGGGTATGAGTTTTTCCAGAAGATGAGTGGGATTGGGGAAGCGGGTACAAGAACCCCACTAGGTAGGATACCCTAGACTGATGTCCATGATGCCTACTGCCAAGGCAAAGAAAGTTCTCCTCTTGGGCTTATTGTGGGATGACCTCAGTTGGACCTATTATGTTTCTTCTCCCACAACTTAATGTGCTTGAATTGATGCTATATAGCATAGATATTATACAAATATCATGTGCTATGGACTAATCCTAATAATGGATATATATATATATATATATATATCATGTTTTTTATGCTATTATTGCAAGAATCAAATCCAAGTTCAAAGTAATTAAAAAGATATTTTATGTAGTAAGATGTGACTCCAACCCTAATTGGTTACAATTGTGATTCTAGGGAAAATTAAGAAAGGGACATCACATGACTTGTCATCCTACTGGGAAGGTGATCACGAGACTGTGTCCTCACATGAGGAAGTGGAAGTCTCACTTACAGAACCTTGGATTATCAATAGGCAAGTGGTGTGTCATGGAATGATAAACTTAAGACAGACATTATGATAGACCTACCTTTGACAGCTTTATAACAGATTTTTTAACAGAATTAACGTGTTCAGAGACACCTTTGTATGGAGAAATTAGGCACCCAAGTTGGGTAATGACAGGCAGTTGCTGAATCAGCTAATAGCCAATTATGACAGATTCTCTTACAGCTATGAGCACTGGCAGTTGCAATTGTTTAGATCAGTCAGGCACTGTACCAGTCTTTTCAAGCAGCAGCATTCCTCCAGTAGATCTCAGTGAAGATCAAAGACTTTGAATCGTCCACAGTTATATCCTTTTGTCTCTGATTACTTTGTACCAAGGAAGGACTCATACTTCTTACCTTGTTTTTCTTGGTCGTCTGTCTTGTTGGTATGGCCGGCTCTTCTGTTTGTATGCTCAGTCCCATAAACCTTTCTGTTTTTTTGTTGGACATTTATATTATTATCTTATTTTATCCTATCTTATCTTATCACAGTGTAAGATGTGTCAGAGCTTTTCTCAAAGCTAAACATAGCAATTAACGTGTTTGGAAACACCTTTGTATGGAGAAATTACGCACCCAAGTTCGGTAATGACAGGCAGTTGCTGAATCAGCTAATAGCCAATTATGACAGATTCTCTTACAGCTATGAGCACTGGCAGTTGCAATTTTTTTATCAGAGTGTAAGATGTGTGAGAGCTTTTTCTCAAAGCTAAACATAGCAAACTTTAGGTGCCCAACATTGGAGGTTTCAACGAGTCCAAAGATGATGTGCATGTATCATTTGCATACGTACAGATGATTGGAAATGTGTCAAGTGTTTTTGGACAAGCCCCTCTTTTGTCTTCATCTACTAGCTTCCTTCTCTAATGCAATTGTCTATATAATGTTGTCTTGGAAAGCATTATACATGTTATGTTTTGCAAGTGAAGTGTTATGCTGCGAGAATCAATCCAGATTGTGGATGGTTGATTGTATGCTCGTGTTGAAGAAACTAAGCATTGATATTGTATTGTAACTGACTAGTTTATTGGAAATACAAAAAACTGGGCTTTTGGAGTGTGGAGTTTTCCTCCCAAAAAGGCTTTCCCCACTTATATTGTGTGTTTATTGTGTTTCTCTATTTGCATGTTTATTATCTCTCTCTTTTTTATGTCTTTATCTATTTGTATGTTTATTATCTCTTTTTTTTATGTGTTTCTCCTTCTATAAAGTCTAGGATTTGTATATAAATGCAATAGATCCTCCACTAGATTAATGTTAGGAAGTGTATTCCACACGTTTGCTTCAATCTGCTTGGTGTGTGCGCATTCCTGCTTGCACCTCTTTTAACAAACAACCTGGCTACAAGGAAGGGGACATGAAGTTGTGTAATAGATCCAAAACATGTTGATTTGAATGATTCCACTTCCCAACATACTGCACTCGAAGTTTTCAAAAGCAAGCACACTCTTAGTGTAAGCAACAACGCCATTGCTTGTGATACTTCAAATGTTCCTACATCATCTAACATCAATGATGATAAAATTGATGGTTTAGGAAATTCAATTGACGCTGAAATTAATTGTTAAACTTGATATTATTATTTTAAAATTGAGCTTGAAATTTAATGATAAAAATAATATTTATCAGTTATGATTTAAAAGACATTAAAGTTTTTGGCTGTTTTGTTGTTTATATGATGCTATGCAGCATTCAAATCATTTTTTCAAATGAATCATTAGAAGATATAATGGAATAATATATTATTAGCCGGATACATATTATGGAATATAATACATTATCTGCAGAAGCAACTCCACACAGCAGCAACCCGTGTGTGTGTGTGTGTGTGTGTGTGTGTGTGTGGGGGGGGGGGGGGGGGGTGGGAGTTGGACACACACACGATGACCAACTGAAATTTCATGCTTTTTGACCATTCCTCTATATTCTCTAATAACATTCCTCATCGTCCCCCTTTGCTCCTTCGTAGCAAGCATCGTAATACTTGCCCCATGAACTAGTGGTTTGATTCGGACTGCAAATCTTTCCATCGTTTTATGCGATCTGCTTTTGAGGCTCACTCCACTAACTTTGCCAGTATTCACTTGTCTTATCTCTATTTTCTTTGGAATAAGAAGCGCAATTTTGTTGCTTCTAAGTGTAAATCTCTTTGCTCCATGCTGATCCGCAATCCCTAGATTTTTTGGCGCACTCTTTTCCCCCAAACCCCTCTGCCCTCCACCCTCGACTTTCACTCCCTTACCTTGCACACCATGGCTCTTTATGACATTCCTGAGCAGCCTTCCATTCACCCCTCTTTGCCTCCTTTCATCCGCCTTTTCACCTCTTCCCCCATCTATGAGACTATCAGATCCATGAAGTGTAGTAGAGCTTCTGATGAGGAGGGTTTCCAGGCTAAGCTTTTCAAGTTCGGTGCCTCAATTTTGGACCCCTATCTCTCCATTATTTTTAATGATTCATACTTGGTTTCCGACCTCCTGGTCTAGGCATCTGATTTATCCCATTCACAAGACCGGCCCTATCTCAAATCTGGGGAACTATAGAACCATCATGATTGGGCACGCTTTTGTAAAACTGTATGCGACAACTCTTAATGTTATGCTATCTGCAAAGCTCAACAGGATTGGCTGTAGGGCTAGAGGGCAGGCCAATTTTCGGGCGGATTATCAGACTATGGATCATATCTTCACACTGCAGGCTATTATTGAGGAGGCCAGACAAAGATCGGAAAAGGTCTATTGTTGCTTTGTTGATTTTCGCAAAGCTTTCAATTCTGTTCCTAGGGTGGCTCTGTTTGAGAGACTTAGGGAGATTGGTATTTTTGAGATGCTACGTATTGCTATTATGAGATTGTATGAGACTGTGGTTGGCAGATTCTGAACTCCTGAGGGCTTCTCGAATCCAATCCATAGCACCATTGGGGTTAAGCAGGGGTGTCCTCTCTCCTACTTTTTTTGGGTTATCTATTGATGAGCTTGAGGACTTCCTCTTGAAGTCTTCGCTCCCGAGGGATGGTTGTTTTCTTCATCAGGTTTTGATTTCTATCCTTCTTTTTGCGGATGATGTGGTTCTCCTTGCTTACTCTCCAGACTCGGGTCATGGTCTTTAATTGTTTAAAGACTTCTCATCTTCACTTCATTTTTCAGGGTCAGGAGATTGTGCTCGCTTCATCCTACACATATTTGGGGGTCATGTTTTCCGATCTACAGTTTAGTATGAGACCAGCTATTCGGCCCAAAGTTAATAAGGGTATGGGTTCTCTTGCTTTGCTTGAGAAACAATGTTTTAGACATCACTTCCAAGATACCTCATCTAAGCTATCTCTCTTAGACGCTCTTGTGCAGCCGACTGTTCGTTATGGTGTTGTGGTTCGGGGCCCTTCTCTTCTTTGCTCAAACTGGACCTCGATTGAGCGGGTTCAGACTTTGTTCTTGAGGCGCATCATCAGATGTCACAGGTTTACTCCTCACAATGTCATTTTTGCTAAATTTGGTGCTCATCCTTTCAGAGTCACAAGCATTTTTTATTTGGCTTGGTTCCTTCATCGTCTTTGTGGGTCTACGGATACTACTAGGGACCAGAACCGCTACTCCTATTTAGCTTATTGCTCTTCTGTTTCCATTGCGGATGTTGAGTCTGGTTCTCCTGCACGTTGTTGGTATGCACAGGTTTCTTCTTTGCTGAGTTTGATTAGGATTGACATTGATCGTCTCCCCCCTTTACAGTTCTCATTGGATGTCCCTGCTCATCTTCTACCTTCTAGGCAACAGTTAAATGAGCATGTTCGTCTTGATATCTATAGACGTTACATTACTACTACCTGGGTTAACCCTCCTGGTGGATTACGCCCACATATGTCTTTTTATGTGGAGCACTTTTTAGAGATTTCTAATGGGATTATTGCTCGTCCTAGCTATCTTTCATGGCGGTGGTCTCATGCCCTGTGGATCTTTAGGTTCTTTCAGAGTTGGCTCCCACCGTATTCAAGCTCAAATTGATCATCATATGGATAGTGGGGAGTGGATCTGTATGCTCTGTTCTTTAGGGGAGGTGGAGAATGAGGCTCATTTCCTTTTTCGATGTCCTATTTACTATGAGATTAGAGGGAGATTCTTTTGTTTGTTCAGGGGGTGCTTTTCTCTCCATGACTTTTCAGCTATTATGATCAGAGATGTCTTGCACTTTATCTTCATGAGGTCACCATGCTTCATGATAGCACGATCCAAACACTGCTTCCCCACCGGCACTCATCTACTCAGCTCATTACTGTTTTTTTTACACCATTATCTCCTTTGCGTGGTGTGAAAAGATCTTCCAACTCTATTCGGTCTAACGAGCTTTCCAGATGTGTCAGATACCGTTTTGACTATTTGCATCAGCGTCACTCCTCTATGAGAAGCCAGAGATAGTGCAGTGCCTCAACACATAGGCATATGTATAATTCATTGACTGATTTATTTTTGCCCAAGAAAGACTCCTAGCGCTTTCTCTATTTCTGTTCTTTGTTGCTATTACTTTGGTTGTTTTCATTTTTGTTCGAACACCTGTGTGTTCCTACTAGTGTCAACCTCACTGTTGTAATCTTTTCAGTCCCATAGACCTCTTTTTGGTCTTTTGTTGGACATTAATATCATTATCTTATCTTATGTTATCTTATCTAATTAAATTCAATAAACAAAAAGGAACATTGCAAGATAACAAGGTATTCTATAAGGAATTTGCACACATGGAGTTAGTAGTACAAGAAGATAACTTGTTACTAACCAAGGAGAGCTCAAATGGAAAATGGGAAAAGGTTTTTGGATTGTGAAATACTATTGAGAGCAAGAGCAAAGCTAGAACTAATCCAAAAAACAAATAATAAGGTTCAATTGATTCTTCGAGATCCCAATCAATTTACCAAAACCAAGAGCAACAGAAGCACGTCATGCAGAAGTTTATATTCCACATCAACCCCATCTCAATGAAGGATAGTGTCTTCATCCACTTTCCATTCATTCTTCCAAAACATATTATGTCACTGGCTAACAAGTATACCAGCTTATCTAGGGGCCATAGCTACAATTAACACTATATAATTACGATTTTGTAATTGTTGGTTCACAAAACCACAGATTGGAATCCTACGAGCCTTGCTTGCTGGGATATCCAACTGGTTAAGGCCAACTTGACGGAACTGAATAACGCGGTCCGAGTTCCCTGCACTTCCAGCTCTGCAAAACCGAGGCGGGTGTACCTGATCCTGGACAACAGCCTTATATCCAAGCTCCTTATAGCAGATTGGTTTAGAACATGAATGTGATGAAAACTTTCAAAACGACAAGAATTATAGAAAGCTTTAAGTTTGCAAATTACGGGTTAGGAATAATAAATGAATATATGAATGTTTTTTAAATAAAAAATAATGATTGCAACAAATGAATATATTAATTTTTTAGAGGAAGGATGTGAAATAATTGCCAGCTATAGATTTGAATTATGAAAAAATATAAAGACCAGTGCCAAAGGGTGATAGAGTCAGAACTATAAGTTTTCACATACAACTTTATGATGTTATGTACATTGAATTTATTAATAGTTTAGTCATCAGGATGTGATAAATCAATTGTTTTTACGCATATTTAAACCATTCTATAATATTTTAACCCTTATTAGGACAAAATAGATACAAATAAGGAAACAATTAAAATATTTCACAATATTTGTATTTGTCGAGTTCAAATAGCCACAATTGATTTGATCTACTTACTCTGACAATAAATTATTTATAAAATTTAGAAATGATCATAAAGGACGAACTATATAGTATTCTTGACTTCTAAAATAAAATAAATAAATACTTCTTACTGATCATGCCGGAAATAAAATACACTGGAGACAATCCTTGAGACGATCCATCCAATGCATTTGACTCCAAAGTCGCATATAAATACATTTATTCAATAATCCGCATCCATAGAGTTAGTTCAAAAATTCATTCTTCACCAATAGAAGAATATAATATATCAAATGCTTATATATTGTAAGATTTTTTTTAAAAAGAATATGAATTGTGTTTTCTTTTGATCCTTACATCTCCTATTTATAAAACACCAAAAGGTGCGTGAGGAATGGGCATATCCTTTCACCGCACCTAATCATAACTTAACAAAAAACTGAAAAATAATTGTGATTCATTAATCACCGATAGATGCCATGTTCTATGCTTTGCTAATGAAAATAAACTATTTTAAACTTTGATGCCCCCACACAGCACACAATCGCTATTCCCGCCTGCGATCTGTCCTCCATACAATGCAAGATCTGAGAATGCAAAGGCTTCACAAGACGCCATCAAAATCCGCATTTCATTCAGGAGCTTCGTCTTCAACACACTCGACCAGGTTAACTGCTACAACCCCAGCGAAATTTATAATCTGCATCCTCGTGGGCATCTTCAACATACAAGCTTTCATTTAGGGGTTTTCACATATGCCTCTTGCGTTTTTCCTCTAATTTTTCCAACGCATGAAGCGGAGTCTTAAATCAGCATAGGGAAATCATCGTGCCCTCCTCTCAAGCGTACACTTTTCGAACTTGGGTATCTCCAACCACGCTCAGTGTTGCGATGCCTCTTATTTCTAGCGTGAACCTTCAGACCTGTAAAAAAAATATGAAAATAAACTTTATTTAATTATACAAAAATGACTAGCAACACATATATCCTTCATGTATGAAGCCTTGCAAAATGATTAGGCTCTTAATATTTGGAATGTTTCTCGGAATGACACTTCTCATGTGCTTCAGGGCACTCCTGGAACAAGGTCTTTTATTCTCTCCAAATCTAAAATAGAACATTGCTGGACGGAGACAAGAAACACAGTAATCCTGTGACTAAATCATTTCATAAGCAATTCCATATATTTGACAGAATGTCATGGGCTGAGATGCTTATTATGATCATGAAACAAATATCTTCAATCCTATGCCAAATCTGTATAATTTGTTCATATTTTAATACCCTTCACTGTTGCAACTAAATAATGCATTATGTTGTAGACAAATCTGAACGTGCATCTTTGAATTCATTTCCCAAAGATTCAAACAATATACAGATCTTCATCAATCAAGCAGTGCCCAACCCGTCCAACACTCATTATATGTCTTGTTTCCAATTGCTGAAATATGTCACTTCATCTATATGATTCATTCCAAAGACTGCTTAAATAAATAAAAAATGCTGCCAGCACCCTCAAGGTAAATCTACAAATAATTTGAAATGCTATTATGCTTTGGGTCCTCATTTTGCAATAGATCATAGTAACTGATAGCAAGGTTGGCCATTACTCAGGCTGATAACTAAAATATTATCCTTATGAACTAAGTTGTACAAGAAACCAACTACATGAAGTCTGTGCTTTGTAGGTTCATCACCACCAGTGTTTGTATTGCTAAGATCATCGGAAAAGAACCCTGTAAAGTTGCTCAGAAGGCCCCTCCATGAGATCTGAATGAGTCAACAACCAAGATGAATATTAGGACGGCAGATTAAAACATCAAAATAGTCTTTATAATTCCATTCCTCAGTTGTTGCTATTCATTAACATGATTATCATGATCTATTCATGCCTGTTTGGTAGATACTTTGCCACATCTTAAGAAGACTTGCATATATGCATGCGCTGATTGTACTCTTTGGTTGCTGGAGATAACCGTATATGACTGTTGTTGCTCCATTGAAAGCATGCCTTGGGTGTTTGAGTCTTGTTTAGACTTATCGCTGCATAACCATTAATAATCTCATTGTAAACAACCAGCATAATATATACATATTTCCCTTCATCCAACCAATATCTTGAGACAATTAACCAATCCCAATGTGACTTCAAAACTGAAGGTGAAGGTTGGAAAGAAACAAAACTGCTGATGACTTCCAAAATATTAGAAGAATACTGAAGTAGATGGTAGCAAATTTTCATTCAGGTATCGAGACATCTAATTTTTCAGGCGCCCTCTGTCCTTCAAAACCATCAGTTCTAATTCCATGAACAGTGTCTTGATCCTATCTTTGTAATGATGTCTGATACTTTTCAGTGACCGTATAAATGGAGACACAAATTTTAGGCTCCATCAGTAACCATTGCTATGATATTCTTGTAATGATAATTAGCTAAGATTTACCTTAACATTTGGGTTGCAAATTGTATTCTCTGTCATGTATTGGAATAGAGATAGTTGTACTTCAACTAACACAATGCCGAGTTGACCCACTCACATTTTCACCTAATGTTAGCATATTTCTTCTCTAAAGCAATTGCAGATCAATATATATCTATAACAAAGAAAAAAATTGAATGAATCATTGAATATAATAATATTACTAAAGAGAATAAAAATTCAATTCCATATTGAAATAATCTAAGACGATGAAAGATGAAAAACTTGACCCCAAATAACGGGGTAGATGCAACAGTTAGAAAAGATCAATATGGCATCAAGGGTCAACCAATGGTGATTCTTCACTAAGAGAATAGTAGATTTATTCAACAAGATCCTTTCTTGCAAATTATTGTACAAATAATGAAGCAAAAGAAGAGGTGGTCATTAACATAAAGCAAGCCTCTTCTTTGGAGATATAGAGATCAGCTAAGTCACAGTATTCAACTAACACCAAGTATGATGTTCGGAAATTGCCGAATTCTATACATTCTAAAAATATTCGATGAAAATTCACTTAAATTTGTATGAAAAAAATGGACTTAATTTTTATGGCACTAAAAAATAGAAATTGTTGTATGGAAGATTTTGTAATTGTCTATGGGGTTTTCAAATAAAAAAATTCTATAGATTGTGTTCTCAAGCCTTTTGAATGCATATCTGAAGGCATTAGTTGTTCTGCAAACTGTGTGTTTTGAGGAAGCTAGAGAGGCAAGCCAATTGAATGCATATCTAAAGGCATTAGCCATTCTGCAAACTGTGTGTTTTGAGGAAGCTAAAGAGGTGGATCTATTATGATAAAAGATAGTTTTTATTATCTTTGTTTAGTATCTAATGGTTATCTATTGTAATCTTTTGTAAATATTAGAATGTTTTTAATGATTAGTTTTCTATTTCTAGAATAGAATGTTTCTATTCTTCATCGTTCAGTCTCTTGTATAAATTGATCTCTTGATCACTGTTAAAACCAAGCAAATATTTTCCAATTACTTCGTAATATGGTATAAGAGCCTATACTCTAAAAAAATTTGAAAATAGTTATAATTTCTTGGTTCAATTATTTGCCTTTTATTTTCAAAATTATTTACATGCATATTTTCTTTCAACTCTCTCTATAATCCAACTAGGGTTTCCGTTCTAAGAGATCTAAATCCGCTGACTTCTAGTTCAGTTCTGCAACCCATTTCTATCTAGATCCGTCTATTTTTTCGGCACATTTCTGCCATTTTTTGTGTTTTTCTTGCAGTAGGGTCGTTTTTGTTCAAAACCCTAATTTTTTGTACCAGAACAAAACAAAAATTTACAGATTCTTGGTGGATTTTTTTGAGATCTCCACTGGGTTGTCTGTTTTTTCTGGGTGCCTGAATTTTCGAGCCAACAAATCTAGAAACCGACAATATATTCGTAATGGGTTTATCGAGCTCTCTTCTAGGTCACCCTTCAAATTTTTTGGATCTCTACTTTTTAAGGGTTGCATGTTTGTTGCATGTACTTGCATGTTGTTTGCATGTGTTGTTTTACTATGCAAAGTCTCGTGTTTTGCCTCCCTTAAAAATTCTAGTGGGTTTTCATAATTTTTTTCTCCAAAAAAAAAAAAATATCTAATGGATTTTAATTTTTTTTTTTTCCTTAAAAAAGAATTCTTATGGGTTTCTATAAATTTTCTAATTTTGTAATTCGCAAAGTTGTGTGGGATTCCTTTGTGGTTTGTAATTTTTTCCTCAAAATTTATCTATTGGGTTTTACCGCTTTTCCTAAAAAAGTGAAGCTTTGTAATGTTGAGTTTTGATTGATTTTTCACCACAAAAATCATGTTGGGTTTTGATTTATTTTTCACCTCAAAAATCATGTTGGGTTTTGATTGTTTTTTCACTTCAAAAATCATATTGGGTTTTAATTGATTTTTCACCTCAAAAATCATGGTTGTTTGCAGTTTGTTTTGGAGCATTATGCTCATCTACAAAGTTTTGGAGCATTATGCAAACTACCATCAGCAGTCTTCTCAGCAGACATCCTCTACTCCAGATTCAGAAGGCTCCCGGAAGAAAAACATTCAATGCAATTATCGCCACAAGTTTGGGCACATGAAGGTTGAATGTCGGAAGCGCTTAGCTGCGCTATCTAAGCAATCTAGTTCGTAGCCCACAACGAACAATGCAGAGCACCTTGAGCAAACAGAATCTGTCTTTTATGCTTTTTGACAGCTCCATGCTCTGGATAGATTAACCATTAAGGGAGGGTATTACGACAATATATAGTTTCTATTATCTTTGTTTAGTGTCTAATCGCTATCTATTGTAATCTTTTGTAACTATTAGAATGTTTCTAATATTTAGTTTTATGTTTCTAGAATAGAATGTTTCTATTCTTTACGATTGTTTCTTAAGGAAACATCGTTCAGTCTCTTGTATAAATTGATCTCTTAATCACTGTTAATAACAAGCAATTATTTTCCAATTACTTTGAAATAGAATCTGCACACTTCAGTGTGTTTCGAAGAGAGTTGGAGAGGCGAATCAATCCCTACAATAATTTGATAGATCTCCGCTCCTACTGTTTGCAATTTGCAACAATCATTCTCCTACTGCATCGTGCGAGGTCCTGCAACTTTGCGCCAATGCCTGTCATTGCGCAGATTTATTATTTTTGTTCTAGATCTGTTTAAAGACTTTCATATAGTTTATACTTTGTAATTGTTTGTTTTATTAAATCTATAATTTAAAATATTGTTATATTAATTTTTTGATAACATGGTTCTTTAAATTTTAGAATATCAGAATTTATAGTTAATTAAATATATATTAATATTTTTATTTTATTTTGTTTTTTAACTTTAAAATATAGATATACTAATTTTTTAATAACATAGTTCTTTAAAATTTAAAATAATAGATTTTATAGTTAATTAGATATATATTAGTATTAATATTTTTAGCTTTAAAATATTGATATATTATTTTTTTAATATTAGGTTTATAGTTAATTAGATATATATTAATATTTTTATTTTACTTTGCTTTATCACTTTTTATTAAAATTTTACAAATAAATAAATTATTATATATTAAGTTTTATATATGTATATTTCAAATAATGTAATTATAAAAGTGTTGACTTTTGATTGTACCTTTGCAACAAAAACACATCTTTGCAATTGTGATTTCACTATGTTTCTTATGTTTTATATTTTATCTATGCTCCACGGAATTTCCAAAATGGGGACATGTCTCTAGTACGGGTACAGGTCGAAGCCAAAATTTAGGCGACGGCAATCAAAACCATTGGGAATTTTTTTTTTATAGAGAGACAAAATTTAAATATACATATCATAACATTGATAAACCATTCACCATAGACATTTTAGAAGATCATGGAATATTATCAAATGGCAAATACTAAGTACTTCCCTTATAACAATATCACATACATATATAGCAAAAATCAATGCCTAAAGGCTCCAAGTATCATTCATGAAATTAGAATAAAATAAAGAGATGTCCAACTAAAATAGTTAGTAAATGCTAAATGCAATCTTTCCTCACTGTTGCTGCTGCTCTATGCTTATTTTCTTCCTCTTAGCAAGTATGTCAAATCTAAAAATGAGTAGAAGAGTTGGTGTTTTAGAGTTTTAATGGACCAAATATGATTTGCATATTTTTAATATGTCTTTAAGACAACTAGGGGCCTGCACAAACAGCAAAAAAGTTTTTAAAATGTTTTTTTGGGAGTGTTTTGCCTTTACCAGATTGGCTGCAAAAAGGGGGACGACCCGCAGTTTTGGGGACGGATAGGGGACGGCAAAACCGTCACCAGTACTACTGATCGTCCCCAAGTTTCCTGCCAAAAAAATTGGTCATTTTGGAGACGTTTCAATATTTGCCAAAAAGGGGACAACTCAGGGGACAGCAAAAATCCATCCTCGTTTCGTCCCCAGGACAGGTGCAACCCCAAAACCATTGGGAGCCCATGGAACACCGTATTTTATAAATGTGTCATCGTGTTATTAAGCTTTCAAATCTATTTAGCAAATTTAATTAATTTGATCATTTATGGCATATATCACATATTGATAAATAATTAAAAATATATAATGCAAATTTGATTGGAAAAAAAATTCCAGATTTTTACTCTTCCCAAACCTCATTCGAATTCTATAATCGCCGAACACGAATTCCAATTTGAACCTTGTGACTTAGGAGATCGGTAATTGAAGGCAACTCCCGTGTAGTGCTTGATGAGTTTGCAAAGATAGTTGCCTGAATTAGAAACTCGGACAGCATCTAAAGGAAGCTATAGTCTTATAACAACCCTTTAAGGATAACACATTTTCATATTGTCTTTGAAATGAGGACTCTGCAGTAAACTTGCTGCCCAATCATGGCATGGGCAAGATCCTTTGATGAATCTCTTTGGTGACCCAAGGACACCAAAGAGTTTTAGGACTCCAGGAGTTTTAAATTTTAAACCCTACAAATTAGTTCTTTTTTATGAATGATGATGCCACGCACCTCCATCATGCTTTAAAGAGCATGACATTTTTAATATGGTTTGTACTTTGTGGATTAGGACAAAAGAAACACGTGTTATTAGTGGCTTCAGGTGAAACTTGTGCAAAAAGGGCAAGCTTGTATGATGGCACTTGTGTTCCTTCTTTATCTTGCTATGGTTTTGTGTTAGTCTGAAGAGTTCTGTGGTGTGGGATTCTGCAGTCATGGGTTCTCTCTGTTTATTTTGGTTTCTCTTTGCCACAACTCAAACAAAAATTCATTCCTTCATGAATGGGTTTCACATAAGCGTTTAAGTGCTATCTTCAGCTGCAAAGATTTGACAACACTTTAGATTCATGTTTCTAGGTCTCCTTGATCTAATTGTCTTAGGCTTCAATCAAGGAGGACTTGATACAGAAATTGGCAGAGACAGTGCCAAGTGTGAATTATTGAATCCCTGGTCTTCTGCTTCCCTTCAATTTAGAGGTTCCAAGAACTTAAGTGCATGGGTGGAAGATCTCCAAGATTCGACAGGGTCTCATCAAGTGTTGAAGGATAATTGCTTAGATTTGGATGATTTGGGTAAAACAGTGGACCATCTGATCGTTAACCATAATAGAGAGCATCTGGTCCTATCTAGTGCATTCACAGTTCCATTAAGATAGCTTGTGGATTAGGACAGAAGAAAGACTTGTTATTAGTGGTTTCTAAGTGCATGGGTGGAAGATCCCCAATGTAAGGAGATCCTCAAGAGAATACAAACCTGACCCATTTGGAGCAATTACAAGCTTTTTAGCAGCTGGAAGATTTGAAGAATAACTGCATAGATTTGGAAATTTTGGGGATTGGATGGGTCATATGATAGTTAGACTCCATTATTTGGGCATTTCGGCCCTGGGTTCTTTGACTTTGATTGACGAGTGGGAGCAAATTCACTCCACAACTTGGCAGGCTGGGGAATGAATTGAGGATGTGGTTTAGGTATTTATAAAGCATCCTAATCTCCCTTATTTATTGTCTGGTATGGCAATCTGAATGGTGGCACCAACTTGTTTGCTGATCGGTGAATGATGGGCTGGTGCTGGTGTATGTCATTTTAGTTTTTTTTTCAAGTGGTTGGTAGTGTTGGAGATATAACCTCAAGAGATATCTTTCTCCCATTTTTTTATTTTTTTTATTTTTTCGATGGAGGTTCTTTCTCCCCATTTGAAATATATAAATAACCTATTTTTAATTAAAGCCATCGAAGGGTTCTCAATTTGAAGGGACAAGACATTGAAGAGTCAAGAGTCAAGACAACGAAAGGTCTTCACTTGGTAACGGCAAGATAATGGAGGGTCAAGGTAATGTTTTATATTCTTCAAGAAGGAATTCGCTGATAGATTTTTGACACTTTTTGTTGAGTGATTGTATCAAAGGGATATTTCATCTATAGTCTACAAATCATAGGGATGATGATCATTGCTTCAATTTTGGCCTAATTTTGGGCATATCGTAAATCTCTCTATAGCTCTTACATTAAAAAAATGTAACTTGTGGGAATGGGATTTTCCCCCTCAAGTTGGAGGGTTTTCCCATGATAAATTCTTGTGTCTGGAGTTCATTATTTTTGTCTGTTGTTTATCTTATTTCTGATCATAAAAACCAACATGGTACCAGAGCAGATAAGAAATGATTAGGGTCTTGAAATGTTCATATGATTTATTGAAGCTGATAAAATTATCATACACAATGAAAACAATCATGTAATGATTTCACATCATTTTCATGTTGGCAATATGGTTAAGTCAATTGAATACTTAGTCGATTTGGTGTTGTCATTTATGGCAACATATATTTTTGGTATTTCATTGTGAAACCAGAGACAGAAAATTGTGTGTGTTAGACAGTTGTAGCAGCACAGAGATAGATTCTGTGGGTATGGATGACTGAGTCAGAATTGACATGTGCGCAATTGGGGACAGATATTTAACAATGTCATGATGACATGTGCATGTGCACAAATGTGTATGGAAAATACGAAATTAGTTACAGAAGATTTACCAGTTTAGGAAATTAACAGAGCAGAACAGATCATGACAGCAAAACGATAATTACAGCTTAAGGAATTATTTTGGTAACAAAATAATTACTTGACTATGATGGGACGACATCCTAGATGTTAACCCTGAGTTAATTTTGTAATTTTCCAAACATGTGGAAGCATCAAGGCCGACTGAACAGAATTTGCTAAAAGGCAAGGTATAAGTAAAGATCATAACTTGCGCAGTTATGTGTGTGATTTAGATGACATGCAAACTTATATGAAGGATGTATGATATGCAAGCCTTATATGATGCGAGATCTTATGCATGATCACAGGAATTGCGAAGTACAGCAGTGAGACAGTATTGTATGTATATCTATTTTTGTAAAAAAAATTAACTGTATATTGCATGTTTGGGCAATGGGCTCATCTTGCATACATTGTGATTGTACTACCAACTCCTAACAGGGTTTAGGCTTTTAACAATTGGTATCAGCGCACAGTTACTCAGACGAAGCTTAACAGCTTGAGTAAGAATCCTATGGATATGGAAGAATTACAGAAGAATCTTGAAGAAGCTCTTGAGCAGATTGACATTCTGAATGACAAATATGAAGATGCAAAAGTATATATTGGTAAGGTGAAAGATAAGATAGATCATCTTAGATCCAAGAAAGATTCAGCAGAACCAATCAAAGATAGTGATGAAGTCTCTAGATTAAAGAAAGAGAATGAAATTCTGAAACATGAATTGGAGATCACTAATCTGAAATTAATTCTTAAGAGTGATGATAGAAGATAGAATCAGATCTGAAATCTGAGAATGCAGATCTTAGATCCAATCTTTCAAAGGTCACATCTGAACTTGAAACTACCAAGTCACAGTATGAAGATCTTGAGAAGTACAATGTTATTATAAATGGAGACTAAACTCAAACCAAGCAACAACTTGAGAAATTGTATTCCAGCAATGAAAAGCTTGATGAGAAAATGTCTGTACAGAGACCTACTTATGATAAAATTGGTCTTGGATATTTCTTGAACCAGTCAACTAAGAAGCCTGAAGTGAGATCAGAACTTGATCCTAAGCCTTTTGAAGAAAAGGAAGCTCTGAATAAGATTGAGTCAAGTCAATATGTTGATGCACCTAAAGAAGATAAGCAAGTGAGTCAACCTGAAGAGCGTGTTGAGCATAAACAAACAGAGCAAATTGAACAACCCAAAGAAGTAAGGTATGAATTCAAAGGAAGATGTTTTATGTGTAATGAAGTTGAACACATAAAGAGAGATTGCACAGGTAAGTCATTTAAGCATGTTAAAGATTTTTATTGTTATAATTGTCATGGTATTGGTCATAGAGCAATTGAATGTACGAAACCTAGATTTGATAATGATAATAGGAACAGTAGAATGTTTAGAGGTACTAACCCTACAAGTAGTAATGAAAGAAGAAGATCCAATGAAAGAACATCTAGAGAAGGAAGATCTAATGATGGAGAAAGACCTAATGGAGGAAAGAAGCAGATTATTTGTTATAAGTGTAACAACTTCGGACATATAGCAAGGAATTGCAGAGCATCTGTTAATCAGAATGAACCTGATGTAAGGAGCAGAGCACCAGTGTGTCAACTATGTAATAACTTTGGACACATTGCAAAATTTTGTAGAATGGATATGAGGAACCTGAATAGAAATCAAAACTATAGAAGGAATAATAACAGAAATGTTAGAAGGAATGATAGTAGCAACAGCAGTTAGAAAGAAGAATTAAAAGAGCATATGGAAGAATTCAAGGAAGTATTTGTCAAAGCAAAGGAACCATCAAGTTCACATACAGTAATGAAAGAAGAATTCTTTAATGCACCTGATGGACGATTGAAGTCAGCAATTGTTTGTGATTCATCATATTTGAATTAAGCATTTGCAGTAAAGACAAAGCATCAATTGATCAGAACTGAGGTTAGAGATCAAATTAGAACTTGCATAGTCAGCAAAAGGTAGAAGACATAATGAGGAAGCTATGGTTAAGCGCGCAAACATTTTTATGATTGTAGTAAGTCGTATGGAAGAAAACAATCTTACTGGTAATCAGAAACAACTTTTACAGATGAAGAAGATACACATTTAATGCGAAGTTAATTTTGAAATGATTTAAGCATTGCAAACAAGATTTTGAGTACCATTTGATCGTGTGAAGAGTTATAGAGCATTTGTGAGCGATTTGACAGCAATTTGAAGCGTTTGAAAGTGCGAAGTTGAAGAAGCCCTAATACGCGATAATTAAGGTATTTTACGAACTTCCAATTGAAATTTTCAGTATAATCAATTAGCATAATGGCAAGCCAATCTGTGTGTGATGTTAGTGAGAGACCAAGGAATAAATTTAAGAAGCACCCATTTGTTTCTCTGATTGATGATTCTTTGGAAGTGTTTTCACAAATTCCACCAAATGTGCTACACGTAGAAGATGTTAGGAGCCACATTCATTGTAAATTTGAGAGTATTGGAGATGAAGACATTCATAAGGATTTAGATATTATGTGCAATGGAAACCTAACCTTGAAACCCAAGTTCGCATACTTGAATGAATTAAACCTAATCAAGTATATGTTCTATACGGGATTTGATAATCATGAATCGAGTAGGATTATTTTGAGCAGAGTGCATGAAGAGATGTTTTGGGTAGGAGAAACACTTGTCATGGTTGATAATGACCTAATTCATAAGGTCACAAAATTGAGCACTGAGGGTTGTAACCTAGTCAATGACAGGAACGTCGAGAAAATTGTTCAAACTAATCTAAAGACTAAATTTGATGGCAGAAATATGAGAGTTGACCTAATCAAGGATACTGGAGTTAGAGCTTTGAGCAAGATTATTGGATATAAATTCAATCACACTTCAAGGGTAAATTCTATGCCAGTAGGAATTTTACATGTAAATTCAATAACAGTTCAAGGGTAAATTCTATGCTAGTAGGATTTTTACATGCAGCATATGTGATGATGATTGAAAAGAAAAAGGTGAACATGTGTGAGATTGTTATTGTTGGATAACATAGAGAAGTTGAAGAAATCTAAGAATGCAGTTTTTAGATCTTTACTGACCTATTTGTTTTTCCATGCAACTAAACAATTCCCTGGTATGACAAGTTGGAATAGTAATGAGTGCACCATGAAGCTAATCACTCAATGTTACAGGGCCAAACTTGAAGAAGTCAGAGACAGAGATATTGATAGAATGATGAAGAATTTTTAGTTGAAAATGAAACAAAGATACAGAATCCCTCCTGCTATTGTAGAGAATTACAAAGATGAAATTTGTTTTATGGTAGAAACAGATACAACTTCTATGGAGGCGATGGAACCTAGAGTAAAATTCATAGAACCTATGGGTTATGAATTGAGTGAAGAACTCATTGAGGGATATATGAAGATAACACTGCAGTCAAAGAGAGATACTGAACGTCCTAGATGGGGGACACATTAAGAAAAGATAAAGGAAGTTCACTCTGAACTTCACAACAAAGAAGTTGAGAAGAATGTTCAAAGAAACTAGCATGACCAGAGAAGAATACAGTAAAGCCTTAGGTATTGCCAAGGAGATGAAGGCCAAAGGGCAAACACAACTGTTGGTAGCTACACCCCTTGTTGTAGCTAGACCTGATGAAGGAATTTATGTTGCTAGATCATCAGCACAAATTCAGAGTGTACCATATGCTGCAGTTGCGCAAGTGCAACCTGTTAAAGAACAACCTAAACAGAAGGAGAAGCTTGATGAAGATGTGGTAATAATATCATCTGTGCAAAGGAAATCAGAAAGATTGTTGAAGGTTAAGCAAGAACCTACACCATCCCCTAAGAAGAAGACCAAGCAGACCACCAGTAGTCCGGGGAAGAGAAGAAAAACATTGCAAATCAGTGAATCTGATGAATTTTGCGAAGAGACTAAGGAGAAGGCAGTAGAACAGGTAGTTGGTGAGGGCAGAACATCAACTAGTAAGAAAGCTTGGAAACCCAAAGTGGAAAAGTTAAATGTACAAATAATTGAGAATGACAGTTTTGTTCAATTGAATAAATATTACAGTTTGTATCGTAATAATGATAGAAGGCAGTTAAAGAATGCTATAGTGAGAAATATGATTCCGAGAAATAAAAGATTTGATAGTATTCAGGATAAGATTCCTACAGATTTGTATAACAGATTATTGAATAGAAAGAGAAGAGTAGTAGAAGAAGATAAGAATATAAGAATTCATCTAGTAAAGAAACTATGTGTTGTAAATAATGATGATGATATGAAGAATATTTTGGAGGGCATTGAGCCTTTGCTAAGAAACAAGAGGAGAGCAATTTTGCTTATGGGAGGAAACCATGAAGAGGTAAACAAAGAAACTAAAGAAGCCATAGTCAGTTACATGACTTCTATGCCTAAAGCCACTAAGGAGAGTGCGCAGTCAGAAGGAGGAAGCTCTATTCATATTAAGGCCAGTACACCTAGCGTTGGTGAAGAAGAAGCTGAGGGAACTCAGAAAATTGACTCACCCCCACATATAGTGATCGATACTAAATCCATGAAAGTGGATAGCACTCATATGACAGTTGATGATGAGGAAGAAGACCCTTTCAAGGATCTTAGCACAAATATTGTTGGCAATATAACTAAGTACTCTAGTTCAAATGAAGAAAATGATGAGGAAGAAGAGAAAAGAAAAGCTAAGGAAGAAGAGAAGAGAAAAGTTGAGGAGGAAGAAAGGAGGAAGACTGCAGAAGAAAAGAAAAGAAAGGACAAAGAAAGAAAGAAGGAAGAAGAACAAATAAGAAAGATTGAAGAACAAGAAAAGAAAAAGAAAATGAAAAGACGAGGATTGAAGAGAAGAGAAAAGAAGAGGAAGACAGAAGGAAGGAAGAAGAGGCAAGGAAAGCTGCAGTAAAGGCAGAAAAGGACAAGATGAAGAATGCTTGGAAAGTTGTGATGCAAGAGAGTATCTTCCAACCACAACTCAAACATGCAAATATTGAGGTAGACAAGGTCATAATCTAGCGTGAGGCTGATATACCTTATGTTGCACCAGAGATTACATGTCCCAACAGTAACCCTAGCAGCAGTAGTCACTACATTGCCTATAGCATCTGATGATGATGATGATGATGATGATGATGATGATCAGAAGGGTCTGATGACATCTCTAAACAAATTACTTGAAAAGAATAAATTTGTTAAGAACTTTGGCAAAAGTTCTAGAAAGAATGCAAAAGACAGTGCAGACAAGTATTGTAGACACAAACATTCAGAAAAAGGCCAAGGAAATGGTAAGAACCTTTGATGTTGAGTTCACCACTATGTCTGACATTGCTTTGGTACAAGCACAAAACCAAGCATGATGCAGCATTATTTGATACAGTATGTACACATGTGAGGAATGACCTGCAAACCCTAAATGTTTGCATCAAGGAGCTGAGGAAGAGCATAGATGAAGGAAAGAAATTTTATGGACAATGCGCAATGTCATACAATTACTTGACCGAATTTGATGACAAGGTCAAAGGCAGATTGACTGAGCTTCAAACACTCACTATCAAATTGCAGCAACCAGATGAAAGAATTGAAGATATTGAGGTAGACATGGAGGCAATTCACAATGCAATCAGAGGTCTTGAACATAACAAGGAAAGGGTAATAAAGAGATTCTCTATTCTTAGAGAAAACTTATCTCCCAAAATCAATATTTTGCAGAGGCAATTGGAGGAGTGTCTTGCAGCAAAGGCATCCTATGACAAATTTGCCTACACAGACTTGAGCACAGTAGAAGTTGCATCATATGCATTATGTGCACTTATCAGCATATGGGATACAGTAAAAGAAAACTGGAAGAAGGAGCTTGAGAGGCTGAAAATTGATTTTGCAGATTGCATATCAAGAATCTCAAGTTAGAATAGGAAAAGGTAACAATTTTATCTTGTAAATATAAAATTTTGGACACTTTTGTCATTGATGTCAAAGGGGGAGAAGAATGTAATGAAAATTGTAGTATACGTAAAGAAAAGGAAGAAAGTAACAAAAATTATGTATGCACATGTGAAGGGGAAACTTAGCTATGTATATAGGAAATCATTGTATTTGGAGAGACAAGGAAAGACGGTAATATGTAATAATCCAAGTTTTGTAAAGAAAATTTTGAAATTTTTTGAAACTTTGTTAAAGCCACAGTTTTGATTACCATTTTGGGACCTAGCCAATTTTCCCATATGTTGCCATCAATGCCAAAGGGGGAGTTTGTTAGAAATATGGTTAAGTCAGTTGAGTACTTAATCAATTTAGTGTTGTCATTTATGGCAACATATATTTTGGTGTTTCATTGTGAAATCAGAGACAGAAAATTGTCTAAGTGTTAGACAATTGTAGCAGCACAGAGATAGATTCTGTGAGTGCGCAGTTGGGGACAGATATTTAACAGTGTCATGATGATGTGTGTAAGTGCACAAATGTGTATGGAAAGTACAGAATTAGTTACAGAAAGATTTACTAGTACAGGAAATTAACAGAGCAGAATAGAGCATGACAACAAAATGATAATTACGGCTTAAGGAATTATTTTGGTAACAAAATAATTACTTAACTATGATGGGACGACATCCTAGATGTTAAACTTGAGTTAATTTTGTAATTTGCCAAACGTGTGGAAGCATCAAGGGCGACTGAACAGAGTTTGCTAAAAGACAAGGTATAAGTAAAGATCATAACTTGCGCAATTATGTGTGTGATGTAGATGATATGTGAACTTATGTGAAGGATGTATATGTGATATGCAAGCCTTGTATGATGCGAGATCTGATATATGATTAGAGGAATTGCAAAGTACAGCAGTGAGACAGTATTGTATGTATATCTATTTTTGTAAAGAAGCCTATTTGTATATTGCATGTTTGGGCAGCGGGCTCATCTTGCATACACTGTAATTGTACTATCAACTCCTAACAGAGTTGAAACAACTCCTAACAAGGTTGAGGCTTTTATCAGGGCCTAGTCCTCTAACAAGGACTCAAGACACTATCTATACTTAATAAACTCCTAACAAGGTCAATATCCTTAACCGGATACTTTTGTTTAGTGGATCATTCTGTGGGTACCATCCCTGCTGGGGTTTTCCCTTGGTCAGGGTTTTCCTGATTAACAAAGTATGGTGTTATGAGTTCTCATTGTGTATGGTTATCTTTACTATAAAGCATTATTGGTTTACTTTCTTATACATGGTTTAAAGTAAGTAACAATATCTTGTTGTGGGCAAAAGTTTGTAGAATATTGATTCACCCCACCCTCTCAATATTCCCTGTTTCTAACATTTCATGTAGTTAAAAATGTATTTGCAGATTTAACTTGTCCATGTGTACCATAAAAAAACAATAGCAAAGTGTCTGCTTCCTTATAAACATGTTAAAAACACTTGAATTCCTAAACAGTAGTGGGCAACTTACTTGCTCTTTCTGTATCCAACAAGCTTTGAGATTGCAGCTTTTCAGGTTCATATGTCTCTCTAAGTAGCCATTTAAGAATTTCAAACTTATCAATAGACAAGTGGGAATTCAGACCCACATTGAAACACTGCAAATAATAAAATAGTTCACTGTAAAGTTTAGACCCTGAATTCTTGTAGCTTTCAGATGAAAAAATAATTATTTTATTGTGAGGGATTAGGTTAGAACAGAGATACAGAAAGGAAGCAATAAATAATTAGCAAACCTGTTCAGTCTTTATTTCTACAATTTCAGGGGAAATCTTAGCTTGAACCTGAAAGATCAAATTATATATTTAATTTTCTGAACGGATTTTGCAGCAATCAAGGAAAACAAATAATTTCCATCTCCACCTAAACAAATAGAAATAGCAACCACACCCGTTTAAGAAGCTCAGCTGCAGCATTATCAGCCAGAAAAGGAAGGCGGTAAAAATGCATGATTTCAGGAACACCGATTACCACAGCTCCAACAGTTTCTTTGGTAATTCCCTGCAGTTCAATGTAAAGGTGATCTATGATCTTTGAGTTCAACACTAAAACTTCTGTTAATAAAATAAATACAAACCCCAAAAAAAATCTACAATAAAACTAATGCTTCTATTTATGAAGATCTCAAGGATACTGCTACACTTAGATGGTGCTGTTTCAGATCGCAGATTTGCGGTTCGATAGACAATTTAATAGCATCGTATCATTTCATGAAAAAAGTGTTAGTGCCTAACCTGCTTTTTCCAAGCAAATTATAAAGAAATTATCGTTTCATGAAAATAAGCATAGAGGCTGACCTGTTGTTTGCCTGAAACCACTGCTTCAGCCACAACAGAGTTTCGCTCTGCATTCGTCCTCGACTGTACTTTTTCTTTGGCAGAAGCTGTAACATATTCAAACTCTCAAGCACAGCCATGTCTCACACAACAGACTGCAAACTTACATAGACATTTGTGTGTTCAAAGCGCAAACGTTTGTAGATATATGTATATATAGCGACATACTCATTGTATCAATAACGATCATCTTTTACAAAACAGAATATAAACATTTGTGAATCTATATACATACATTTGCGCATAGCCCAAATATTTGTAGATTTGTGTATAGATAGCGACACACCCAAAGGTATCAATAACGGTCATCCCTCTCAAAAAAGAAAAACAACCTATTTATCTATGTGCCTACAGTTATGCATAGCATAAAGAACAACATACCTAGAATATCAATAACGGTTAACTATTTCCAAACAGAATAAAAACAAGTGTATATCTATGTAAATACATGTGTGCATAACGCAAACGTTTGAAAATATGTGTATATATAGCAACATATACTCAGAGTATCAATAACGGTCATCTCTCTTTAAAGCAGAGAGAAATTTTGCAGGCTTACCTTTCAAGGCGGGAAACATTTGATCACCCAAAATTCTGCTGCGTGAAAATCCATCAAAGCCATACCTACGAGAGGCATTATTTGTCCTCCGTGAAAACGGCACACGTATCGTATTTCTTGATCGGCTCAGGATTGAATCGCATGGCTTCAAAATTGCCTCCATTGGCCACAGAGTTGTGGACTACTTTACTGAAATGGAATAAGAGAAAAGATAAAATTCTTCCTCTGCGCTGGAGGTCGGTAGCCTAGCATGAACTCTTACGCCTGCAAGCTCATATTTTAAGCATGAAATCTCACCCCGGGTTAATTCGAGTCAGGATTGTGAATTTAAGAAGGAAACGCTCCCGGGGTCTGTAGTCCGTCCGCTCTGAAGAGGGTTTGGGAGTGAGTTGGAAAAAAATTGCCCAGTGGAAAGTGAACAATTAGGGGTTATGCTAGAGATTCCGCAAGCTTTTGTTAATCAGTGTAAAGTTCAGCTCCTTAGCTTTGTTTTTTTTCTTATCTTAATTATGAAATTAGACGATCAAAATTTGATACGGTGGATGATTTAGTGACCGCTACATCTATGTTAAAGTTATGGTTAATAAAAAGTTTCCAAAATGATATTACATGTATTAATAGTCATTATATATGCACCTGTAATTGATCATTGGTTTGAGGGAAGAAGAATCAGTATTTGAATGGCCTATCACCCTCTTGTGAATATTTTATCCAATCTTTTCACACATTTTTATTATTATTATATATTGTAATTAATTGATTTATTTGTAAATAAAAAATTTAAATGTTGATTAAAAATAGACCAATACTTGAACACATGAAAACATATAAATGATGTAGAAAACATAAATAAATGAGTTCATTAATACGTGAAATAAATAACTTTTTGTTTAAAATAAAAATGCATAGCTATTTAATATATGTGTCATTAAAAAAATAATATGCTCACTTAATAAAATAAGATGCCCATTTTAATAAATATTGATATCTTAGTGTAAAAATAATATTATTATGTATACAGCTATTGAGATAACAATGTATATGCATAGAGTAAATCATATTAATAATATGTCTTATCACAAATATAAAAGGTGAATACCAATGAATGCCTTGTATTTTCTCATGAAATGTGTGATATTGTCAGAAACTTCTACTGTTCAACTACACATCCCTCTGTGTTAGATATATGTTGTAGTTTATATAATAATGTGTTATTTTTTAATAACAAATATATTTTTCATGTAGAAGTATTTGTCCTTTTGTATTTAATATAAAAGTCATACATAACAAATATTTATGATTAGTAATAACTATTTGGTCCATTTAAGTTGCATATATGTTACTTTTTATATAGTTATACAATGCTCTATTAACAACAAATGATATTTTTTAATTCAACTATTAGAGAATTTTAGATTAAGCTTTGGTCAAATGTTTAAAAAGTCAATTTTTGGATCCATTTCACTAGGTGCATCATTTTAATGAGTTGTGTGATGAGTCACACCTTCAAACCTTAGTTGTGGGTAGTTCAATGTCTATTTTACATTTATAAAAAAATGAAGGTCTCATGATATCTCGTGCAACGAGTACATCTTGATGAAATTAGCCCTCGCGACTATTGGTCCCTCTCCCCTATTTTTTTGTGACTAGAGGGTAAACATAACGAGTTATAGGTGAATATTTTAAAATAATAGTTTTAGACCGACTTGCACTCTACAAACTTGTTTGGTTGTTGGCATAGGAATTGAAAATTAGAATTGAAACTGATTCACCCCCCACCCCCTCTCAGTTGTTCTAAAGAATTCCAACAATTGGTATCAGAGCCATCTGCTTAAAGAGGACTAGTTTGAAGGTACTAAAAGCAAAAGATCAAGATGTCAAAAAGAGAGGTACCCAAGCTTTAACAGGGATAACTTTCCTACATGGTAAAGTCTGATGAAGCTACACCTAGGAGGTCTTGGAGACCATGCACAATCCACCATCACCACTGAGCATGTTAATCCTATTGGAGCCCTAATTGTTGAAGATCTAAAAAAGAAGAAAGTACACAACACACAATGTTGGAGATTGCCTCTGCCCTAAGTTATGTTGAGTTCGATGATATCAAGGGTTGTGACAGTGCAAAGAAGATGTGGGATGCTCTTCACACCATCTATGAAGGTGATGCAAACGTTTTGAGAGCTAAATCTGAAAGTCTTAGAGGTAAGTTTGATGATATGAGGATGCAAGAAGGTGAAAATGTTGTTCAATATTGCTTTAGGATAAAAGATGTTGTTAATGCTATAAGAGGATCTACTGGTAAGATAGATGATGAGACTATATTAAGAAAAATTTTGAGAATATTGTTGTGCATCTATGTTATTAGAGTTTCTGCAATACAAGAACTAAGACGTATATCAGGTTCTAATCTGACTCTTGAAGGTTTGGTAGGTAGGCTCGCTACTTTTGAGCTATCCAATTTTTACAACTTCAAATCTGATAATGTTGAATCTGCTTTTAAAGCTAAGTTGTCATTAAAGGAACTAAATGAAAAAAAAAAAGTTAAAATCTGTTTCCAGTGACAATGATACAGATGTGACAATGATACAGATGAGGAGGATGTAGAACACCTTGAAGCACTACTAGCAAGGAGATTTCACAAAGGTAAAGGCAAATTCAAAGTTAAGTTGCCTATAATGTGTTTTAATTGCAATAAGATTGGTCATATTGCTGCTAGATGTCTAGAGAAGAAGAACTATAGAGTTGGAGATAAGTACAAAAGTAGAAGAGATGAGGACAATAAGGATTACAAAGACAAAGGCAAAAGTCTTGCTATATTGTAGAATGGGAAACCAAAGATGGAACTGACGATCATGATGATGAAGTGGTGTACATTGGGATGAAGGATGATTCTGATGAGGATTGGGCAATTGCATTAGTTTCTTGTGTGAACAATAATGGAAGATGGATCATTGATAGTGGGTGTTCACATCACATCACTGGAGATAAAAGTAAGTTCATTACATTGAATTATTATGATGGAAATAGTGTAATGTTTGGTAATGATGCACCCTGTCTAATAAAATGAAAAGGTTCTATCAAACTTACATAAAATATTTTATGTGACAATGTTTATTATGTTTGTAGGACTTAACTATAATTTGTTGAGTGTGTCACAATTGAATAGTTCAAGTTGCAAGGTTGATTTTGAGAACAAGATTGCTAAGACATATGATATTGATGGAAAACTAATGGGAAAAGGTGATCAAACTAGACGTAACATATTATATCTTGATATGGATGATGTTGCTTGTCTAGTTGTAGAATTTGATGATGTGTGGTTATGGCACAAGAGGTTATGTCATGTTAATTTTGATAAGTTAGTTAGTATTAGTAACATGAGAAGAGTTAGAGGTTTTCCTAAGTTGAAGAAACCTGATTAATATAATTTGCAAACAATGTCAGTTAGGAAAAATGACAAAGTCTAATTTTAAGAGTAATGCACACACTTTTAAAGGAAATTTGGAGATTGTTCATTCTAACTTGTGTGGACCAATTGATGTGCAAAGCTACAAAGGTGATAAGTGTATGCCTAAAATGTGGGCACACTTCTATGAGTCATTATATTCAAGATTTCTCAAAAATGAGGTATCAAATGGCGACTCATAGCTCCCTATTCATGGGGTGCAGGGGTTTGTAATGGAGGCCCTCAGTCTGACCTAGTTTGTGCCCATGCAAGTACACCACGAAACAAGAGATTCAATGATCTAATATGCATGCAAATGGAAATGAAAAACTAATCTAAATGATAACAATGCAAGAAATGAAATCTAATCTATGAAAAGAAATAACAATGCAGATCTAATCTATGAAAGCAAGATCTAATCTATCAATGCAAGATCTAAGCTAACATGAAAATCAAAGTATGGATCATGATGATGAAAGCCATGCATGCAAGAGAGAATGAGACAAGAAGATAGAAGTTCTCCACAAAAGCTTTATATTCAAAACTCCTTCTTCAAAAATCACTCTCCAAACCTGCAACATAACAATAGCATAATAATAGGTGTCTCCAAAATGAGGAGAGGACTCTCCCTTATAAAGAAAATTGGACGATCTAGATTGAGAGGAAAAAGATTTAATCAAGGGTGGAGAAATAATGATCCATGTGAACTAAAGATCCACCAATGAGAAAAGTGGAGTGGTTGAGAAGAAAGTGGAAAAAGGATGAAGATAAGTCCCATATTTAGTGTAGATAAAAGATTTATTTAATTTTTTATTTGTTTTAACTCATTTTTCATCAAAAAAAAATGTAAGTGAGATATTTTATTTAATTAAAAGGGAGCAAGTTCTTTTAATTAAATAGAAAATATTTAATCAAATTAAAAGAGGGGTTTTTCTCTTAATTAATTAAATGTAGATGAATTATTTAATTAAAAGAGAGGTTTTCTTTTAATTAAATGGAGACTTATTTTATTTAATTAAAAGAGAGCAAGTTCTCTTAATTAAATAGGAATTGTTTAATTAAATTAAAAGAGAGGCTTTTCTCTTAATTAATTAAATGTGGATGAACTATTTAATTAAAAGAGAGGTTTTCTTTTAATTAAACGGGGACTTGTTTTGTTTAATTAAAAGAGAACAAGTTATTTTAATTATATAGGAAATATTTAATTAAATTAAAAGAGAGGTTTTTCTCTTAATTAATTAAATGTGGATGAACTATTTAATTAAAAGAGAGGTTTTCTTTTAATTAAACAGGGACTTATTTTATTTAATTAAAAGAGAGCAAGTTCTTTTAATTAAATAAGACTTAGGATAAAATGATCAACCTTAGAAATAAAACAAATTGAATTTGATCAAGGAAATTGATTTGAATTGATTTAATAAAATATTACACACCATTGATTTAGGAAATTTGATAAATTGATAAATTGAATAATGGGGGCCCATAGTCTAGACGACCATTTTAGGGTGCATACATTTGCCCCTCTTTGACTAATGTGTGATCGATTTGGGAACACATGTAGTGAAAGAAAGAAATTGAAGTGTGAGGTCGATTTGGGATCACAAAACAACCCAGATGTGTGGTCGAATCGGGAACACAACAGGACAAAGAATACAAATAAATTTTGACTTGAAAAAGTCAAGGATAAAATAGATAAAACTGAATCAAAGATTGAATTTGATAATTATTGCCCCCTCGTGATCGAAATCGAAATGAGATAGAGGAGAAATAGCAAATTGCTAAATTTGATCAAATCAAACAAAAGATAAGGTTCTTGATGTAAGATGAAAGATATAAGAATCATAGAACCAAGGTAGATCATCAAGCATGAAATATTATGCCCCAAAGGTGATTTAGAAGAAAAGAAGTGGGGAAAAAGAAAATGGAAGATAGAAGTTTAGAAAATATGGAAAGAAACAAAAAGTAGAAAAGAAAATGCCCCAAAATCAGTCAACTATTTAAGATAGAAATTTTGATTGAGATCATGAAAGAAGATAAGGAAATGAAGATCAAAACGTGACCATAGTTGATTAAAAGTCCACAATAAAGATGAAGGGAGAACCCTCTCAAACTCATAATGCAGCCTAAAAATGCAAGCTAACATGAAGTCTAATAATGCAAGCTACATGAAAATGCAAAGGTGTACTTGCAAAAGAGCAACTGTAACATAGGATTTTTTTGTTCATCATTCATTAAAGAATGTAAAAGAACTTATTTTCATCATTGGGCCATTATTAACAGACATTGAAAATCACACAATCATCACTAGTCACAAGTGCAACTATGAAGATATGAATGTAATTTATATCGGATTGGAATGTGGAAAGATTCTAACATAAGCATCAAAGACATAAAGGTCAAGATGACTTCAATGTTAGCTTACCCAATTTAATGTACCAAAACCATGCTCGCATCAAGGCATAGATGCCAAGATGACTATAAGAATGGTTGTGCAAAAACAATCAAGGATGATGCCTCAAATCTCCTAAGCATTTCAAGGGGACAAAAAGAGACACTCTAGAGTTTCAAGACCACACCTGCAAGCAAAAAACAATTAAAAACATGTCCCATGCCCCAAGTCCTCTAGCAATGCATCATGGAGAGACTTATCAGACAAAGACACTCAACAAAAATCAATAATAGTTAGCACACAAAGAAAAAAAAATCATGACATAAGTCAAGCATTAAGTGTTGCGTTTAAAATTTAAGTGTGTTAACTGATACTGAGTTTGGAAGATAAGGATCAAATGCTTGCAGGAAGGGAAGATCATATGATGATACTAGGTAAGACCAAACCAATAAGTGTTGAAAAACACTCGATGTCAAAGGTTGTATTGAAAAATACAATTGGGGTGGTGTTGAAAAACACCATTTGTGAGGTGTCCTAAAGACTAACACATCCAAGAGACCAAAGCTAACATAGTTATGCCCCCTAGACAAAGACCAATTCCAAACCAAGGCAACAAGGACAAGGCATGATGGAGAAAGGCTAAGTGTCGAGGACATGCACTAAGAAATAGGGGTGCAAAGGCCTCAAGTAGCACCCATTTCCAGGTTTTCACCACTTGAGTTTTTTTTTTTTTTTGTTCAGGACTTTTTATAATTTTTTTGTATTTTTGCTACCAAGGCGCCTGTTTCCAGGTTTTTACCAAGGCACTTTTTCTTTTTCTTTTTTTTCTTTTTCTTTTTTTTGGAATATATAATTTTTTTGGAGATACATCAAAGTGCCTATTGCTAGGTTGTCACTAAGAAGATCATTTTTTTCAGGACATTTTTCAATTTTTAGACTTTTTTACAATATATCATTTTTTTGGATTTTTGAAATATATCAATTTTTTTAAAAAAAATTTCAGGATCAATAAATATATACAAAAATGCCCCTAGATATAATGGGCATTATGGATAGAACTTCTTCAAGTGCAAGACATTTATAGGATCAGGGAGCTGCTCTCCCTCTGCTGTAGATAAAAAATAAGCACCAGAACCAAAAGTTGTTGTGATAATGTAAGGTCCAAGCCAATTAGGTTCAAACTTACCCTTTTGATCTCTATTCTGTTGATTCTTATGATTTACACATAGGACAAGATTTCCCACTTGGAACTCTCTAGGGTGAACCTTTTTGTTAAATGCTTTTGACATACGCTTTTGATAGACCCTCATATGGTCAAATGATGCTTGTCATTTCTCATCTAGAAGTTCTAACTCTTGAAGTCTCATGGCACAGTAGTCTACATCTGTAACTAGACCTTTGAGAGAAACTCTAAGTGAAGGAATCTCAACCTCTAAAGGTAACACTGCTTTAGCACCATATGTAAGAGCAAAAGGAGTAGCCCCAGTAGGAGTGCGAATACTCGTTCTATAGGCCCACAAAGCTGGATTTATTTGTAAATGCCAATCTCTACCATTCTTATGAATTATTATGTGCAAGATTTTAAGAATGGTTTTGTTTGATGCTTCTACTTGACCATTCCCTTGTGGGAAATAAATAGAGGACCAATGTTGTTTTATCTTGAACTTCTTACAGAGTTGCTTAAGGTCCTTATTTTTAAACTGACCTCCATTGTCAGTGATAATCTCAGAAGGCACTCCATATCTACAGATAATATGATTCAAAATAAATAGAGAAATTGTCTTAGTCGAGGCAATAGAAAGTGGGACAGCTTCTACCCATTTCATGAAATAATCAGTGGCAGTGATAATAAACTTGTGTCTAGATGATGAGTTGGGATGAATTTGCCCAACAAGATCAAAGGCCCACCGCTGAAACGACCAATGAGAAATAGAAGGAATGAGCTCCCTACTTGGAGTATGTATCAGGTTACCATGTTTTTGACATTTTTCACATGACTTTGCAAAAGCTACTGCATCAATCTGCATTGTGGGCCAATAATATCCTGCCCTAAGCAATCTTCGAGCTATGACAAGACCATTAGTCCCCCACAGATACCCTCATGGATGTCAACTAACGCTTGATTAGATTCGTCCTTTTCTAAGCATCTAAGAAGTGTTCCATCTAGACCCTTCCTATACAAATCACTAGAGATAAGGGAATGATGAGAGGCATTTCGAATAAGGTTTCTGCATTTAGATCGGTTAAAGGTTTCAGGTATAATTCCATCACGAATGTATGAGTAAATGGCACCATAACGAGATCACTCATGACCAACAAGGGTACATATAACATGACTTTCTTGGGAATCATAGATAGGGTGATGTAGCTCTTCCACCAGGAATTCAAATCTTGATTCATGTTGCTCTAATTGAAGAAGTGAAGCAAGTGTAGCCATAGCATTAGCTGCCTTATTTTCTGTTCGAGGGATTTGTTGAAATGAGATGAATGTGAAGTAGAGTCTCAAGGAATCAACCATTTTCTTGTAAGGTACAAATTTATCATTTTTTGTTAGACAATCATCATTGACTTGGTTGATTATCAGCTGTGAATCTCCATAGATGTGTAACTCTGTAATTCTCCATTCTATGGCCATTTTAAGTCCATTTGTTAAAGCTTCATATTCAACAATATTGTTTGTACATGGAAATAATAGCTTGTAAGATTTAGGAATTGTGTACCCATGAGGAGAAACAAACAACACACCAGCTCCTGAACCACTTTGCATAAAGGACCCATCAAAGAACATCTTCCATGTTCTTTCAGTCATATACATGAGGTGCTCGTCTGGGAAATCAACTTGAATAGGTGCATCATCTTGTAGTGGGAAATCAGCCAATTGATCTGCTATAACTTGTCCTTTGACTGCTTTACGCTCAATGTACTCTGTGTCAAACTTCGAAAGAATCATCATCCATTTAGCAAGTCTACCTGTGAGGGCAGCCTTACATAGTAAGTACTTGAGTGGATCTATTTTTGCTATGAGGTGTATAGTGTGCACAAGCATATAATGTCGCAACTTTTGGGAAGCAAACACAACTGTGAGGCAAGCTTTCTCAATACTGGTGTAATTAACCTCATATGAAACAAGAGTACGACTAATGTAGTATATTGCTCTTTCTTTCCCATGTTCATCAAGTTGAGCTAATAATGCCCCCAAGGCAGATTTCGTTGCTGAAACATATAGGATAAGTAGTTTTCCTGGGATAGGAGGCATTAAAATAGGAGGATTTGCCAAGTATTTCTTGATCTGGTCCATGCTTTGTTGACATTCATCATTCCATACACATTTGACTCCTTTATGTAAGTTCTTGTTGAAATGTTGAGCTCTATCTGCCAATTGTGAAATAAACCTCCTTATAGATTGAAGACATCCTTGAAGACTTCTCATTTGACTAATGTTTTTAGGAGGTGGCATATCCACAATTGCCTAAACTTTTTCAGGGTCCATCTCTATCCCTTTTGCTGAAATAATGAATCCTAGTAATTTGCCAGAGGTGACTCCAAATGCACACTTTTTAGGATTTAACCTTAGTTGAAATTATTCCATACGATCTAGAATGACTTCTAAATCATCTAAGTGTGTATCTCTTTTCTTAGACTTGGCCAAGGTGTCATCCACATAATCTTCCATGTTTTTATGCATCATATCATGAAAAATAGTTGTCATAGCTTGTTGATAGGTAGCTCCTGCATTTTCTAATCCAAAAGGCATAACATTCCAACAATAGGTACCCCATGCACAAGTAAATGCAGTCTTTTCTTGGTCTTCAGGAGCTATCTTAATTTGATTATATCTAGAAAAACCATCCATTAAGGAATAAATATCATAACCTGCGGTCATATCCACTATCATGTCTATATTAGGAAGTGGAAAATCATCCTTTGGGCATGCTTTATTAACATCTCTAAAATCTGTGCAAACTCGAATGGTTTTGTCATGTTTTGAAACTGGTACAATGTTTGATATCCATTCGGCATAGTCAATAGCTCTTATGAATTTTGCACCAAGGAGTTTCTCTAATTCTACCTTGACTAAGAGAGCTATATGAGGATGCATTTTTCTCAATTTTTGCTTAACTGGTTTAACACCTGGAGCTATGGATAAGTGATGCATAATAAGATTAGTGTCCAACCCTGGCATATCTGAATAAGTCCATGCAAAATTAATCTTCTTTTCTTGTAAGAACTTAGTATAGGCTTCTTTTTCTTGTGATGACAAGGACTGAGCCAAATGTACCCTTTGCGGAGCTTCATCCGTACCCAAATTGATTGCTTGTGTTGGTTCAATAAGTACTGAAGATCTATCTTGAAAATAACTAGGAAGAGAATCAAGTACCTCATTCTTAGGTGCCTTAGAGAGGTTTTCACCCTTGGATACATCCTTTCTTTTTACTTTTTTTGGTTCTGACACTGCCACATAGTGGTTTTCACCATCAGAACTCCTTTTCTTTTTCTTTTCTTTTCTCTTTATTTTGCGACTAAGGTACTTGATATATGGCTCTATCATACTAGTAGCTGGTTCACTAGTGGAAGAGACTACAGGTTCAATTACATTCAAATAACAGGCTATTTCATAATCATTTTGAAATGTTAAGAGCTCAGGTTCTTGATTGTATTGGGACCAATCAATTAGGTCAGGATGAACAAGGGACAAATCAATGACAGGTTCGAGGTTGTGAATATGGATGATATCTCTAGTGTTTGAAGATTCGAGGTTTGTCAAGTAACTTCCTAAACTACCCAAATCAAGATTCATCCTCACAAGTGAAGAATCGTCCACTAAGGTAATGCAAGTTCAAATCCTCTAATCCTACACATGATTCATTGACTAACTCAGGTTGAGAACTATATGTATGAACAACATCAACATCTATATCAACTGTGGAAGATTTTGAGAAAGAATCCCATTCATACTCATTAGAATCTGTTTCAAAGTTTTAACTAGGATGCTTACACCATGAATGCTTGGGATGCTTGGATGTGGAAGCTTCAATATTATTAAGAGTCACATATTCTTGTTCTAAATTGGCAACTGTCTCATGAGATACCAGATTGTTTGAATCTCCCCAAAGGAGATTAGTAGAAGGGACCCAATCTTCACACATATCTTGTTGGTTTTCTGAATTAGGTATGTATTCTTGTTCTTCTTCATTGTCTAACTTATCAAGGATAGAAACAACATTCTTACTTTGATCCACATACCCTAGGCCAATTGACTTCTTAGACTTGCATCCAAAAAGTTGATGATCAAGAGGTTCAGCTCTAGCATCCAATCTATTACTAAGAGGACCATGTCTAGGATAACCCATTTTCTTAACAAAAGAATACCCTCTTCCATAAGCATTAGGTGAAGGAGTGAAATCTTCATTGTGCATATACTTCTCTTCTCTATAAATCCAATCTTTAACAACCACATCTTCTTTCTCATCTTGAATAGGCACTGACGACTGTACAAATGTGTCAAATAATGCCATAGCTGAAGAGGAAGGTTTCATCTCTTGTGAAGGTTTACCATAAGACCTAGGTGAAATTGGTAATGCAGCGAGGGAGTTAAGTTGATATAGGAAATATTTAATTAAATTAAAAGAGAGGTTTTTCTCTTAATTAATTAAATGTGGATGAGCTATTTAATTAAAAGAGAGGTTTTCTTTTAATTAAACGAGGACTTATTTTATTTAATTAAAAGAGAGCAAGTTGTTTTAATTAAATAAGACTTAGGATAAAATGATCAACCTTAGAAATAAAACAAATTGAATTTGATCAAGGAAATTGATTTGAATTGATTTAATAAAATATTACACACCATTGATTTAGGAAATTTGATAAATTGATAAATTGAATAATGGGGGCCCATAGTCTAGGTGACCATTTTAGGGTGCATACAATAAGTACATTGTGTTATTTGTTGATGATTATTCTAGGATGATGACAATTATGTTTCTAAAATAGAAATTTGATGCTTTCCAAATATTTAAGTGGTACTTAGCAAGAGTTGAGAAGGTAACAGGTAAAAATCTAAAATGTTTAAGATTTGACAAAGGAGGACAATTTACATCAAATGAGTTTGAGATTTGACAAAGGAGGACAATTTACATCAAATGAGTTTGAGATGTTTTGTAATGACAGAGGAATCAAAAGACAAACATCTACCCCTAGAACCCCTCCATAGAATGGAATTGTTGAAAGAAGGAACAAATCTGCAATGAATTGTGCTAGGACACTCACGATGGAGAAGAATTTTGCTTTGAAAAATTGAAGAGAGGCTATAAGTACAACTAACTATACCTTGAACCTTGTGCAAGTCGAGAAAGGTGCTCATTCAAGACCTTTTGAACTATGGTATGGATACTCACCCAATGTAAAATATTTTAAAGTATTCGGAAGCAAGTGTTATATTCTCAAAGATTTCAAGAATGGTAAATTAGATGAAAAAAGTGAAGAAGGTATATTCCTTGGCTATTCCACAAGAAGTAAAGCTTATAAGTGTTTAAATACTACACTAACAAAGTTGTGGAAAGCGCAAATGTGAAATTTGATGAATATATAGAAGTACATGAGGCTAAACCTATGAAGGAACCAGAGGAATACAAATCATTTGTATACTTTTACGAAGGTATGTCTATTGATGAAGATGTTGTAAATCAAGTTGAAAATCAATAGCAATTTTCAATGACTATCGAGGTTACATACATTTGCATTTAGGAACCGAACTGCAATCAGGTGTTGAGTCACATAATGAAGGTGAGGCACATTTTGATTATGAGATTAGTGTACATGAAAGAGATGTTGAATTACCTAATAGATAAGTACATAGTGATTCAGAATTTGACAGACCAAATGAGGAAAACATAGTAGAACCAAGATTGTCAAAGTATGTCAAAAGACATCACCATGCTACATAAATTATTGGAGATAAAGATTAAAGACTAATGACAAGAAATAGGTTGAGAAACAATACATGTTTTCTTAGCATGCATGAACCTAATATAGTGAAGGATGCCTTAGAAGATGTGGACTAGAATAAAGCCATGAAAGAAGAGATTGAACAAATTGAAAAGAACAAGAGATGGACTTTAGTTCCTAGATCAGAAGATAAAAATGTGATTGTCACGAAGTGGGTGTATAGAAACAAGTTAGATGAAAATGGTGAAGTCACGAAGAATAAGGCAAGATTAGTTTGCAAAGGGTATGCACTAGAAGGAATAGATTATGGTGAAACATTCACTCTTGTTGCAAGATTGGAAGGAGTAAGAACTTTGCTTGCTTAATCTGCATACAAAGGTTTCAAAGTTTGTTTAATGGATGTTAAATCTACATTTCTAAATGGAATATTGGAAGAAGATGTCTATATAGAATAGCCAGAAGGATTTGTTGATGCTAACAACAAAAACATGATATGTAGACTACACAAAGCTTTATATGGTTTGAAGCAAGCACCAAGAGCATTATACGAAAGGCTTTCACAAGTATCTTGTGAAGATTGGATTTGAGAGGATTGATGATAATAACAATCTGTACTTGAAGATAGAGAAAGGCAAATGTATTTTACTATCTAAATATTTTGTTGATGATATCATATTTGGAGGTCAAGATACTTTATGTAAAGCTTTTACAAATTAACTGAAGAAAGAATTTGAGATGTCTATGTTTGGAGAGATCAAGTTCTTTGTGGGTTTGTAAGTACATCAAATGAAATAGAGTATATACATCACTCGCATCATTCGGTCAAAATATGTAAAGGAGTTATTGAAAACCTTTGGATTGGAAGATTCCAACCTAGTAAGCACACCTATGTGATAGGACATAAATTGTCAAAGAATGATGATTCGGCTAAGATGAATCAAACATTGCACAGGTTTATGATTGGCAAATTGCAATATGTAGTACATAGCAGACCTGGTATTGCATTATCTATTGGGATAGTTGCAAGATTCTTTGGTAATTCCAGGGATAATTGTTTGATGGTTATTAAGAGAATAATTAGATATCTAAAAGGTACAAAAGACTATGGTCTACACTTCAAGAAAAATGAGAAATTTGAGTTGAGAGCCTACACAGATGCTAATTGGGCTGGAAATATAAGAAAAAGGTTGGTGACATGGACTAGCAAGAAAAAAAACTACATATCTTGATCTACTGCCGAAGCTAAATATGTTGTTGCTGCAGTAAATTGTACAAACATTGTATGGATCACACAACTACTCAAAGGTATGAAGAAGAAAATCACTAAATATGTGATACTTTATTGTGATAAGTGCTATAAATATATCAAACATACATGTGATGCATACAAAGACTAAGCACATTGCAATCAAGTATCATTACTTGAGAGAGTTTGTTCAAAACAAAGAGATAAAGATGGAATATGTGAATATAAAAGAGAAAATAGGTGACATCTTCACAAAAGCATTACCTAAGGATGCTCATGAGTATCTAAGAGGTAAACCAGGGGTTATACCCCTATCCAAGGCTATTTAAGAAGCATGAGAAGTGCCCTGCATCAACTAAGATGATTGACATATGTTACACATTGATGCAGTGGATCTTACTTTAGGAGCTGCCTAAAGTAATCAAAGTGTTGGAGCTATAGATCGGTCACAAGCTAGGTGATAGAGGGAGAAATTGAAAATGTTCATATCTGCATATGAAGATGACAAGTCTTTGGCATTGTTGTCAAAGGGGGAGAGATACCTGAAAGGAGAAATAGAAGAAGAATAAGAAAGGAAAAAGGGAAGAAACATGAAATATCTACTCAGAGGGAGATAGTATACCTGATGATTACTATAGAAAGAGAAATGATTACATCTACCTAGTAAGATGGAGATAGTGTTGAGAGAGAAAGAGGAACTGATCAAGAGGAGTTCGTAAGGATGAGTTGATTGTCTGTTGATCGAAAGAGAATTTTGTAACCTATATACAAGATGAAAGCTGATAGAGGGAGAGATTTCAATACAAGGAATTATTTTCTTTTTAGTATTGTTGTTGGTACTAGTTTTCCATCAATGCCAAAGAGGGAGATTGTTGAAAATAGATTGATACAAGTATGAGAATGTGTTTCAATCATTTTTTTGTCACTAATGTCAAACCTACTACTTGCTGGTAAGACAACTACTTAGTTGATTTGAGTACTACCATTTGTTTGATTGATGAGGAGGTTTCGATCAAATGAGATTAAAAAAAAAAACCTAGAGAAAAGGTTGAATTATGGTATGAAAAAGACATTCAGAGATCAGTTGTGATAGTGATGATATAATGCATTGATTATCTACTTAAGGTTACAAAGGTTGGATACACTAACAAAGTCTAGAAGAACAAGTAAGAAGAATTGAGTCTGCCAAGCTTGACCAAGTGGATAGCAGGTGCCGAGAAAAGTTAGTGTAAGCCAAGCAAAAAATCAATTGGAGTCAAGCAAAGTCAAAGTTCAGCGTATGCCGAGTGATACAATGTAAGCTGAGTAAAGTTTAGTTGATGTCGAGCACCAGTAAACTTAAGTGTTTGCTGAGTGATCTAGTTGAAGATGAGTGAAAGAACAATATGGAAGTTGAGTGACAACATATTGATGTCGAGTGCCAATATTCATGTTAAATCATGGATTTGACAAATCTGAGCTGACTATTTTTTTTTTCTTGAATTTTGTAAAGCGTGTGGAAGATAACGACGATGAGTTGGTTGCACAGAATTCATGGTAAACTATTTTGAACGTGAATTCAAAGAGGATTAAAGGAGAAGTTTCTAGAAGGGAATAAAATGAAAAGATGGGTAGATTCATTGAATCCTACCTAATCCTACATAACCCTAAAATGGACAATAGAGGATGAATGACAATAGACCTTAATTTTCTATTTATAGAGATGGTTGGTTAATGTTCAAGAACCTAAGTTAGACAAGAGGTCTAAGGTATTGCTTCATTCAACGACCAAACAGAAGAGACTACTATTGGCAAGCAAAGCAAGAAGGCTTAAGAGTATAATGCTTGAAGGGTGAACAAGCTATCAAAGTTAAAGTGTGTGAAAGCCAAGTAGAATGTAGGATCGAAACAAAGATTTGTAATCTGCAAGTGAGTTCTAATTTGTTATCAGATCAAGCCTTATTGTTACTTTCTAATCATTGTACTAGTCTACGGTAAATCCTTTGGATTAAGGTTGACCTAATAGTAATTTGTAAATCCTTTAACCAAGTGATGTTTCAAGTGAATGATGTAAAATCCTCTAACAAGGCTCACTCCTAATAGGGTGATTGAAATCCTCTAACCAGATCACATTTAATAGTGTATATTGTAACCTTTAACAGGGTTGGCCTTTCACAGGGCATCACTTTAGAAGAGTGAGAATGAGTAGCATGTTACTGGTGGTTTTTCCCAAATTGGTTTTCCATGTAAAATCATTGTGTCAAATGTGTTATTAAATATTTTATGTTTCATGCTTACATTTTTGCAAAGTTGATTTGGTAGTAACCTACAAAGTTTAAGTGATTGTATGATCTAATGGATGCCTGCATGAATATATTTTATGGATATGGGTTCACTAAGTTGTGAAAAGTTTTATTTGTACATCTAGACTTTGGATGACTAATCCACCCCCCTAGTTATTCTAAAGAATTCCAACATATAATACATCTTGAGGGACCTTCAAAACTCATCTTAGTAAATCTATTTACGGTTAATATTCTCTTGTGTATTGAAGCCCATAGAAATATACTAGCCTTGGGCAAACAAGCTGGATCCCAACATAGTTTAAGAGGGATGTCTATTTTTTCCCAACTTTGTGAATTAATTATAAGGTTCTAACCTTTTTTTAACTTTGTATTGCCCATCCTTTGATGCACCCCATATAAGTTTGCCACTTCTAGATTTATGATTAGGTTACCTTTAGCTAAGGAAATTTGTGAATATCTCTTTTTGTTCTATTGATAGACCCATCCCTTCTAATGATTTCCATGTCTAGAGTTCTTGCCCATTTTCCTTACTAACTTGTTTATAATTATACACATGTTCACCCCTTTAAAATACTAATGTATTTTTTAATATTTTTCAGAAGATTGAAACTATCTGGGGCTGAGAGCCCATCCTTAGAATATTCCCAAAATAAAGCTTCCTCCCCTTTCCTATATCCCAAGTAAGATATTCACTAATGATGGAGCAACATCATATCATGAAAGTTCTAGGTTTTGGAGCCTTTTGGGGGAACCCTTGTTCTAAAAAGAGAAGTCAGATTTGCAACGTTCAAATACTTTTGATACAATAGTTTTACCCATTTACTATCTCTCTCTTGATACATCTTCCATGATACTAATTTAGCTCCCGTTGTTTCATTTATTCCAGTTGAAATTTTTAATTCCTAATCCTCCTAATTCCTTGGGTTTGTAAACATTCTCCCACTTGATTAGAGCTAGTTTATTCTTTTCTTCTAACCCTTTCTAGAAGAAGTTTATGAGTTTCCTTTCTACTTTTTAATTTACTCCTTTAGGTAAGGGAAGGCATGACATGTGATATGTTGGAATGGTTGATAAAATAAATTTAATTCTTGTTTCTCTACCTACTTTGGTGAGCCATTTCCCTTTCCAATTTTCTATGTGTTTATCAACTCTTTCTATGACAAGGTCCTAGGTTTTTTAATTCTCGGCTTTCTTTTCTAGGTGAATTTATAGGTACTTACACAGAAATGAACCTTTCCTAAAACCCATGAAATTGCATATATCATCTTCCCTTTTTTGTAGGTGTGTTAAGGAAAAAAAAGTTATGATTTGTCAGCATTAATTTTTTTCCCAGAAGCTTTTGTGTATGCTTGTATTATATGTTTAAAATTGTGAGCTTCTTCTATTGTACTTTCACCCGATAAGATTGTGTCATTTGCAAAATGTTGATGCGTGATATTTGAAATATTGTTCTATTGATCTGCCCTAATTCTTGGGCTTTTTTTTGTTCTTCCAAATGTTGATACCATGATAATAAATAGGAAGGGTGAGATTGAATATCCTTATGTGATTTCTCTAGAGATATTGAATAAACCTTCAAGTGACCCATTAAAGAGAAGGGAAATTTTGGGTGTAGTTATGCATGTGAAAATAAGATTAATCTATGGCTATGAGAATCCAAATGCTTCTAAAATTTTGCATAGGAATCTCCAATCCACCATATCATATGTCTTTTGTGTATCTTACTTCATGAGCATGCTTCCTTCTTTATTGTTTTGAGCTGAGTGAATAGTTTCTTGGATGATGATGATTCCATCTAAAATAGACCTTCTAGGGACAAAACATATCTACTCTTCAAATATAATTTTAGAGAGGACATGTTAAGTCTAAATGCTAATGCTTTCAATAAAACTTTATAAATAGTATTTCATAGTACAATTGGTCTAAAATATCTATGTTCATCGTGATTCATTTTCTTAGGAATAAGTGTTAGAAAAATATGATCAATCTCGGTCAACAATGATCCATCATTTCTAGAAGCTTCTATTGCCTTCCAAAGATCTACCCTTAGGATATCCCAACATTTTTGGAAGAAGAAGGCTTGGAAACCATATGTGCCTGAAGATTTATCCGGGTTGAGACTAAAAAGGGCATTTTTTTTTCCTTAAGAGAGAGGTTTATTTAATTCTTTATTATCCCTTGCTGTAGTTAATTTAGGGATTTTTTTTTCATATTCTCTTGGGCTAACTGATTTGAGCTATCATAGTTGTTCAAAATATTCTTATAATAATCCACAAAGACTTTTGCTACTTTAATAGGAACTTCTTCTTCCATCCCTTCATGATTTTTAATTTTAGGAATTATGTTAATGTTCCTATTACTAATGGTGCTATTGTGGAAAAATATTTAAAATTTTATTTTATATAATAATAAAAATTATATTTATTTATGTAAAATTATATTTAAAAATAATGTTATTATTAAATATTTATGGCTCATCAAATTGTACGTAATGCCTTAAAGAAAAGGAAAACCCCAAATTGGATGTTGAATTTGAAAGTAGAAGATGTTTTAAAATTATTATACCTTTTAGAAGAAACCAAAATTCAGCATATATTGTGAGAAGGTAAACAAAAGGCAGATTACCTAGCAAATAAAGGAGCAGATGGTGAGGATATATTAATATATCAAGACCAATAAATTCATGACCTAGTATTAAATATCGTTCATTTTTCGTATACATATCTCACACTCTATATCTTTTTAAAACATCAATCATTAGACTCTTAATTATTAATAATTATCGGTATTGAATAGGAAAAATTGGCAATCATGGTGGTGAAAGAATGCAATCAAACATGCAATTTACTCATCGAATTTACTAGGACTTCTAGATCCTTCGGCTTAGGCTTCTTTTATAAGTACGTCATCATTGTCTAAAGTTCATGATCAGTCACTTTAGCCCTTGTTTATTGGTATCTGTCTTAGTGCAAAAATAGAGACAACTGTAGTAGTCTGTCATGCCCTAGAAACTTGAACCATGGCATTTAGGGGTAATGCAAATCTTGAATGGTGGAATATAATCACGAATCCAATGGAAGATTTGTTTAGGGAAACTATTAGTAGGGTCATAGGAGAGAAAATTTTCAATTACAACTACACATAGCATATCAATAGCTCGATCATAGGGTCTTTCATTGCTTGTTTGGCTAGGGAAAATATTGGTCATGCTGAGATTATTAGCCTTTGTCGTAATGTATTTGACCTCACATGACTAGAGGGTTTAGAGAATCCAATACTTAGTATCAGCCATTAGTTGAGGATTCCACTTCTAGAGGTCTACATAAGCCACACTCAAAGTAGCCTAGGGCAAGATAATGCACATAAGCATCATATTATGTCTATAAGGGATAATGTTTTATTTTACCAAAAATGGTCGAAGATGGAAGAAAATATAAACTTCCTTCTGCGCTGGAGAGGGATCGTGGAGGAACAAAACATGGTATGGTTTTAGAACTATCTAAATTTGTACTCTGCATACATTGAGCCAAGGGTGGATTTAGATAATCTTGACAATGTTGAATTCATTCTCCCAAATTTATAGAAGTTCAACAAAGAAAAGATAGCTTATATATTTCCTCTAGAGTGTCTAGTGACAAATATTAAGGAAGCTTCATAAATCATTATGGTTTGTGTCAAGGAGGAGTAGATTAATTGTTGTTGGACGTTAGGTTTGGTTATAAATAGTGGCTTATAATTTTTTAGGTTAATTGGGGTCATAGGGCTCCTATTGATATGAATTTGTTGTTGGATTGTTCAATTGTGTGTTGTCTTTGATGTTACACAAATGTCATATCATTTATCAGATAGAGTCTACTGAGCGCAGTTGGTCAACAAAGTGAATTATAGAGTCTACCGAGCATTCTTAAATATTACACTATGGAGACAGTTTCTATTGAGCCCACTCAGGTGTTGAAGGATTTGTGGCAGAAGTTAGTTTCTACCGACCTCACAAGGTCAGCGAAGGAAAGTTAGTGTTTGCTGAGTTCACTCAATCTCCAAATAATTTTACAGAGTTCGCAGTGTTTATCAAGTGTCAGTTGGTTAACATTGGAAATCATTTCTGGAGTAGGGTTGGCCAATGAAAGATTTCATTTTTTTGGGAAATAAAGTTTAATTGTTTAATGTAATGAGTGTAGCTGACTAATGTAATAATTATTGGTAATTGTAACTTGTAAATGAGCCAACTTGACAATTTGTAATGTATAAATAAAAGGTCAAGTTGTGAATTCAATAGTATGGATGAATGAGCGAGCATGCAAGTGAATTAATTGTGAAGAGGAAGGTGTGAGCAAATTTTAAAGAAGGATCAGATAACCTTGAGGAGTAGCAAAGACATATTTGATTAGTAATGATCTAGTGAAGTAGAACAGAGATCTATAACAACAAAGTTTAGTTGCATCTCATTCAGGTCACTTCATTGTTACTTTTTCACCATTATAGAAATGATTCCTAAATCTCTTAACATAGTTGGTTTAACAACCATTTTTGTAAATCCTTTAACAAGAAGAATAGTTCTATTGAATTGTTCTAAAGTCCTCTAGCAAGGCCACTCCTAGCAGGGTGTTTAAATCCTCTAATAGGGTCACACCTAACAGTGTGTTTTGTAACCTTTAACAAGGTTGGCTCCTAACAAGGCTCACTTCAGAAGAGTGAAAATTGGTAGCTAGTTACTTGTTTGTTTTCCCCATATTGGGTTTCCACGTTAAATCTGGTGTCTCTTGTGTTGATGTTATTTCTTTTATGCATGCATGTTAAATCTTTATGAATGTTTAACGATCAATAATAAGTTAATACATAGTACATCTACCGAGTTACAACATTTTTCTGTGTGGCTACTGAGTGACAATAGTAACTAAGTTTATAAGACATCTAAGGATCTGTGGATTTGTTTTTGTGGTAATTGATTCACTTCCCCACTCTCAGTTACTCCATCTATATTTCCAAAAATTGGTATCAAAGCTTTTGGTGCTTGTAGGAAGGATTTCAAGGATCTAAGCTAAAGATCAGGATGTCTTACAAGAGGGAAATTCCAAGGATTAACAGGGATAACTTTTCAGCATGGCAAGGTGTCATGAGACTCCATCTGGCTTCCATTGGAGATATAGGATTGAAATATCTTGATGAAGCATATGTAACTCCTTCTAGCACATTATCTACTAATGACATTACTGAGAAGAAGACTGATAACACCATGATGATAGACATTGCATCTGCCCTAAGCTATGAAGAATTTGATGATGTCAAGGATTGCAAAACTGCCCTTGAAATGTGGAACAAGTTGAAAGATATCTATGGAGGTGATGATAATGTGAGGAGAGCCAAATCAAAAAGTCTAAGAGGACAATTTGATCAGATGAGGATGAGAGAGGATGAAAACATTGCCAAATATGTTGAAAGAGTCAAAGTAGTTGTTAGTGCAATCAAGGCTTCTAGAGAAGACATTGAGGAGGAAACAGTTGTAAGTAAAGTTCTTAGAACATTACTTCCCATTTATACAATTAGAGTTTTTGCAATTTAAGAAAGAAGATGTGAAGGAAATCATAAGATAAATTTAGAGGCCATAGTTGGAAGATTGACTGCATTTGAGCTAGATAATCATGACAACTATGTTCCAGCTTTTAAGAACATTGAATCAACATTTGAAGCCAAACTTTCACTCAAAGAAAAAGGTAAGAAGGTAAAGGAATCTCAGTTAGAAAGTGAAGAAGAATCGAAACAAATTTCTAACAGTGATCTTGAGGTGGTCAAAGCTCTACTAGCAAGGAAATATTCTAGAGGTATAGGAAAATACAAAGGTAAGGTTCCTCTAATTTGTTTTTCATGTGAGGAAATTGGTCAATTTGCTGCTAGGTGCCCAAACAAGCAAAATAAGGATGAGAAGAAAGGTCATAAGTGCAATGGCAAGAAAGACTTCAAATCATTCAAGGACAAAGGTAAGAAAACATGTTTCATGGCTAAGGATTCTAATGATTCTGATGATGGTGAAGATGAAATTGTTTATATTGCTATGAAAGATGAATCTGATAATGATGAGGAAGATAAAATGGCACTTATCTCTCATGTGAGCAAAAATGATACATGGATCATAGACAGTGGTTGTTCTCATCACATGATTGGTGATAAAACTAAGTTTGAACATTTTGAAGACTATGATGGTGGAAGTGTGAGGTTTGGTAATAATGAACCTTGTTGCATAAAAGGAAGAGGAAGAATCTAACCAATCAAAGATCTTGTATGTGATAATGCCTATTGGGTTGAAGGTCTAAAACACAATCTGTTGAGTGTGGCATAGCTACTCAATATTGGATTCAAAGTGGAATTCATACATGGGAAAGCAAGACTACTAGATGACAAAGGAAAGTTGATTGGATCAGGCATACAGACAAAAGGTAACTTGTTCTATCTTGAACTTGGTGAATGTTCATGCTTTATTGCTCAAGTTGAAGAAAGTTGGTTATGACACAGAAGGTTATGTCATGTGAACTTTGATAATCTAGTGAAGATAAGCAAATTTAGGAAAGTAAGAGGCACTCCTACTATAAAGAAACTTGATGTTGGTCTATGCAAGAATTGTCAGATTGGTAAGATGGGAAAGACTAGCTTTAAAAGTAAGAACTATTAGTCTAAGGAAGTTTTGGAAATTGTGCATACTTATTTGTGTAGACCTATTGGAATTGAAAGCTATACTGGAGAAAAGTTCTTCATTCTTTTTGTTGATGATTACTCTAGAATGATGTTTTTCATGTATTTAAGAGAGAAATCATAAGCATTTTAAAAGTTCAAATGGTATTTGGCCATAGTAGAGAAGGAAACAGGGAAAAGAATGAAATGCTTGAGGTTAGACAAAGGTGTGAATTCATCTCCCATGAGTTCAATAATTTTTGCATTGAAAGAGGAAACATTAGACATGTATCAACACCTAGAACTCTTGAGCAAAATGGAATAGCTGAAAGGAGGAATAGATCTATCATGGACTGTGCAAGAACTTTAATGATTGGAAAGAACATTGCTATCAAATACTGGAAGGAAGCTATCAGTACTGCAGTTCATACCTTGAATCAAGTACAGCTGAAGAAGGACTCATTCAAAACTCCCTATGAGTTATGGTATGGCTATAAACCTAATGTAAGTTACCTAAAAGTATTTGAAAGTAAATGTTATATTCTGAAAGAATCTAGAAAATGTAAATTTGATGTGAAGGGTGGTGAAGGAATATTTTTGGGATATTCTTGCAAGAGTCAAGCATATAGATATTTGAATTTGTCTATTCACAAAGTCATAGAAAGTGCACATGTGAAAGTTGATGACTTTGCAGAAAGGACTGAAGAAGAAAGAAAAAAAGAACTAGAAGATTATAGGAGATTTATTTTTATTGAATCTGATATAGTGCCAGATACATATGTCAATCAAGAATCTTCTACTCCCGAGTCTTCAGTGATTGAGTTGTAGGAAGTTCAAACCGAGTTGCAGGAACCCGAGTCACATTTAGATGCTACTGAGCCAATGCCTACTGAGTTTGAAGGAACCGAGCAACAGTCAAATCAGACATAACAGCTAGAACCTGAGGTTACAGTGCAAGAGGATGACAATGCAATTCGTTCAAAAGGCAAGGAACTTGCATTAGCTAAGTATGTTAGGAGGCATCATGCACTAGATCAAATCATTGGAGACAAATCTAAAGGTACTATGACAAGAAGTAAGCTAAAAGGTACTTTTTTACTTGCTGACTTTGAACCTAGAAGTGTCAAAGATTCATTAGAAAATAAAAGTTGGATTGAGGCTATGAATGAAGAGATGGAGCAAATAGAGAAGAATAAAACATGGACTCTTGTACCTAGGCCAAAATATAAAAATATAATTGTAACTAAGTGGGTATTCAGAAATAATTTGAATGAAGATGGTAAGGTGTCAAGGAACAAAGCTAGATTGGTATGTAAAGGATACTCTCAAGAAGAAGGAATAGACTATGGAGAGACTTTTTCTCTTGTTGCAAGATTGGAAGGTGTTAAGACCTTACTTGCATATGCTGCATACAAAGGATTTAAGGTATATTAGATGGATGTCAAATCAACATTTCTCAATAGTATAGTGGATGAAGAAGTTTACATTGAACAGCCTGAAGGTTTTGTTGATCCAGACAAGAAGGACATGGTCTGCAAATTACACAAAGCATTGTATGGTCTGAAACAAGCTCCTAAAGCATGGTATGAAAGATTGCATAACTATCTCATTCAGATTGGTTTTCAAAGAACTAATAATAACAATAGCTTCTATATCAAGGAAGGATCAGATAACAAGATTGTTTTGGTAGAAATATTTGTGGATGATTTTTTGTTTACAAGAAATGATGATTTTTGCAAAGAATTTTCAGAGCAAATGAACAAGGAATTTGAGATGTCAATGTTTGGTAAAATTCAATTCTTTGTTGGTCTTCAAATTCAATAGAGTAAGAATGATATCTACATCACTCAATTTAAATACATCAAGGAGATACTGAAAAAGTTTGGTATGGAGGATTGTAAACTAGTTGGAACTCCTATGTGCACTAGTCTAAAGCTTACCAAGGATGATGAATCAAAAGAGGTAGATCAGACATTATATAGATCAATGATTGGAAAGTTGTTGTATGTAGTTCATACAAGGCCAGATATTGCTCTTGCAGTTGGTATTGTAGCAAGATTTTCAGCAAAACCAAGAGAGAATCACATGATGGCAATCAAAAGGATCATGAGATACTTGAAAAGCACTAAAGATTATGGATTATGGTACAAATTTGGAGGTGATATGGATTTGAAAGTGTTTACTGATGTAGATTGGGTAGGAAACATTGATGATAGGAACAGTACAAGTGGAGGATCTTTCTTTCTCGAAAAGAGGTTGGTCTCTTGGACAAGTAAAAACAAAAATTGTACATCTCAATCTATAACAGAAGCAGAGTATGTTGCAACAATAGTAAATTGTTCTAATATTGTTTGGTTCAAACAATTATTGGAAGGTATGAAGGTGGAAATCAAATAACTTGTTGTTATATTTTGTGACAATACAAATGCAATCAACATATCTAAGAATCTAGTAATGCATTAAAAAACCAAGCACATTGTAATAAAGTATCACTTTGTCAGAGAATTGGTGTAGGATAAGGATATCATATTGGAATATGTCCATACAAAAGAACAAATTGCTTACATATACACCAAACCATTACCTAAGGATGCATTCTTGTATCTCAGAGGTAAGTTAGGGGTCATTTCCCTATCTAAGGCTCATTAAAATGAAGTTTTAGTGATGCATCAAAGCACCAAGTTGAAGATTTTTCAGTTGATGCAATATAATCTGAGAACAGTGCATATGAATTAGTACTTAAGGTACATTGTTACTCATTTGGCTTGTGTTGTCTTTGGCACGTGTTGTCAAAGAGGGAGAGTATACTGTCATATCTTTCTGAAATTTGAATTTATTCGTGTAGAGTCTGCTATTTGAAAAGAAGCTATGTAATTCCTTCACAGAGGGAGATTATTGTAATTGAGAAGTTTGTCGAATAAGATCTAAGAGGGAGAAATATTTTGTCAAAAAAAGACTTGTTCTCAAATTTCATTCTATTATGACATGTTGTGTTGCCATCAATGCTAAAGAGGGAGATTGTTGGATACAATTGTTCAATTGTGTGTTGTCTTTGATGTTACACAAATGTCATATCAGTTATCAGACAGAGTCTACCGAGCTCAGATGGTCAGCAAAGTGAATTACAGAGACTACCGAGCATTCCAGAATATTACACTGTGGAGATAGTTTCTACCGAGCTCACTTGGGCATTGAAGGATTCAGTGGCAGAAGTTAGTTTCTATCGAGTTCACAAGGTCAATGAAGGAAAGTTAGTGTTTGCAAAGTTCACTTAGTCTCTAAAGGATTTTATAGAGTTCGCAATGTTTATCGAGCATCAGTTGGTTAACACTGGAAATCATTTATGGAGTAGTGTTTACCGAGCAAGGTCAGCCAATGAAAGATTTCATTATTTTGGGAAATAAAGTTTAATTGTTTAATGTAATGATTGTAGCCAAATAATGTAATAATTATTGGTAATTGTAACTTGTAAATGAGCCGACTTGACAATTTGTAATGTATAAATAAAAGGTCAACTTGTGAATTCAATAGTATGGATGAATGCAAGTGAGTTAATTGTGAAGAGGAAGGTGTGAGCAAATTTTAAAGAAGGATCATATATCCTTGAAGAGTAGCAAAGGCGTATTCGATCAGTAAGGATCTACTAAAGTAGAATAGAGATTTGTAACAGCAAAGTTTAGTTGCATCTCATTCAGGTCACTTCATTGTTACTTTTTCATCATTGTAGCAGTGATTCCTAAATCTCTTAACAAAGTTGGTTTAACAACCATTTTTGTAAATCCTTTAACAAGGTGGAGAGTTTTATTGAATTGTTCTAAATTCCTCTAGCAAGGCCACTCCTAGCAAGATGTTTAAATCCTCTAATAGGGTCACACCTAATAGTGTGTTTTGTAACCTTTAACAGGGTTGGCTCCTAATAGGGCTCACTTCAGAATAGTGAAAATTGGTAGCTAGTTACTTGTTGGTTTTTCCCATATTGGGTTTCCACGTTAAATCTGGTGTCTCTTGTGTTGATGTTATTTATTTTATGTATGCATGTTAAATCTTTGTGAATGCTTAAAGATCAGTAATAAGTCAATACACAATACATCTACCAAGTTACAACATTTTTCTATGTGGCTACCAAGTGATAGTAGTAACTAAGTTTATAAGATATCTAAGGATCTATGGATTTGTTTTTGTGGTAACTGATTCACCCTCCCCTCCCCCCCCGTCTCAGTTACTCCATCTATATTTCCAACATATGTAGGGTCCTAGCTTTTAATATTGATATATATATATATATATATATATATATATATATATATATATATATATATATATATATATATATATATATATATATATATATATATATATATATATATAGACTAATGCATCGATAGTCCCCCTTTGTATTTTTGGAAATTTTGGTTTTTGTATTAAGATATGACAGATTGTTAATGTCTTTGGGTTTTCAGTTGATCAAAGATTCTTAATCCATTTTGCATGCCTTTGTCTTTTAGGGTAGCGTAATTGAGATATTGAAGCGTCTTTAATCTTCCTTCTTTTGTTATAACATAATTTGTAATTATTAAACATTAATATAATTCTGAATATTACTACTTTCCTTGTGTTTTGGTGTCGGCTATTAGGATTTAACCATAGACAGAAATAACAATTACATGCAAATATAAACAATATCAGAAAATAATAGATCACATAGAAGAGAACACAAGACACTAGGATTTAATGTGGTTCGCTCAATCCCTGGGCTATGTCCACCAAACAACAAGTCCAATATTATTATGATCCAGTGATTATAACCTTATTACAGTCTGTAATCCCTTACAACTCAATACCACTGCAAGAACCATTTTTTGCATCACACCTTATAAACAATTCCTAACCCTAAGCCATTTTATACAAGTATTTTTGTCGCTTTAGGATTAAAATTAGTTGCAACATGTCAGACATAAATTGGCAAATAAATAAGAACCAATTGGCAAATATTATCCAATCGACAAGTAGTAGCCAATTGGCAAATAGTAGCCCAATTTTTTTCAGGACGATGCTCCGAACCCCAAAGAATTTATGAAGTATGTACAGTACTTCCTTGATCAATCACCACAAACTAACATGGGCTCATGGTATGAATCATTTTTTGATTGATGCACGTCTTTGTTTTTCTTTTGTCATGTTTGAAAAAAAAAATTGATTGTAAAAAGAGTTAAATTTAAAATTTTAGTTTCTAATGTTAAGTGGTATTCATTTTCTCTTACCCATTTTCAATCATTGTTTGATGCATATTGGTTCATAAGTGAGGCATATACCTTTTCTAGTTTGGATTTGGAAATTATCCTATAGTGATAGACATCTCTTATCAAACATTGATTTTAAGATGGATTCTCTCGAGGAACCTCTAATCTCTTTATGTGATGTCTCATCCTTTTATCCTTGCATCTTCATTTACAAAAATGATAGTTTTTTACCAACTTGTATCACCAACTTTGTTTTCTATACTTGTTGAACTAAAACTGAGATAGGAGTATAAGCAATCTTAAACTAAAAATTAAATGACCAATGAATCTAAGATCAGAAGAAGGAAACATAATCTTAAAAAATGAGATTAGAAATTTGGAAATTAATGGGATAAAGCAATGCAATTATTGATTTTCTAATATATCTAACATCTCATTTCAATTTCAGAATCAGAATAGCAAGTCAAGGAAGGCAAAAAATTTCATCTCAGTGGTATACCCAAGAAAAGAGCATCAAGAAACTAAGGAATACACTTGAAAAGACTCAAAACATTATGTATCGATCACGGTGAAAATAAATTGGGGTATGCCCCTCATAAATTTGAAACTTGTATAAGATGAAAGTCTCGAGCAAGACTGAAGGTTTTCTTCTTTGTTCTTTCTTATCAATGCCTGTTTAAATGGAGAAACAATGTATCGTTATTCTATTTTCATCTATATAATAAAAAGGCCTCGACTATTTACCGATCAAATATATATGGCTCATTATTGGAAACACAAGAACGTATAATTGTGTTATTAATTTAATCTCACTTAATTATGATAATATTTTATGTTACATTGATTTACATAGTTTCATAAGAAATTATATATATTGCTAATGGGAGTTTTAAACTCTTCTTGTCAAAAATTAAAAACAATATCTACAAATTTGAGTTATGTTTTTTAAATTATCTTAATATAGTTTTTTGTTTTGTTCTATAGGTAAGAGGCCATAGGGCCCAAGATTGTGTTTCAGTTAAAAACCATCTCAATTGGGCAACAAAAATTAGAGATGGGTAGGTATCCTTGTTATAGCCCTTACATAAACATCTTTGAGTAATTTAACCAATTTTAGCGCATGTTTTTTATTTCCAAAATTATAGCTTACCTCTTGATGATTCCTTGTGAATATAACATGAAAATTAAACTTGACTACAATCAAGTTGTTATAACAAAATGAAGTATGCTTCATAATCAAAATGAAACTTATCTCCTTTTAACTTTAAATTTAAAATCAAATAGTATATAAGGAAAAGTCTTGAAAAACCTAAAATTAAACTTCCATGAAATCAATTGAATTGATCAATCATACAGCTTGCACACAAGCACACATAACCTATCACAATAAATTAACATATTTATTTCAAAAGTAAAAGTTCTAAACCAATTTCACCCTGAGAAAAAGTATCTTACTTATACTTATCATATTAGCTTGTCTTATTAGAATCTTGTCTCCATTTGATTGCTCCTTTGTTAGCAAGAATATATGTTTCGCTATTACCTTCCCTATAAACATATTTTATGATTATTTCTTTGAATTAATCAATGATGTCTATTGCATATTCAAATTTAGAATTAAGGATACAATTTGAGGTTTCTTTTTTTTTATAATGCATTTAAGATGATTTGCGAGTCTCCTTTGATAACTAATCTGTTAATACATATCTCTCCACTTAGAGTTAAGCCTTCTATGAGGGCTTCTAAGTTGGTTAAGTCATTAGACATTACTCCTAAAGGTTTGGCACATTTAATTAGGCATGATTCATTATCTTAACAAATAATACATCCTAAACCTGCTAGTTTTGGATTACCTCTAGAGGCCCCATCAAAATTTAACTTTGACCCTATAGGACAAGGTTCCTATTTACGTTCTTTCCTAGCCATCTTGTTGGATTTTGTGTATATTATTGGTGGATTAATTAGTTTAAACCAATTTTTATGTATATCTACATCCTAATCTGAAAATAACCTTCCTTTTTATATGAGTTTTGAGATTATTGTTAGCTAGCTCAATAATAGAAGCGTACAATTTATTAAAAGGGGATGTTAGATCCATCTTTTCATTACAATTTTTTTTAAAATTCCTTTCTTTTCATAATTCCCATAGCAAAATGAAAGATGATATTTTCCATAAATTACTATAAACCTGAGAACAACCATGTTTCAACCAACTTTTAACAAAATTTAAAAGGTTATCAAGGAAAGCGATTTAGCTAATATAATTTCTTACATAACCAATTTATCATAGAAAAGGGATGGTCATAAAGAAAGTTTTCATAATTTTCTGAATCTTTTTCACAAAGTGGGCATCTAGATGGTCCTTCAAAACCCATCTTGGTAAGCCTATTTGCTATTAGAATTATCTTTTGAAGACTAGCCCAAAGGAAGATACCTACTTTTGGAAGGTATGACAGATCCCAACATAGATATAGATGGATGTCAATCTTATCCAGTTGTTGAGAATTTATTATCTTTTTGTACCCTAGGTTGAATTTATAATTTTCGTCCTTAAAGCTCTCCAAATCAGTTTCCCTTTCCTACCTTTTTTATTTGTGTGTCTATTTTTTAAAAATTGATTAAAAATATACTTTTCTTGATTTGAAAGTGGAGTTTCATCCAGGGTTTTATATTGCCATCCTTCAAACTGATTATCATTAATTTCAATTTTATAATCACTCATAATTTTACCCCACGGAGCTGAAAAAGTGTTTTTGATGTTTATAGGTAGCTTTACACTATCTGGAGAAGGGAAACCATCCCATGAATCTTCCCAAAACAAAGCATCCTGCCCTAAACTGATATCCCAAGTTAAGTTATTAGCTATTAATGGATGACAATTCACCATGAAGTTCCAAATTCTTGAACCTTTTGGAGGATTATTAGTCCTAAATCAAGACAAAGGATTATTATTGTTTAAATATTTATGATATAAAATTTTGGTCCATTTACTATAATGTTCTATAAACATTCTCCAAATAAGTTTTACCCCTAGCGCCTTATCTTGCTAGAAGAATTATTTAAGTTTAGAATCTAATTTCCTTTTTACACCTTTGGGTAGGGGAAGACATGGCATATGATATGTGGGGGTGGCCGAAAGTACCAGCTTTAGTTAACCATTTCCCTTTCCAAATTCCCATTTTTTAATCCAATTTTTCTAAAATTGTTTCCCAATCTTTATTTTCTATAATATTTTTTTCAAATTGAATACCAAGGTATTTATGTAGAAAGGTTCCTTTCCTGAATTCTATTATTCTACAAATTTCTCTCTCCACTTCCTCTTTTGTATTAATATATAAAATCTCTAATTTGTTAACATTTAGTTTTTGACCTCATGCTTCCATATATTTATTTATTATTTGCTTAAAATTTTTAGCTTCTTCCAAAGTGTTTTCTCATGGTAGAATTGTATCACCTACAAATTGTTGATATGTTATTTTAGGGACCCCCTTAGTTACTGTGATTCCTCTAATTTTCCTTTCAGTTTGAGCCTTTATAATAGCTTTGCCAAAAGTTTCTATCATAATAATGAAGGCAAAATGTGGTATAGGATTCACTTGTCTTATTCCTCTAGATATGCTAAAAATAACTTCAGGGGTACCATTTATGACAAGGGATATTTTTGGAGTTGAAATGCAGTTATATATTAAGTTGATCCAATGATGAGAGAATCCAAAAGCTTTGAGTGTTTTACATAATAATCTCTATTTCACTTTATTGTAGGCTTTTGTTAGTGTAGTTTTTTAATTTCCTAGTGGGTTATTTATTTTTCCCTATATTGCTAGTTTTTTCCTACACTTTTAATAATTTTGCTTAGGTTAATAAAGCATGTCTTATTTAGAAAGTGGTTGTGAGGTGTCACCTTCCTACATATGAGCATCCATTATCTATCTTAGGAAGATACTTTGCTATCTTTAGTCTGATAGATGGTTGCTCCTCATTGGTCAGTGTTGCCACCTCCTCCCTCTTCCTAGTCTATATAAGCATGCTACCTAGCTTGTATTTGTAATCGATTTCATTTGCATCCTCTTAATGCTATTTTGCTTCCAGCATTTGCATTACTCTCTTGGAGACTAACTCTATATTGCTATTTTGATTTTATCAGTTGCATTCATAGTTTAGATATCTATTCTTTGCACTAGTTTTCTGGGTTATCAATCTTTTCAGATTCTAACATGGTATCAGAGCTTTTCTATGTGCAAGAGTAGATTTTAGTTTCCTTATTTGAGAGATTCGGGGGGGGGCTAATAAATTTTATTGTAATTTTTTGAAAAATGAAGTATGCTCTTCTCTTGCATCTTTGGATGATCTTGAGAATCAATTTTTTTTTAACAAAAACATTTTTAATCTCTGGGGTTTCAATCTCAAATCTGACAACCAACATGCATATTTGGAGTTTTCAATCAGTATTGCAGGTTCCAGCATGTCATTGATGGACTTAGGAAGCTGATTTAGCATTTGCATGTCATATTTTGGTTGCTGGGGTCGTTTCTTAATTTTTGGAGCCATTTTTTACTATTAAAGGCATCTAATTTACACTACAACAACATATTTTGTACATCAGAAAGAAAATTGCTTTTTGGGTTTTGTTCGTAGCACCAAAAAACTATCTGGGTATCTTTTAGTTTTTGCATGCAAGCAGTATATTTTGTATAATTGAGTAGGGAAAGCTACAGCCATACCCCTCTCCATTGGCAGTCATAGATTTGAACACAGTTTTCAAATGTCTCGTTCTTGCTCATACGAACTCTGATTTTGATGATTATTGTTATGACCTTGGCTATTTTTTTGTGCTCTATCCACTAGTGGAGTTGTTTTTTGATTTTCATGCATGAATTGTTCAAAAATTATAGATTCTCAGCCGTGACTGTGCACAGTTCTCGTTTTGGAAACTTTAGAGGATCATAACTTTCTCATACGACCTTGTATCAGGATGATTCTTTTTTTGAAAGTGCATGATTTTTTGAGTAGATTGCAGTGGTGCTATTTGTTTCCTTGATTATTGTGCCCAAATTTCACTTTTAGCATATTCTCTTCATGAGGGTTTGTAATGCATTGAAATCAAGACCACTAAGTATTTCTTTCTAGTGGTAGTTGTAAATGCACTAAAATAAAATGCCAAATCATATTTCTTTTTTGGGGGGGGGGGGGGGGGGGGAGGGGGGGGGGGTTCTTTGATTGAGTAAAAAGGGGGGGCATTTTTGTGTCTAGATTCTCTTTTTTTGGCATTTCTTCATCATGGATCAAAAAAAATGCCCATCCTAACTCCATACAATTACTTTGAATGGAAATCATGCATGAAAATTCACTTAAGGAAAGTTGGATTAAATAGGATAACTATGGGACTTGAAACTGAACCTGCTAAAGATGAAGATAAGCCTAAGTGGTTTAACAAATGTGATGAGGCATATGGAACAATGTGTTTGTTTGTTTCTCTTGATTTTCTATTTCACATTGAATCTTTGAATACACCAAATGAAATATGGCTAAAGCTAGAAACACTATTTGGTACACAAGATTCAATGAGGGGTCATATGTTGGAAAATGAACTAATTAGTTTAAGTCCAGGCAATTTCAACACAATCTAGGATTTCTTCACTAAATTGAAGTCACTAAGGTTGCAGTTAAAACAATGTGCAATTGAAAAGAAAGATGAACAACTGATTCTTAGTATTCTCTCTAAGCTGAGTTCAAAATATTATGTGTTTGTCTCTACCTTCTATGCTACTAAGGGTGCACTTGGTACTCAATTCACCATGCCATCTTTAGATGATTTTGCTGTCAATCTCACTCGAGAATAGGACAAGCTAATCCAGATGGGCACTCTTAAGTCCTCTAAGTCACATGCCTTGGCTGCCAACCAAGGCACAAAAGAAGAACAAGGACAAAGTAGTAACAACAATAGTAAGGACAAGAAACAAAAGAGTAGCAAGGAGAAGAAGGATTAGATACCAGTTTCTTCAAAAGCAACTATTGATACACTATCTTCCAAGGGCGATAAGCCTAAGAAAGAAAAGGTCAAATGTGCCTATTGTAAAAGACCTGGTCATGATGAACATAAATGTTTGTAGAAACAACTTGATCACTTGACATACATTCTTGAGAAGAATAATATCAGTGTTCCTGAGTCTATCAAACAAAGTTCTAATGAAGGGTCTAACAAGGAAAAAGAAAATAGCAAGGGGAAAGGAAAGGGCAAGGCCCTTTTTGCAGTTGCTTCCTCACCATCCACTTGGGTTCTTGATTCGGGTGCTTCACACCACATGGCTTCATCTAAGGAAGAACTTGCATCCTTGGAGCCATGTACTATGGTTTCTATTTTTATGGGTGATAACACTCCTGTTGAGGTGTTTGGGTGAGGGTCTGTTGATGTGGGGGATGGGAGGTTCCATGATGTTCTTTGTGTACCCTCATTGTCAACTAGTCTCCTATCGGTATACCAGATCACTCACACAGGTTTAGGCAAGTGGGTTGAGTTCACTCCTGATTCGGTGGAGATACATGAGTTGCACAATGATTCTATAGTTGCAGTTGGGAGAGCAGATCATCAGTTATGACTTTATCTATTTTCTCACTTTGTTCCTGATCCTCCTTCAACTGTTTTGCTCACTCACTCTAATGATGTGAGTAAATTATGGCATGAGTTGTTTGGCCATCTTAACTTCAGCTATTTGCATCAGCTCAACCAGCAGAGCATGGTCACAAGGTTGCCTTCTACTTTGACATTGGAGTCACTTGGAATACATGACAGATCTTCTGATGGGTTAGATTCACCTGAACAATCTTCTACCTCCACTTCTAATGCAGAGAGTGATATAGTGGACTCACCTCCTTCCTCTCCTAGTCATCATTCATAGTTTGACGATTCTCCTCCAGATTCTCCATCTTCTAGTCCACTTTGGGCTAGACAAACCTTGTAGTCTATAGGTAATTGGGTTAGGGATCCATTAGACAATAGGAAGACTCGCTCACAATTCCAAGATGCTCCACATATCTTCATTGCTATTGCCTCGGATCCACAGTCCTTTCATGAGGTTTCTGGTATTTTTGAGTGGGATACAACTATGCAGGAAGAGTATAGTTCCTTGATGAGGAACCACACTTGGGGTCTTGTCCCTTTTCTTAAGGGAAGAAAACTTATTCAATGTAAGTGGATCTATTGGACAAAATTTGCAAGCTTTGCTGAGGTTTCTATGAGGTTTCTGGTATTTTTGAGTGGGATACAACTATGCAGGAAGAGTATAGTTCCTTGATGAGGAACCACACTTGGGGTCTTGTCCCTTTTCTTAAGGGAAGAAAACTTATTCGATGTAAGTGGATCTATCAGAAAAAATTTGCAAGCTTTGCTGAGGGTGCGAGATGCTTCATCTTTTGGGGGGGCCTCTTCCTCTCACTTGGAGTCCTAATTTTTTTTGGAGAGTCTCTTTTCTCTCTCTTTTGGGGGAATTTTATGTACATGGGTACCTCATCAGGCCTGACTTGCCGGGACCTATTTCTACATCCACCTAAGCTTCACTTATGGGGGGGTGTTAGTGTATTTTTTTAATTTCCTAGTGGCTTGTTTACTTTTCCCTATATTGCTAGTTTTTTCCTACACTTTTAATAATCTTTCTTAGGTTAATAAAGCATGTCTTATTTAGAAAGTGGTTGTGAGGTGTCACCTTCCTACATATGAGCATCCATTATCTATCTTAGGAAGATACTTTGCTATCTTTAGTTCGATAGATGGTTGCTCCTCATTGGTAGGTGTTGCCACCTCCTCCCTCTTCCTAGTCTATATAAGCATGCTACCTGGCTTGTATTTGTAATCGATTTCATTTGCATCCTCTTAATGCTATTTTTCTTCTAGCATTTGCATTACTCTCTTGGAGACTAACTCTATGTTGTATTTGATTTTATTAGTTGCATTCATAGTTTAGATATCTATTCTTTGCACTAGTTTTCTGCGTTATCAATCTTTTTAGATTCTAATAGCTTTTTGGATATCTAACTTTATTAGCATACAAGATTCCTTATTAATTTGTACTAAATAAATCAATTCTAGGATTACAATTATACCATCTAGAATTGACCTATTAGGGACAAAACATGTTTGTTCCTCTAAAATGAGGTTTAGTAGTACTTTTTAAAATCTATTGGCTAGGGCTTTTAAGAGTATTGTGTAGATTGTATTACATAAGGCTATGGGCCTTAAATCTTTTGGATCCATATGCTCAGTTTTCTCTGGAATTAAATCTAGAAATGTATTGTTAATTTTAGTTAGAAAGAATCCAAAATTCCTATTTGCCTCAATAGCCTTCGAAAGGTCATCTCCTAGAATAACCCAACATTTTTGAAAGATAAAAGCTTAACAGCCACCAACGCCTAGAGATTTATCACGGTTAAGTTGAAAAATGACATCTTTAATTTCTTATTTGGTAAATTTTTTATTTAAGATTTTATTATCTTCTACATTAAGTATTTTTCAGAATAGATCCTACCATGTTATTTTGAGCTATTAAATTTCATGATTCAAAATTTTTAAGGATATCTATCGAAGGCTTATGTTTCTTAACAAAGCCAAATTGAAGACATACATGACTCTACATGATGATACTTGGCTTTATAATGAAATCATCACCATTAAAAAAAGTGTTAGAGAGTTGCATAAGAATCTGGATATTTAAAAAACCAAAATAATTGAGCTAAAAGGAAAAATCGAGAACACTCTTGAGAAATTGATAGCTTATGAAGCTGGGCTTAGGCAACTGGTCAAGGATAGTGGTCAACAAATGAACATGATTATTGCTAGCCTATGTGTAGTGATGGTTAACATTAGTAGGAGGAACAATGATGAAATTATTTCCCCTATGCTTGTCTAGATTACTGGTGTACCAAGCAAAAAGACTAGGCTAAGCACAAAAAGGGCCATTAAAGCTGCCCCTATGTCCAATGTTGAGGGTCTCCTTTAGGACATGGTTGATATTGCCAAAGATTTGACTAATTTTGTGGAGGAGCTAGACTAGCAAGGTAATTTCCTTCTTTTGTTTTGTTGGTCCTAGTTGCTAGTCCGAGTTTTCGATTCTGTCTCTATGTGTTGGGTGTTTTCTACTGTTGTTTTTTTTTCTTTCCAATTGGATTATGTTGCTACTATTTAGGTTCTAGATCCTTGTAAAACTTTTGTTTCTTGTTGTTGGTACTGTAGGTTCCCAGTCCTTGTAAACCTAGTGGACTCTATTTCGTAAACCTTTTTAGTTTTTTGTATGGGGTTCAAAACCTATTTTTACCCTAATCCAAAACAAATATGTTTCTCTTAATTTTTGTTTCCAAAATATTTCTTGTTTTGATAGGATATTTTTTTGTTTAGCTAGAAGTTCTTTTTATTTGATATATTTTTCATTATTCATTCCTACCTTAATTATTTCTTCATTTATGTTTTTCAATTCTTCTTCATTCTCTATTTTTTCTTTAAATGTGTTATTAACATGATCTTTATTCCATTTTTTATTTTTTCATTTAATGATTTTAATTTGGCTATGAAACAAAACATCCTTGATCCTTCAAATTTCTCTTCACGTCACTATTGAGATATATTATTAAGAAATTCTTTATCTAGAAACCATATTGTTTTGTACTTAAATGGATTTCTTGATGGTTTTTGTGATTCACCTATTTCTAGTTAACCGAATAATGATCATAACCTGCATTAGGGAGAATAAATGTATTGAAAGGATGATTAAAAGATATTAAATTCCCATTAAACATAAATATATCTAATCTTTTACTACATTACAGAAGCCATACTATCTATTATTCCATGTGAAGATCTCGTTAGATGTTGGGATGTTAATAAGGTCATCTTTTGTGAACCATGCATTGAAATCTAACATAACCTGGTTCATGGTCATGAATCCACCTTCTTTTTCTATTGAGTCTAGAATTGCATTAAAATCTCTACCAATGAAAACATTTTCTTGTGGATTTCACTTTAAATAATTGCTATTCTCATTCCAAATTTCTTTCCTATTTGTTGTTGGTATTGGCCCATACACATTAATAAGTAGGAATTGAATATCACTGTTGAATCTTTTTACTCACCCCCCCCCCCCCCCCCCACCCCCCACCCATCCAATTACTATTGGATACAAGTGGAGTGAAATCTACCCTCCTTGTATCTCATATAATACCAATCCCACTAGAGGCCCCTTCTGAATCAACTAATTATATTTTCCAAGGACCTATTTTTCTTCTAAATTTATCTCCTTCTTCTTTGTTAAGTTTTGATTCTTATCTTAGTACTATATCTGATTCAAATAATGTTAAATTATGCTTGAGCAAGTAATTAGCTTCATGGCTCTGCGGGAAGGAACATCCCCTTCCATGCATTCATATAAATGTTAAACCTTTTCTGGTTTCTAGCTAGTCTCGTAGCTGCTCTAAGTTTAACTAAGGATTTCTTTCCTCTTTCTCTACTTTGTTTTCCACAAATTGGATGTTCTAAACCTTGTATGTTTTCCACAATACCAAGATTGTCTAGATTTTTACTAACGAAGCACACTTGCAGAAATGGATTCATCTTCCATTTTATTTGAATATTCTTCTTCTAATTCTTTCATATTTTTCATACTAAATCCTCTATCATCCTCATTTATTTCTCTACCTATTATTTTCTTAATTTGACTATTTTCATAATTTAATTTCTCTATATCTTGTTAAAATTCTTGTAATTTTTGGATCTCAAACTCCTCCCAATTTTGGTTTTTTCTTGCTTTGTTCATATCTAGATTATCCAAACCCCATTTATCTAGAATTTCTTTATGATTTATCAATTTCTGATTCCCTTAAAAATATCTCCACCTTAGTAGGAATATATCTACAATCACCTTCTCTTTTCTCTACGTTTTCTTGGGAAAATGAATTAGAATTTATTTCCTTTTGTTTTACATTAATATACTCTTGTATTGATATTATATCTGAATTTTTATCTTACCCTATTCCTACTAAGATTGTATTTTTATCTAATACTGATACAGTATGTCTGCTATATCTGTTAAATTGTGTTTTTCTATGTCATCCTCTAAATCCTCATCTTCAAATTCTTCCATATCCATTTCCATGATTCTCTCAACTAACCATATTTTTATCATCACTATTTCTTCACTTTCTTCATTTTCTTCAATGTCGAGATCCTTAGAGAAGTCTTTTTCATCTAAGCCAACTTTATACAAAGGAGTAGGAGAATCAAGTTGATCTATTATGCTACCTATTTCAATGTTGTTTCCTTAGCCTAAACCACTTGATATTGAACATGTTTTGTTCTAATTTCATTATTTTCAAGATTAGAAGTAAAATTTAGCTCCTTTTTCCCTTCTATATCTAGCTAGTTGCTAATCACATTTTCTTCTTTGAAAGGATGTCTACATCCTATTGGTGTTTGCCAAAACTTATATAGCTTCTAATTATTTTATTTTATTTTTCCTTAATCGGATTAAAATCTTCATTATTTGATAGCATTTCTATTTCCTAAGTTTATTTTCTTGTATTTTCTACTTCTACATTCTCTAACATTGAATTGATGTCTTCTATATTGATCTCATGATTTATCACCCTAGGTTGTTTTCTCTTTTTTGGTCTTTTGTATCTTATTATTTCCCCTATTACCTTCTCTATTTTAGATGAGCCTATGATTTTACCCCCCTTTAAATTATTTTCTTTTGTGTCTTCTTGGGCTTCTAGGTGCTTGGTATTTATGATATCTCTAATATCTTCCACTTGTATGCACCCTAAAATGGTCACCTAGACTATGGGCCCCCTTTATTCAATTTATCAAATTTTTTGAGTCAATGGTTTGCAATATTTTATTAAATCAATTCAAATCAATTTCTTTGATCAAATTGTAATTAATTTAATTATTTCAATATTTCCTAAAGGTTTGATCATTTTATCCAAAGTCTTATTTAATTAAAAGACAACCTCTCTTTTAATTAAATAATTATTTCACATTTAATTAATTAAGACAAAAACCCCTCTTTTAATTAAATTAAATATTTCCTATTTAATTAAAAGAACTATCTCCCTTTTAATTAAATAAAATCCTCTTTGAATTAAAAGAAAAATCCCTCTTTTAATTAAATAAATAAAATCCCACTTGAAAATGAAATAAATTAAATAAAAATTAAATAAATATTTTTTTATTTTCCTCTACACTTAAATGCACATATTTCTAAGTGGGATTCCATTTAATTTTCCTTCTCTTTTCTCATTGGTGGAATTTTGTCTCACATGGATCAAACTCTATTATCCCATATTGTGAGAAGTCTCTCACCTCCACATTTTGCTTTATAAGCGAGAACACTCTCCTCATTTTTGACATCCACAATTATACTATTGTTATGCTATAGGTTTGGAGAGTGATTTTTGGAGGAGTTTGAGCATTTAAGCTTTTTTTGTGGAAAAATTCTATCTTCTTGTCTTCTCTCATGCATCCATGGCTTCTATCATCATGATCCATCCTTGCATTTTCATATTAGCTTAGGTCCATATTTATTTTCATAGATTAAATATTGCATTGTTATTTCCTTTCATAGATTATATTTCCTTTCTTGCATTGATTTGCATTGTTATCATTTAGATTTGTTTTCATCTTCATTTGCATTCATATTTTGATCCTTGAATCTCTTGTTTCATGGTGTACTTGCATGAGCACAAACTAGGTCAAACTGAGGGCCTCCATCACAAACCCTTGCACTCCATGAATAGAGAGCTATGAGCCACCATTTGAGATCATTCTTGAGAAATCTTGGATATAATGACTCATAGAATTGTGTCAACATTTTATCACACATCTTTGGCACCCACCATAGGGCAACCCACCTTTACTTGCTAGTTTTAGATATTTTTGGAGTTAACCCCCTTGTTGCAGATATGTTTGGAGACAAAAAAACCCTAGATCTAAAAGATTCAATCATATCTCCCAAATGGTTTGGTGTGTTGATCTAAATTTTTTTTCAGGGTGATGATATATCAGAGAAGTTTCAGTGAAATTTTCATAATTTTCCAAGATGTTTTCAATTTTTAAAATTTTTTCTTGATTTTTCATGAAAAATCATTTTAGGGCGCAAATTAGCATTTTTCCCAAAAAAAGTATACATTTTTGGAGAGTTCTTTGAATTCTAAAAGATTGGTTCTTTGTGTTTTGATTTTAGAGATCATATTTAGGCTCAATAATTTGATTTGCAAAAAGATGGTCTATTTTGACAAAATGACTCTCTAGGGCACAAATGAAAAGATCTTTTCAAAATTCTAACATTTTTTGAAAGATATCTGATTTTTGACAAGGGTCTCTTTTCTTCATTTAGGGTTTTGGGTTTGAATTCATGACATATAGGTCCAATCTTGTTGACTAGGTTAAAAATCATGATTAAATTGCACTTTATTTGTACAAAGTTCAATGCATGATATGAGTTGTCATTTTTCATGGAATCAAATAGTTCAATATATTTTCATATGAATTTTCCTATTTCTTCATGATTTCATACACTTGATTGAAGTTTGTGAAGGTAACTTGGAGGCCTAAAGAGCAAAAAATGGAATAAATTGGAAAGCATGAAATCAAGGTGTACACATTCCAAACCCTCTCATTTGAATTATAAAAAGTGGTCATTATGTTCTTTCTCATTGTAAAATAATTTTATTTCTTTTGTAAATTTTTTGGTGTGTCTTCCCAACATGTAAAAAAGGGCTCAAAATGAATCATTGGATTTGAGCGTAAAATAAAAAAAACCCCTTTTGTCTTTTAATCCCCAAGATTTTCTTATTGATGTTTTCTTCTTGTATCCTTGTTAAGGAGTTTTAGGGGAACCTAAATAAGGGATTTTGATTTATTTTAGGGGGCTTTCCTAGAGAAGTTATCACTCTAGGGATGACCTCAACTCCCATGTTTTGACGGAGTATAAATAATGTGACTTGAATCTAAAGACAGGTCTCTTGGAAGTAGAAATATTGTCAATTTTGGCCTAGCCCCAAAGAACTTTATACTTTTGGGAAGTGAAGGTGGAGATTGAGTTACCATTTCTTGCCGACTGTTTGGCAATATTTTCTTTCATTTACGGACTTGGGTCTCATGTACCTTGCATATATCGAGGACATTGCCTAGTTGAGCTTGTACATCCTTATAGAAACTTGAATAGGTTGTTGGTGTGTTTGGTGTGCTTGAATGTTTAGAACCTTCCCCACTTTTAACAAAAGGGGATACATCCATCAAATTTATCCCTGAGGATTCTTTCCTTTTATATGCTTCAAAACCACTATGGGCTTCAAACCCTGTGCTACCAAACCTCAGTAAAGTCATGCTAATTATGAGTTCTCCTATGCCATTAAAAAGTATCTAGACTTACCTACCAAACCTCAATCAAGTCTAGATGATTATGAGTTCTTCTCTACTATTAAAAAGTATCTTGACTTACCTACTAGTTTCTCTTTTTCAAGGTCTACACCTTCTACTCCAACACATCAATTGTCTTCATCTTATAGATCCAAAGACCTCTTGAGAGAGAAAGTGAGTAATAACTCCTTTGAGAATATGCCAATATTTCATGATGGGCCTATCTTTGATCGTGATGAGAATGACAAAAATGGTCCTAGATATACTTTTGAGAGAGCTTTTACTCCTTTGAGATTTTCATATGACATGGTGCTTGAGACCTTAGTTGCAAAAAAGGATCATTACTTTACCATACAAATTTTCTACACCTTATGAATCTGAGGTAAAACCTTATTGGTGGAGAGATGATCACTATTGCAGGTACCATACATGCAAAGGTCATAAAACTAAAGATTGTATTATATTTAAATGTATAATTCAAGATCTTATTTATAATGGAATCATTGATGTTGAAATTCCTAAAGACCTATGTATTGAAGATGATTATTTTGTGCAAGATCATGTTGATGAACCTATGTCTAGTGATGGTTTCCTTGATACCTCAATTTCTTCCAATACTTATGCATCTCCAAAAACTTCAAAGCTATCCAACATTCTTCCATCAAACAAAGGTCCTAATTCTTTTCATGTAGTTCCCTATAGTTATCCTTATGGGCTACCTCTTAAAGAAACTCAAGCTAATCTAAAGTTGGCTAAAAACCCTTTTCATGCTTCTAAGACTAAACATCCTCGACCTTCATGTGGTGCTTTGTCTACTATGCCCACTTCAACTAGTCCTTCATTACCTATTCAAGATCCTATCATGAAAACCTCATTTACTCCCTTGTCCTTAGAAGTGGGTCCATGTCAAGAGGATTCGAAAAAAGATAAAAATAAAAAAGTCAAGAAAAATCAAGATCAAGCACTATTTCATCTCCTTCAAGATGTCATCCCTCCACATCCTATGTCTTATCCACCTCCTAAGTATGATGAAGACACTACTTCCACTATTTCCCTTGAGCTTACTGAAAATTGTGAACAAAGTTGTATGCCTATTTTATTCAAAGAAACTTGTCAAGATCAAAGAATCCCTTCTTGTTCTACTTCTCCATATTCACTTCAAAATTATCCTCAAGCTTCAAACAATTCTATCAAAGGTGTTGCTCCTATTAAAGATACTCATAAGGCTATTGATGGTCTTGGTCATATTGCTCACTTTAAAGATGCTAATATCCCTATTCACTATCTCTTTGCATCTGCTAAATCCATCCTTGGTCCTTATCCATCAAAGATAAAGCCTTCAAACCTTCCATCTATTTTGGGACCTCATGTTCCTCCATATCCTACTTTCACTCCTATCTCATCTCCTAGGTCCCCTATCATACCTCGAGATCAACAAAGACACTCATCCTTGATGAATTCTCGTTCATCTATCCATATGAACCAGTCATATAATCCTTATTCATTCAAAAATCCCAAGTCTTTTGGAAGCAATTTGGATGATCAATTTAAGAACAAACACAAGAATCCATTTAAAAATGAATATCACTATGTCTCATATAATCAACATGTAAATAAAAAGAAAGAACAATTATTCAAGACCACAAAGGTCTACTACCCAAAGAGCTAAGTCAAAGCAAATAGGGGTTCCTAAATCCATCATTAAAGAAATGCATTCTAAAGCATCTAAAGGAAAAGAAAAATCTAAAGCTATATGGATTCCCAAATATCTTTTGAAAGACTTGAATATTGAAAATAAATCAAAGTTGACATTCAGGCTTCCAAAGACTTCCACTCCATCTTCTTTCAAAAATATTCCTAAGAAGCTTCCAAAGGGTTCCATTCCATCCCCTTCCAAAATTCTCTTACTTCCTCATACATCTAAATTTCAAACTATTTCCTCCATGATTACTCCATCATTTTGCAACCCTTCAAGTTGTGTGTCGATGTTGATCTTGCCTACTTTCTCACCCACCCTTATGCAATATTTTCAAGCCTACACTTATCTACTATCCATATTCCTTCTATCTTTCCAAAGAATAAAACCCTTGTCCTCCATATACATTATCTACCATCTCCTTTCAATTGCCCTATTAGCATCTTTGAGCATACTTTCTATGGTCTTGTCTCATCACGACTCATCTTGCCTATAGGAGCACTATTTAAAATGAAATAACTTGAGCTCTTTCTAACAATTCAAAAAGAAAAAAATTGAAGGAAAAAAGAAAAAAGAAAAATTTGAAGATGTGCCTTGGTGAAAACTACTTCTTGTGGCACCTTCATAGCAAGAGTAAAGACAAATAAATTTGTCCTATGGTGAAAACCACTTCTTGTGGTACCTTGGATAAGTGCCATGATGAAAACTTGGCAAACATGGCATCATGCATAATTCTCCCATACTTCCTCTTTGATCTTGACAATATTGAGCTATCCTTGTGTACTGGCTATCTTATTTGTCAACTTACCTATTATGCTTTTTCATTCACTCATAGACTACATATTTACCTTTATTCTTATTACTTTATCCTACCGCTATTCTATCCATTTGACCTCTTGGTCTTGATCACACAATGAGAAACATGGTTCTTAGGCCTCTTGACATGCCTACTTTTGTTGGACTACACACTTTCATGCTATCTCAGTTATTAGTTTCCACTACTTATCCCACATGCTATCTCTTTTCATGGCTTTCTTTTCTTGTCCAACACATGTTTTATATAGTTATCTTTCCCTAGCTTGGGTACTTTTGAGGAGTCGGTCCATTAGGATCACCTTTCACTTGCTTCATACACTCCTTGCTTATCCATCATATCCACTAGCTTCTTGCTACATCATACCTTACACCTTCCTTGACAATGGAACAAAATGATGTGATCTTGCTTGAGAGTGAGTAATCTCTAAGTCATTCTAAAAATCCAAAAAAAATCATATATGATGCTGAAAAAATATCCTAAAAAGCATAAAATGTCCTGAAAAAATGATCATCTTAGTAATAAGCACTTTGATGTATCTCCAAAAAAATTATACATTTTAAAAGTTAAAATAAAAAATAAAAAATCCAAGTGGTGAAAACCTAGAAATAGATGCTACTTGAGGCCTTTGCACCCCTGTTTCTTAGCGCGTGTCCTCGATAGTTGGCCTTTCTCCATCACGCCTTGTCCTTTTTGCCTTGGTTTGGACTTGGTTTTTATCTAGGGGGCATAAATATGTTCACTTTGGTCTTGTGGCTATGTTAGTATTTAGGACACCTTGAAAATGGTGTTTTTCAACACCACTCCAACTATATTTTCAGTACAACCCCTAACATCGAGTGTTTTTCAACACTTATCAATTTGGTCTTACCTAGTTTCGCCATGTGATCTTACTTGCTTGCAAGCATTCGATCCTTATCCTCGGAACTTAGTATCAGTTAACATACCTAAAGTTTTAAACACAACATTTAATGCTTGATTTATGTTATGATATTTTCTTTTTGCACTAACTGTTATTGATTTTCATTAAGGGTTCTTGTCTGATAAGTCTCTTCAGGATGCATAGCTAGAGGACTTGGGGTATGGGGCATGTTTTTATTTGTTTTATTCTTGTAGGTATGGTCTTGAAACTCTAGAGTGTCTCTTTTTGTTCCCTTGAAACACTTGGAAGATTTGAGGCATCATCCTTGACTGCTTCTACACAACCATTCTTATGGTCATCCTGATATCTATGCCTTGATGCAAGCATGGTTTTGCTACATTAAATTAGGTAAGTTAACATCAAAGTCATCTTGACCTTTATGTATTTGATGCTTATGTTAGAATCTTTCCACATTCCAATCCGATATTAATCACATTCATATCTTCATAGTTGCACTTGTGACTAGTGATGATTGTGTGATTTTTCGATGTCCATTAATAATGGCCAATGATGAAAATAAGTTATTTAACATTCTCTAATGAATGATGAACACAAAATCCTATGTTATAGTTTCTCTTTTGCAAGTACACCTTTGCATTATTATGTAGCTTGCATTATTAGACTTCATGTTCTAGTATGCATTTTTAGGCCGCATTACGAGTTTGAGAGGGTTTTCCCTTCATTTTTCTTTTTGACTTTTAATCAACAATGGTCATGTTTTGATCTTCATTTCCTTATCTTCTTTCATGATCTCAATCAAAATTTCTATCTTAAATAGTTGATTGATTTTGGGCCATTATATTTCTTATGAAAAATTTCTTCTCTTCTTTCGGTTTCTTTCCATATCTTCCATACTTCTATCTTCCATTTTCTTTTACCCCACTTCTTTTCTTCTAATTTACCTTTGGGGCATAATATTTCATGCTTGATGATCTACCTTGGTTTTGTGATCCTTATATTTTTCATCTTACATCAAGAATTTTATCTTTTGTTCGATTTGATCAAATTTATCAATTTGTTGTTTCTCCTCCATCTCATTACAATTTCAATCACGAGGGGGCAGTACCTATCAACTTCAATCCTTGACTCAATTTATCAAATTTATCCTTGACCCTTTTAAGTCAAAATTTATTTGTATTCTTCGTCTTGATGTGTTCCTGAATCAACCACACATCTGGGTTGTTTTGTGATCCCAAATCGACCTCACACTTCAATTTCTTTCTTTGACTACATGTGTTCCCAAATCGATCACACATTAGTCAAAGAGGGGCAAATATATGCACGCTAACATGGTCACCTAGACTATGGGTCCCCATTATTCAATTTATCAAATTTCTTGAATCAATTGTTTGCAATATTTTATTAAATAAATTCAAATCGATTTCTTTGATCAAATTGTAATTAATTTATTATTTCAATATTTCCTAAAGGTTTGATCATTTTATCCTAAGACTTATTTAATTAAAAGACAACCTCTCTTTTAATTAAATAATTAATCCACATAATTAAAAAAAACCCCTCTTTTAGTTTAATTAAATATTTCCTATTTAATTAAAAGAACTTTCTCCCTTTTAATTAAATAAATTCCCCTTTGAATTAAAAGAAAATCCCTCTTTTAATTAAATAAATAAAACCCCACTTGAAAAGGAAGTAAATTAAATAAATCTTTTTTAAAAAAAAATTCTTCTACACTTAAATGCACATATTTCTAAGTGAGATTCCATTTAATTTTCCTTCTCTTTTATCATTGGTGGAATTTTGTCTCACATGGATCAAATCTCATATTGGTTGTGAGAAGTCTCCCACCTCCACATTTTCCTTTATAAGGGAGAGCCCTCTCCTCATTTTTGACATCCATGATTATGCTATTGTTATGCTGTAGGTTTGGAGAGCAATTTTTGAAGGAGTTTGAGCATTACAACTTTTTTGTGGAGAACTTCTATCTTCTTGTCTTCTTCTCTCATGCAATCATGGCTTCCATCATCATGATCCATCCTTGCCTTTTCATATTAGCTTAGATCCATATTTGTTTTCATACATTAAATATTGTATTGTTATTTCATTTCATTTCATAGATTTCCTTTCTTGCATTGCTTTGCATTGTTATCATTTAGATTAGTTTGCATCTTCATTTGCATTCATATTTTGATCCTTGAATCTCTTGTTTCATGGTGTACTTGCATGAGCACAAACTAGGTCAAACTGAGGGCCTCCATCACAAACCCTTGCACTCCATGAATAGAGAGCTATGAGCCACCATTTGAGACCTCATTCTTGAGCAATCTTGGATATAATAACTCATAGAAGTGTGTCAACATTTTAGCATACACTACTAAATCATTAGCATCTCCTCTTATTTCTAATCTCTCTTGTTTAATTTTTGTATCCTTTTTTTCTTTGAGACCAATAAGGATTTGTTTTCTATATAAGATTTCTCTTTTCCTCGATTATATTTTGGAAGTAAAGAGGCGAGACACTCCCTATTCTTCTCATTGCTCTGCTTAAGACTATAATCTTGACCCCCACCTTGATTCACTAAATGACCTCTGTTTGCTTTATCCCAAAGGGTTAGTTGGCCACTTTTATCACTTTTAATTAGTAACAAGTCATGTTAAATTTTTTAAAGTTCCTTCAAATTCTCTCTGATATATTCTATGAAAAGATTTTTCTTTACACATATCTCACATTGTTGTAATTGTTTAATGTTTTAATTAGCTATATAATCCACCTTATGTTTATTGTGCTTATGAAATAAGTTTCCTAGATCCTTAGACTATCTTTTGTGTTGATCTCCAAGTCATGTTGACTATCAGTGTCAAAGACTTAGTCATTTCCTATGTAGAGTTGGTCGGTCATCACTGTGACTGAGCCATTCAATGAAGGTTGAATAATATACTTATATTTGTTTGCATTTCAGTTTGAACCAAGCAATTCTTAGGTTGTCAAGCACCCCAGTATGGACCGAGTGCCAGTTTATGTCAAGTAAAGAAAGAAGATGTAGAGCTAAGCAAAGTTAGTACATGTCAAGTTAAATAGTTATTGTCGAGCATGCATAAGTTGAGGGACACCATGAATATTAGTTGTGACTAAGTGTTAGGATATTCATGTGTTGAGTAAACTAGTTTTGGCATATGCGTTTGTGATGATAACTATTTTTTCTGACTTCTATACATGATTTAAAGACACATAGAGACAACTAAGGAGTTGTTTATGCATTTTGTCAGAGTCATCAATCCTTATGAGGGCAACACATAACGAATCAGAAAATTGGAGAGACTAAGCAACAAAAGGGAGAAATCTAAATCATTGATTATGATCCACAACCTTCTCCAGATATTTATTTAAGGAGATTTCAAACCCTAAATCAATGTATGTGCATGGGAGATGAAGGAAAAATTGAAGAGGCAAATGTATAAGTGAAGGAAGACTATGTTTTGATGTTTAGAAGTAGAGATCAGACATAGAAACCTAGCATTGAAGGACATAATAAAGTTTATCAAATAAGGAGATCAAATCTAAACTGAAAAGAGAAGATTCATAATACATTAGAGTGCTAACTGAAGGATCAGGTACTAATACATTATAGCAAGTGAATCAAGGTAAATCTCTTAACAAAGTGGCTCTAGCAGGCCTATTCAAAAATCCTAATAGAGTTCTTACTTAGTTGTAAGTTTAAATCCTTTAATCAAGCTAGACTAAATAAGTTTTGTAAGCTCTTAGTAGGGCAAACCCCTCATAGGGTAGATCACCAGAAGTGATTAAACATTGTAGCCTTAACATGCACACTTTATTGTTGTAGTAGCGAAGATTTGTGGGTGTCACCACCACCCTAGTTTTACCTTCACCTTGGAGGGTTTCTGGGTAACCAAATTTTGTGTTACGTGTTTACATTTACATACATGTTTATGGATGTGATGCATAGTTAGATCTATTTGAATTTATGGTTTAATGATTCATGATGTTGATATGAGATGGGTTAATAGTGAATGCATTTGATTTGTTTCAAAAAGTTAAAAGTTTTATAGATCCTTATTCACCCCCCTCTCAGCATCTTACTTTCCCAATAGACTTCCAACACTCTATTCCATTGATCTCCTATATCCTAAATTGACTATTTATTGGAACACTAGAGGGTACTTTCCATTATCTTTTGTTCCTCCTTTATTTGTTATATTAGTTGAAAAATCTTGCTTGCGAGGTTTAACCAAGGTATTAGTTGGTCATGTGATGTTGCTTTCCTTATCAATTATAAGAATTGATGCCCCTGATTTACTCGATTTTGATCCCTAGTTTGTTTCTTATTCCATTTGGTAAAATTATGAAATACTTCTTTTAAGTTAGAACTTCTTTCATAAAACTTGAAATTAGTTGTCGTGGGTTTTTTGATAAGATCTAATATAATCATGTCATGAATGCAGCCTTCATATTTGGAGTAATTAATATTATAAATTTATCTCTTTTTTATTACTTTTGATGGATTAAATTCATTAAAACCTACTAATTCTCCTAAAGCCAAACTAATGTGTTTTAAAATTTGAAGATGTAATAGCTCTATTTTTAATGCTTTAATTGTTAGCCAAGTAGGGATTCAAAGCTTTTTAGCATTGCATTCACTAAAGTTTGGATTCCATTTTATGAATTTCACAAAATAGCCTTTGTAAAAACAAGTAGAAGTTGAAATAATTGATCTCTAGTTTATTTTTTCTTTGCACTAAATGTATACTAATTTGTTGGATAAAGAGGATATAATTACATGTCATGTAAAGTGATCTTTCTTTCAACCATCTAGACAACTTTGGGGTTTTTTTTTTGGTTTCCTATCCATTCCAATATAAAAATTGCTCCAAATCTTGACATTTGAACCATCTACTCTCACTATACTTATTACTATAATCAAAACATTTTTACAATCTTTGTTATTGGCCAAGATAGTTCTTGTATGATCATTTTCTCCCATGGTGATTTCCTGTGTCTTAGGGCATTCTTCCCACTTATTATTGAGTGAGATATCTTCCCTAGTTGTATTGCTTGCATCTTTTCTATGGGGGCGTAATATAAACATTTCCATTTTCTAGATTTATTCTTATTGTACTTGCTGATATAGATTTAAAAGCATCTGACTTATTATTAATTTGTGTTCATTCTTGATCCTTTTATTCTTAGGGATGGAATTTTTTTTTATTCCTTCTTGAATTAGTTTTGGCAAAAAAAATTCTTGGTTCTCCAACTATAGGTAGTTTGGATGAATTTTGAATTCTTGATCTCCATATCTTGAAACTTGTTTTGATGTGTGGATTTGGGAGTTGATTCATTTTTTCTTTCTTTGGAATCTACTTACATTGCTCATCAATGCATTACATGGTTTCAAAGTTACTTGAAATTGAGATTAATTTGTGGATCACATATCCAGTTTTATTGAAAATAATATGTCTACCTGTCTTTCACATTTGAATCCATTGAATCCATCATTTTTAACAATTATTTGTATCTTTATCGATCTACGAGATTTGATTTGCACCATATTTTTGTGTGAGACTCTTGTATTATTCACTGTCTTATTCCTTTGATGCTTCTATTGCTTCTTTCACTTCAATTCTTGAAGAGAAGTTTGCTTCTAATCCTATGTTGTTTTGCTACCTATCTTAAATAAATTTGGTTACTAAATGGAGAAAGAAGGCCAATTTTGATATGAAATAATTCACTTGCGATCACACAGCTCTTGTATTCTTGCAAGGGTTTTCTTCACAGTTTTTCTTTTGTACATTGCTTCTTAGTGCCAATGAAGTCACACTAGGTATGATTATGAATGCTCACGAAATATATTCTAAATTATATCATAAGATTTTTTTCACCTTTTACTTTTTGTTTCAAAGGTATATGATAATCTCTTCTATCTTTCAATTTCATATTAATCTATTTCCACTGCTCTTGTTATTGTTCATGGGCACTTCTAGAATTTGGGGCATACAATGTTGGAAACTATAATTGGAGCATTTTTTATGTTTTCATTAATGTCAAACTATTGGTAAGACTGAATGTAAAATCTCCTGGAGTGATATTTACTAAAAGTATGGAGTGCCATTTTTGTTAATTGATGAAGAGGATTTGAAAAGAAGAGATAATAAGGTGAGTTAGTGATGTTACTAAGTAATGAGAAGTTAAAGCATCATGGAAATATAATCGGCACTTGATACATTAATAATTGAAGCTCAGAGTTGGAACAAGTTAAAGTATCCACATGAAATGAAGAAGATAGTTGGGTGAAGCTTAGAGTTGCAACAAATCAAAAGGATAAGCTTGACCAAGTATCAGTATTGGTTAGTCAATGAAGGAGCTAAAGCAGAAGATTAAGGAACTTAAGTTGAAGCCAAACAAAATAGTTCAAGTTGAGCATAATAAAGGTCGAGTGAGCTTGTTGACGTCGAGTGAGATAGTATAGTGTATGCTAAGCTAGATAGTGATGATCAAGCAAAAGAACACAGTGATTATCGAATGATAATAAAAGTTACAGTTTGTAAAATAATTAAATTTGAGACTTAAACATTTGGAATTTTGAATTAGTCAAAGCACGCAGATGATAAGAATTGATGAGCTGGTGTATTTAATGCATGAGGAGAGTTTGTTAAGTGATTAAAGGCAAGGATTTGATCAAAACTTTCTCTAATGAGAAGAAGAACAAAATGATGGAAGGATACAATGAACTTGACCTAACCATAAGATCAACAGTGATGTTAAAGCAAAAAAAGATCATATTTACCTATTTAAGGAGGAATAAGAGATGGTTTCTAATGTTGGTTCATTGTTTATTGGTGATCTCAAGGAGAAGTTGTGAAGAGGAGAAGTGTGAAGAGTTTGGTGATTTATGATTTCTTGATGAGGTACCAAGTAGATTAGTGATGGAGATGTCAATGGAGGCTAGTCAATGAATCAAAAGACAAGTGAATGGAGATCCAAATTTGCAAAGTGATTTGTACTTTATAGATCAAACTTACTGTTACATTCTAACATTGTGGCAGGAAAAATCCTTTAATCAAGGTTGACCTAATAGTCATTTTATAAATCCTTTAATCAAGATGACATTCTAATGGAGTGATCCAAAGTCCTCTAATAAGGCCGCTCCTAACAGGGTGATTAAATCCTTTAATAGGGTCACATTTAATAGTGTGTTGTATAACCTTTAATAGTGTTGGCTCTTAATTGAGCTCACTTCAGATGAGTGAAATTGGTAGCATGTTACTTGGTTTTTTTCCCAAATTGGGTTTCCATGTTAAATCTTGGTGTCAAAGTGTTATTTACATTATGTATGCTATTTTTATAGTACTTTATGTTATTAATAGTCAAAACATATAGGAAATAGAGAGTTAAGAAATTGCATGAAAAGTTTAATTGCTAATGATATGCTATATAGACAGAGCTAATTTATGAGATTGATTAAGTTGTTTGAAGTTAGTAAAAGTTGAATTAGTCCATCTAGACCTGAGGATAACTAATTCACCCCCTAGTTATTCTAAATCACTATAACAATTAGTATCAGATCCTTGGTGCTTCTAAGCAAAGTTTGAAGGGACTATGATCAAAACATAGTCTAGGAAGATGTTGCGGATGTTTTCGTAAGTAAAAATGGGAAAAAATCCAAATTTTTATTTTTATTTTCTATGTTCTAGTATTTTGCATTTTCAAAGGCCTCCGAGGCATTTCTGAGCTTTGGTAGGGCAACAATAAATGCAAAACTCTAGAAGATCTTTACATACATTTAGACGATTCATGATTTCAAGCTACGAGTAGAAAGTTATGACTTCTACAAGTAGACATAAATTTTAATATAGATTTTTGTAGTCTTTATAGTTGTTAGAGTTTATTTTGTAATTAGTTAGCTTGTGGACTTTTCATTTTCATTTGCAAGGGATAATGGTGACCCTTGGCATCCATCAAACTTGTATGAACTCTATTTAAAAAATGAATGGATCACTTTTTGGCTTGCAGAAACATCTATCGTTGCATTTTAATTCCTTTCAATTTAGTCACAATACCACAGGTTCTACACTAGGTATTATAATCTAAATTCCTAATTCAAATTAGTGGTATTAGAGCTTATTTTCTCATGTATGTCCCATCGTACATGGTCAATTTATCGAAGGTTGGGATTGTCCATGAGAGATCTCTCAGATGATCTTCCTTTGAGATGCACACAGTCATAGATGGAAAAATAATCATCAGAGGGGATGGATGAATCCTTCAAAACACTAGTAGAAGAGGCATTAAATAAATAATGTTAAGAAATGATGGAACAATTTTCATAGATTCTTCAAAAATGAGAGTTACATGCCAGTCCAAGCAATTCAAAATTTGGTGGGCAAACCCCATTCAAGGTGCAGGTTAATTTTGATATTCCAACTTTTCAAGGGAAATTTGATGCAGATGTTGTTGATGGCTAGTTGTCCAAATTGGAGAGGTACTTTGTGTTAATAATTTCTCAGATATTGAAAAGATAATCGTCATCCTCCTCAAAGTTGAGAATCATGTGAAGTTGGCATGGGAGGTACACTTAACATCTAAAGAAATCAAAGAAGCTCGGGATGGACATGAATTTTCTATGTTATTTGATGGAAAAACCACATGGGAAGAATTTGTAGAGCATATAAAACAAGAATATTACCCTAAGGATAGCTATGAACAAAAATAGATGCAATTGCAATTACTCTAATAGAAGAAATACCAATCAGTTTAGGAGTACACCAACATATTTCATGCTCTATCTACAAATCTTAGCATCAAAGACTTAGAAAAAACATCAAGTTATGAAGTATAAGAGTGGTCTTCATAGATACATTCAGATTGAAATGGATTTCTTGATATAGAAACATTGTCTAGTTCTTTCAAATATGCATAAAAAATAAAGGAGAAGTTCAAACAAAAAGGGAGGAGGGAAAATCCAATGAACAACAAATGGAAAGGTGAAGGTAATAAGCCAATAGGAAAATAAATAGCCAAGGAACCATCTCCAGATTCACCAGCAAAGAAGACATGGGGGGTAAAGAAAACAAGGCAAGAATAAGGTATATGGTGTGAAGTCCATAAAAGTCCCTCTCATAACACTAAAGATTGTAGAACTATAAAAAAATTAATGATGGAAACCCATGAAGAAGCTATTGAATGTGAAATGAAAGATTTTGGCAAACAAAAGGAGGATGAACAAATCATTGAGGCTGACCCATATGCCACTGTGCCATTGAAAAGGTATTTTCTCATGATGATGAAGAGAGATTATTCCATTCACAAATGTGGGTAGGAGGAAAAACTTTGCATTTCATTGTTGATAGTGGCAGTCAAAATAATTTGATATCTTCTGAGACTGTAAAGAGATTGAATCTAAAGACAAAATCACACCCACAACCACATTCTATGGGGTGGGTGAGTCAAGGGTGAGATATTCAAGTAAACAAGCAATGTCATCTTCATATTCCATAAAACCATTCAAAGATGATGTGGTTTGTGATGTAGATCCTTTTCATGCGTGTGATATTATGTTGTGGTAGCCATACATGTATCATCATCATGAAGTGTATGAGTCAAGGCCATGAATCATAACAATCAAATTAGGTGGACAAAAGTACTAGATTCCAGAGGTAAGTCCCGCACATTCTGCATCTTTGATTAGTGCAAAATAATATAGAAGGTTAATAGCCCAAACTAGTACATTTGTGTTATTAATGATCCATCCTAAGGAACAAAAGAAAAATGTGTGTAATTATTATTCCATGGTGTCCATTACAACAAAACAACAAAGATCAATGGATCGAATTTTCAAAGTATTAGAATGTGTTTGACTTACCAATAGGGGTACCCTAACATTGCCAAGTTAGACACTTTATTGATTTGATACTAAGAAACCTATTGCCTAATGAGGCAGTACATAGGAGATGAGTTCTATAAAATGATGAGATAAAAAGATAGATTCAAGAATTAATTTAGAAAGGACATATCTGCCCAAGTGCATCTCCCTGCGGTAGCCCAATTGTTCTTGCAAAGAAAAAGGATGGTACATGGAGGCTCTCTATTGATTACAAATCATTAAATAAGATCACTATAAAAAAATAGATACCCAATTCCTTAAATAGATGATCTCTTAGACTAGCTTAGAGGGGCAAAATTCTTCACTAAAATTGACTTGAAATCTGGGTACCATCAAGTAACAATTGATCCAACAGATGTATGGAAGACTACTTTTAAATCTACAGAGGGAATATTTGAATGGTTGATGACACATTTTGGTCTCACAAATGCCCTAACCACATTTATGAGGATGATGAATCATGTTCTTAGGCCATTCATTGACTCATTTGTAGTTGTATATCTGGATGATATTCTAATTTTCAGTAAAACTTGGGAAAAACATCTGCAACATGTGGAACAAATACTTTCTATATTACAAGACCATGGACTCTATGCAAATAAAAAAAAATGTTATTTTGGTATGCAAAGTATTAACTACCTTGGATATGTTATTGATAGTGAGGGTGTTCATGTTGATCCTATAAAGATCTAGGTAATTAAAGATTGTCTTGCTTCAAGAAATTTCACAGAGTTGCGTAGCTTCTTAGGGTTAGTTAAATTTTATTGTAGATTTGTGTTTGGATTTCCATATTTGTCTTTGCCTTTGAATTAGTCATTACGAGGAGGTATGAAAGTGAAACTCAAGTGGACAAGCACTCAACAAAAAACATTTGAGGAGTTAAAACAAAGGTTATGTTCTACAACAGTTTTATCTCTTCTTGATTTACAATAGTCCGTTGAAATACAAACTAATACATCAAAATATGCCTTGGGAGCAGTCCTCATGCAACATGGACATCCATTTTCCTACCACAATGAGACTTTTTCTGATACAGTGCATAGATATCCCACCTATTCCAAAGAATTATATGCTATTGTATATTGGAAAAGGAGATTATCATCCACACATATCATAAACCCCTTTTATTTTTGCAAATATAAGATAAATTATAGAATGATAGGCATCAAACATGGTCAAATTATCTTCAAAAATTTCATCTCAACATTCGACATAAGAAAATAAGCACCAATAAGGTAGCAAATTATCTGAGTAGGCCTCCAATTGCAAGAATAAGTATGGTATTAGAATCATGTGGTCACCAAACAGAAAATTGGGCCCACTTGTATGTGTGAATGATTTTTACTTGCAAGATGGAATGCTTCGCCACTTTGGCCAAATCTGTGTTCCTAAGGAAGAACATAAGAAGTTAATATGGGAAGCTCACTACAATAAGCTTGTTGGTAATTTTGGAATAGGTAAGAGTTCTACTATACTAAAAATATATTTTTACTGGCCAAAAATGAAAAATGATGTGATAAAATAAATTCAAGCATGTAAAACATGTGTCATTACAAAGCCTACAAATCATAAGATGGGTTTATATTTACCACTTCCTATCTTAGATAAACCTTGACATTCAATTTCAATGGATTTTATGTCTAGTTTTTATACCACTAAACATGGGCATGATTGTGTATATGTTATAGTTCATATATTTTCAAAAATGACAATCTTGGTGGCTTGTAGAAAGGAAATCTTTGTAGAAGAAACTATAAATCTCTTTTTTGAGCATGTCTGGGTTCATTTTTGGGCTACCAAAAAGCATTATTTCAATTAGGGATAGTCAATTTCTTAGTTAATTTTGGTCTTCATTATGGGAAATGATGGACACAAAACTAACAAAGCCTACTGCTTTCCACCCTCAACTAGATGATCAAATATAGGTCGTTAATCGAATGATTAATCAAATCTTGCATATGTATCACTCCAAACATCCTCATACATGGGATGATAGCCTTCCCTATGTACAACATAGCTACAACAGGGCAATTCATAGTTGAACAAGCCATAGCACATTTGAAGTTTATCTCAAATATCAACCCTTAGCACCAATAAATGTTTCTATTCGTATTGCTCAACCTAACTTTGTACCATGCTTGGATAAGGAGAAGGACAAAGCAATGAAGTTCATTGATATAATTCATCATTTGTAGCAACAAGTTCATGAAATTTTGGAGAAAACCATTAAGAAGTATAAATAAAGGCACGATGAACATCAAACTCCTCATAATTTTTAGGTTGGGGATAAGGTATGGTTGTATTTCCAGAAGGAAAGCTTACAAGACCCTCATAGGAAGCTTCATCCTATTTGCTATGGTCCCTATAAGATTATCAAGAAAGTTGGCAAAAATGCATTTGAACAGTCCCTATAAGATTATCAAGAAAATTTGTGAAAATGCATTTGAACTCAGCTTGCCTACATTTTTGGGTGTTCACCCAGTATTGAATGTAGAACTGTTAAAGCCATATTTCCCTTCTTTACTATATATTGTAGATGCTTATGAAGAAATCAATCATATAGAGTTGAACCCAAAAGCTATCAATCCACTTAAAAGTGATTGAGTTGTAGAGGTATTCATGAAGATTTTGAGGAACCATAAAATCTATGTGTACTATGTAGTAAAAGTAGGACAATTTGTTCAACAGAGAAAATGGCTTACACATGAAAAATATAGCTTCATTTTTGCAAAGTGTGGATGAAATGGGTACCATTTCCTCTCAAGGAGGAAATAATTATCAAAACATATTCCAGGAAGATGCTAATGATGTTTTCATAAGTAAAAATGGGAAAAATCCAAAATATGATTTTTTGGTATTTTCTATGTTCTAGTATTTTGCATTTTTAGATTAATGTGAAAGGTAAAGGATTAATTATAGTAAATGATAAGATCAAATGCGACAATGCATATTGGGTTGATGGTTTGAAATATAACTTGTTGAATGTGGCACAATTGATAAGTTTAGACTACAAAGTTGATTTCTAGAACAAGAAGGTAAAGATCTATGATGCTACTAGTGAACTAATTGGAAGTAGAGAGCAAACAAGAGGTAACTTGTTCAATCTAGACCTATTTGAAGATACTTGTCTATTTGCACAATGTGAAGATGTTTGGTTTTGGCATAAGAGGCTATTTTATGTGAATTTTGAAAATTTGCTAAGCACTAGTAAGATGAAAAGAGTTAGAGGATTACCAAGATTAAGCAAACCTGATAAAGTGATGTGCAAATAATTTCTAATGGCTAAAATGAAAAAGTCTAGTTTCAAGAGCAAGATTGATTCTTGTGATGATATTTTTGAGTTGGTTAATACTAACTTATGTGGTCCTATTGGAGTGCAAAGCTATTATGGTGATAAATATTTCAATATGTTTGTTGATGACTTTTCTAGAATGATGACTGTGATGTTTCTTAAAAAAAAATCTAATTTGTTTCAAATGTATAAGTGGTAATTGGCTAGAGTTGAAAAAGAAATAAAAAAGAGTCTAAAATGCTCAAGATCAAATAGAGGAGGTGAATTCATATCATATGAGTTCAACATATCCTGCAATGACAAAGGTATTAATAAACAAATGAGTGCACCAAAGACTCCACCATATGATAGTATAGCTAAATGAAGTAATATATCAGTTATGGACTGTGTAAGAACTTTGATGATGGAGAAGGATGTTTCACAGAATTATTGGAAATAAGTTGTAAGTATTGCAGTCTACACTCTAAATTGAGTTCAAATGAAGAAAGGAAACAACAGTATAACTTTTGAACTTTGGTATGGATATACACCAAATTTGAATTATTTTGAAGTTTTTGGAATAAGTATTAGATATTGAAAGATGCAAGAAAATGTAAACTTGATGCAAAAAGTGATGAAGGCATATTTCTAGGCTAGTTTGCTAAGAGCAAAGATTAGAAGTATTCAAATTCTAACACTAGAAAGATTGTTGAAAATAAAAATGTTAGAGTTGATGATTTTGTAGAGAAAAATGAAGAAGAATGCAAGAAAGAACCTAAAGATTATAGAAACTTTGTCTATATCTATGAAGGTGAACCTAATACCTTACCTAAATTAGAAAAGATGGTTGTCAAGCATCAACTTCTAGGCATTTTCGAGGTTCTATAGAAGAATTATGTCAAGCATCAACAAACTATCGAGCATTAGGCTATAGGAGTTGAGTCATTGATAGAGATAGATGACCATCAGACAGAGGAAGTCAAGTTGTAGTTAGAGATAATGGAAGAAGTTGAACATGAAGAATATAGTGAACAACAAGAAGAAGATAGAATACCTGAACCTATATTGGCAAAGTATGTAAGAAGATATCATGCACCTGATCAAATCATTAGAGATAAAGATTTAGGAATCATGACAAGAAGAAGACTAGAGAATGATACATGCTTCTTATGTGAGTTTGAGCCTAGATCTACCAAAGATGCTTTGGAAAATGAAGATTGGATCAAGGAAACAAATGAAGAAATTGAGAAAATTGAAAAAAAACAAGACATGGACATTGGTTCCCAGACCATAAGATAAGAATGTGATTAGAACTAATTGGGTTTTTAGAAACAAGCTTAATGAGAAAGGTGAAGTCACAAGGAACAAGGCAAGACTAGGTTGTAAGGGATATGCACAAGAAGAAGTTGACTATGTTGAAACTTTTGCCCCAGTTGCAAGGTTGGAAGGAGTGAGACCTTTTCTTGCAAATGCTACTTACAAAGGATTCAAAGTGTACCAAATGGATGTCAAATTCACATTTCTAGAGGAAGAAATTTACATTGAACAAACTGAAGGATTTGTTGATCCAAGCAAAATGAGAATGGTATGTAAGTTACACAAATTTTTATATGGTTTGAAGCAAGCCCCAGAGCATGGTATGAAATGTTGCATAGTTATTTGGTGAAATTTCGTTTTACAAGAACTAACAACAATTGCAATATGTATCTAAAAAGTGAATATGAAAATAAGATATTGCTAGCTGAAATTTTTGTTGATGATATCATATTTCAAGGAAAAGATTTAGTGGACAAATCTTTTGTTGATCAAATAGAAAAGGAATTTGAGATGTCAATGTTTGGAGAGATCAAATTGTTTGTTGGATTGCTAGTTTATTAGATGAATAAAGGTATTTACATTACTCAATCCAAGTATATCAAATAAATTTTAAAGACTTTTGGAATGGAAGATAGAACACCAATTGGAACAACTATGGTGACTAGACAGAAATTGTCAAAGAGTGATGATTCAATTGAGGTGAATCAAACATTATATAGTTTAGTGATTGGAAAACCTACAATATTATACTTAAAAGAACTAACATAGCATTAGAAGTTAGAATTGTTGCTAGATTTTTTGCTAATCCTAGAGAAAATAGGATACTAAGATACTTGACAGTAACATAAGACTATGGTTTATGGTACAAGAAAAGTGACAAATTTGTTTTGAACGTTTAAAAAGATGTTGATTGGGTAGAAATTTTGATGACAAAAAATATACAAGTGGATGACCTTTATTTTTAGGAAGAAGAATGATTTCATGGACAAGCAAGAAATAGAAATGTATTTCACAATCTACAATAGAGGTTGAATATGTTGTTGCAGTAGTGAATTGTTCAACTATTGTGTGGATCAAGAAATTATTGGAAAGAAAGAATGAATAGATAACTAAACCTATTGTGATATATTGTGATAACATAAGTGATATAAACATATCAAAGAATCATGTGATGCACACAAAGAAAAATCATATTGAGATCAAGTATCATTACTTTAGAGAGGTGGTACAAGACAAAGAAGTGAGAGTGGAATATGTGAATACAAAAGAACAATTAGTTGACATACTCACAAAGGCACTACCTAAGGATGCTTTTAAGTATCTAAGAGGTAAGTTAGGGGGAATCATTCCCCTTCCTAAAGCAAATTGAGTAGAGATGTTGCATTACATCAATTGCTATGAATAGAATATCTTACAAGATTGATGCATGAGGTCACACTTTAGGAGCTGCCTAAAGGTGTGAAAACATGACATTGAACCACGAGTAGATGAAGATGCAAAGGGTTAATGATGGAGTGAAATTTCTATATCAATTAGAATAGTGACATGAATATGTTATGCATGATAAGCGAAAAGAGCTAAGGTGCACGTGAATGGTTGATGTCTTTGGCATTATTGTCAAAGAGGGAGAGAATGATCAAGTTATGAGACAAATAAAGAGGGAGACATATATGTGCTAGAGGTGTTAAAGCTTATCAAAGATGGAGATATGATAGAGATAGATGAAGCATCCTGAGCTTGCATGGATGAGAATCAGAATGAAACTAAGGAAGAGAGAAAAAATACAGAGGGAGTAGACAATACAAGTATTGATTATTTTGGATTGCATGGTAACTAGTGATGTGTTGTCATCAATTCCAAAGAGGGAGATTGTTGGAAACTAAAAATGAAGCAATTGTTATGTTGTAATTGATGTCAAATGCATTGGTAAGATACAATGTCAAATGTATTGGAGCTACGTGTATTAAAAGTGTAGAGTGCCATATTTTTTGAATGATGAAGATGATTTGAAAAGAAGAGATAGCAAGGTGAACTAGTGATGTTGTTGAGTAATGAGAAATTAAAGTATCATGGAAATCCAATGGGCACTTGATAAGTTAGTCATTGACAAGATAATGTGTTGTTCAATCAATAAATGAAGTGAAGAAGACAATTGGATGAAGCTTAGAGTTAGAACAAGTCAAAAGGATAAGCTTGATCAAGTATTAGTATTGGTCAGTCAATGAAAGAGTTGAAGTAGAAGATTAATGGATTTAAGTAGAAGTCAAAAAAAAAAGTTCAAGATGAGCATAACAATAGCCGAGTGGGCCTATTGATGCCAAATAAGACAATATAGTGTATGTTGAGCTACTTAGTGATGATCAAGCAAAAGAACAAAGTGATTGCCGAGTGACAAAAAAAGTTACAGTTTGTAAAAGAATTAAATTTGAGGCTGACATGGGTGGAATTTGAATTAGTCAAAGTGCATGGATGATAAGGATTGATGATCTATTGTATTTAATGCACAAGGAGAGTTTGTTAAGCTATAAAAGGCAAGGATTTGATCAAAAATTTCTAGAAGGAGAAGGAGAACAAAACGATGGAAGGATTTGATGAACCTAACCTAACCCTAAGATCAATAGAGATGTTTAAGTGGTTAAAGATAGAAATTACCTATTTAAGGAGGCATAAGAGATATTCTCTAAGGTTGGTCTATTGTTGATTGGTGATCTTAAGGAGAAGTTGGGAAGAGGAGAACAATAGAGGAGAAGTGTAAAGAGTTTGGTGATTTATGATTGCTTGAGGGTGTGCCAAGAAGATTAGTGATGGAAATGTCAATGGAGGTCAATCAATGAACCAATAGATGAGCGAATGGAGATCTAAATTTGAAAACTAAGTTGTACTTTACATATCAAACCTACTATTATATTCTAACCATTATGGTAGAAAAAATTCTTTAACCAAGGTTGACCTAACAGTCATTTTGTAAATCCTTTAATCAAGGTGACATTCTAATGGAATGATCCAAAGTACTCTAATAAGGCCACTCTTAGAAGGGTGATTAAATCCTTTAACAAGGTCATATTTAACAGTGTGTTGTATAACCTTTCACATGGTTGACTCTTAATAGAGCTCACTTCTGAAGAGTGAAAATTGGTAGCAGGTTACTTGGGGTTTTTTTTCAAATTGGTTTTATACATTAATTCCTAGAGTCAAAGTTTTATTTACATCTGTGGATGTTATTTTTATGCATGCTATTTTTGCAGTAGTTTACTTTACTAGCAGTCAACACATAAAGGAAACAAAGAGTTAATAAATTTCATGAAAAGTTAAATTGTTGGTGATATGCTATATAGACATAGTTGATTTATTAGATTGATTATGTTGTTTGAAGTTAGTAAAATTTGAATTGGTACATCTGGACCTAAGGATAATTGATTCATCCCCCTCTAGTTATTCTAAATCATTATAACATAAAATTCAAACAATTTCTTATTATATTGGCTTTGAGTATGATATTCATAGCTCCAATCACTTTTGATTTTTATTAAATCCTAATTTTGATCGCCTTGTAATTGTTTGATATGGAAAATTTTCACTTGATAGTGCAAACATCACCTTGGTTTTAGTTAATTTAGATCGAAATTACTTAGATTTAGTCAAAATTTATCTGTTTATCTCCATTTTCTCTGAAATTTTCTCTAGCACTTAATAAATTCTCTTCTTTCCTTGATTTTTTGTTGACTCTACTTTGGTTGTGCTTTCATTGTTTTTATTATTACCAAGCTCTTTCCTTCTTTTTAAACACTGGCTGCTTTTCAATTTTAGACTTGATTTATGCTTTGATTTTTCTTAAAAATAACAAGGTTCACAACCCTTGTTTGGTTAGACTTGATGTTACTCAAGATCTGAAATTCTAGTGTTTCTTCTGAATTAATTTACTGCTTCCAAAATTTGCCCTTTCATATCACCTTTATTATATTTAATTACCCCGTGACTTCTTTTTTCTTCTAAAAGAGATTGCTTAGCATTAAATCTATTTCCATATTTGACTAGATATATTGTTTTTGAGTGGTTTCTATCTTTTTAATAATGAAGAATAAATGGGCTTGAATTATCATTTTCTTTCTTTTTACAGACTTTATTTTGATTTATTATTTTGCCTTCTACCTTCTTTGCATTTTACGCAATAGTGTGAGCTAGTTACCCAATTATCTTAATAGAGTTACTTTGAGTTTTATTTTTTTATATGAAGGAATGCTTTCCTTCTTGTTCCCTAGAATGAATGAATGCTTTCCTTCTTGTTCCCCTTCTTTCTACTAGAGGTGGTAATTCCAGGTTGATGACACCCCTGGGGAACATAATTAAATATATTTAGATTTTGATTTTTAAGTTCTTTGTTTTATATACTATTTTTTAAGTGTTGAGTTTTATTTTTAATATTTTATTATATTAATTCGATAGTTTTTTAAAGCAAACTACTACCTAAAGGTAGCTACCTTTAAATATTCTGTAAAAGATAGAAACATACATATCCACTGTAGCTATAATCTTACCAACCTCCTAGACATGCCCTATTTGTTCATATGAGAACATACTCTCATTGACCTCCATGATACTCTCATAGGTTTCAAGATTGTTCTTTTTAATACCATTCCTCAATATATTGATAGTATTCACCTTGGAATAGTTTACCAAAATCTAAAAACTTTGTAGGGAACTTTGTGTTTGGAGATAACCTTTTTTTTGTCACAAAGCTTTATTTTCGGTTATACACTTTATTTATTTATTCTTTTTTTTTAAAAGGAAAAAGTGGCAAGCCACTACATTATTTTATTATTTTAATAATTCTGATTCAACGAGGTCAACTGGGAAAGAATCAGAAAAGAAAACCCAACATCGTCCCTAATATATACAAAAGTATAGATAGTTTAAACAAATAAATACAAGAGGTATTTCAACTACCACCCATCACAAAATATAAAGTGTCATGGCATTTTGGCAGTCTCCAATCACTATCTTCATGACAATGACCTAGCAAAGAACACAAATCTTACAAATCTATTCAATTAGATCCAAAATCACCTTAAAATGACCCTAGCTCACCAGGAAGAGGGCCCAAGCCAGTACAAAACTCTAATGAGGTTTGAATCCAGTCCAAATCCAAGTAAACTTGATCAATTAATTCCCAAAAATTTTCTTCAATCGGTAGCATTGAAGCTACATTCATACCCTTGGAAGCTGAAGCAGTAGAATCCTTCTGTAAATCAAACAAAATCTGACCTACTAACTTAATATGCTCCACCAATTGAACATCCATTAAATTTGGTGCAGATGGCAAAGCATATTTCAAATAATTAAAGCTGCCAGTGTCTACAACTTTCTTAATTGCTTCAAAAATATCAAAAAACTCATATTTATGCAAAAGTTGATAATGTGAGAACAAACCACCAACTAATGCCGCTACATTCCATAAATCGTACTTTTGCATAGCCAAAATCAGTTTATTATCAATTTATTCTTAATCTATGTTTTCTTTTAGAAAATTCAAATTTAATTTTGGGTTTTTTAATTGGATTTGGTTTTAGTTTTTAAAATTATTTTAGGTTTTTTTTTAAAAAATTAGTTTAGTTTTTAGTTTTTATAATTGTTTTAGTTTGTTTTTTTGCTCTTGTCTTTATATGTAGAGATTTTTTGAGATTATTATTTTATTGTAATCATGAAATCTCTTATTGTAAGAATGAAATCTCATTTTGTAGGCATGGGATTTGTTGGTCTAATTTTTCACAGTATAAATTTTTTTTCTGATTTTTAGATGAAAAATTATTTAAGTCTTCGAATTATGCGGCTTAGGGATCTTATCTCAGGTGATTTTGAAAGTTTTTAGATTGCTCTAATTGTGCCTTGTTCCATGTGTTGTATTTTCCTGTTAAATCATAGGGTTTTAGGTTTTGGTTTAGTATATGTTGGCACCTTTGAAAATACTGTCAAAAACCCTAGGTTTGGCTTATTAAGTTCTATCCTGGTGCAAATTTTTTTAACAAGGGGGGTAAGAAGCGAATATTCCTTTTCTTGCCTGCTTGAGCATTGTTGTTGAGTATTTTAAAAAGGGGGTTTTAATCCTGTTGTTGGATTTGATTTAAATCCACGGTTGTTACATGTTCTCTATGGCAAGATGCTCGCATGTTATGCATAGCGAGGTAGCGATCATCAAAGAATTATGAGGGATACTGAAAAGTGGAATCTGGTGCCATAAAATGTGTTGGCATCAAGACATTATGACCACGTGCCGTGTCCCAGACCTGTTAGCTTCAAGAAGAAATGCACGTGGAAGAAACCTACGAGTGGTGTCACCAGAGTTTAGATTTATCCTGCAATTTGCCAAGTTGCTGCCGAAAAATACTTGCAACTTGCCGATAGCGATATAGCGAATGCTCGAATTTTCCAAAGACGACATTCTTTGAGGTAAGAAGTAGTTTTGAGGATCTTGAGGAAGATATGGTATAGGTTTCACTTTTATTTCTCTGCAGGTTAATGTCATTCATAGCTCCTTTTTCTGGGCATCAATTTTAATGGTTATCGGGGCTCGCCATATCGTTGGCCGGATTGTTGGTATTTTTGCTAGTAGTGATTTAGCAACCCACTTGAAAGTCATGAACATAGCAAGGTCCAAGATGTATGATGTCATTAAGAAATTTGAAAATGTATATGTGTGCTAGCATGTTGAGCCAGCTCAACGAAAGCATTATCCTGGACCCACTCCCTATGTTTAAAGTACAAAGACTACTGATCGTGAGATCAAACCAGGATCAAGGGCTATCATTAACTTGCTATGGAAAAATGCTTGGAAATTGAGTGTAGTGAGTTAGCGAGTGATGGCCCACCACTATTACAGTAAATTGCTGACCACAAGATCAAGCATGAATCTACGATGCTTGTTAACTCGCTATGAAGAGATGTGCTAAAGTTATGTATAGCGAGTTAATGAGCGAGGGGGCCACCATTGTTTCCTCCAAAGGACGTTTTAAATATTTTCCATAAGATCAACGCAAAATTAGTGGTTATTGCTAGCTCGTTATAGAAAGGTGCTCGAAAGTTAAGTATAACGAGTTAGCAAGTTGATGACACGTGTCCTCAGTTATCTAGGGGCCCAGTTTGAAGCATCAGCCTTGAAGGAAAGGTACAGATGGAGGAATTTTAGTGGCTTGACTGCCAGAGTGTTAGGAAGAAAACTGAGTCATCTTATTTTTTATTCTTAGATCGTAGGATTTTACAAGGATCAATGGTGCAAGTTCATAAAAGAAAGTGTGACGCCATTTTGTTTTCTATTCTGTGCATTTATGATAAGTGAAAGTTTCGTGTGTGGGAAAAATAGAGTATAACACAAGAGATTTTCATTAATTCCAGTCCCACAAAAACAACAATTGCAAGTTTTTTGCACATAAGAGCCTATTGATTGTATTGTGTTAAGCCTGGTAAAGACGCGAAGCTATTCCTCAGTGGTTCGAGATCAATTACAGAGGTTTAGAGAAGAACAAGTTCAACAAGTCAAGTAAGTACTCGTATTGCAACTGCTGTGGTATTCCAGTTCTTTCAGTACTATCAAGATGCCTCCTAAGAAAGCATTTTCTGGGCAAGTTAATTATATGGATAGGAATGTGCATGATGATTTGTTAGAATTACTTCCAGAGTCCATCATTGAACCTGCACAAGTTAAAAAATTGATTTCCTTAAACCCTAGGCTTAAAATTGCAGATGGCCTGTATGACAAGGGGAACTGGGTTAGGGATGCAACAACTACTCAAAATGGTCTTATCTTGTTTAAAAAATGGTTTTTAGAAAGGAAGTTGTTTGCCCCACATGCTAATGTTTGGAATTTTGATTTGGGAAAGTTAGTAGTTCTGAGTGTTTTCATGGATTATGATTTGCTTGAAGCTATCGCCAAGAATTATGACCAAGCGATCAGGGTTGTGAGAAGAAAGGATGGTGTGCCTCTAGTTTCAATTACTCCTGAAGAAATTAGAGAGGTTTTTCACCTAGAACTTTTGTCAGATTACCACGTGCAAATCAATCTACCAGAATTAGAGAATGAATACAAAGCAAAGAAGGATATAATTAGGGGAGGTGTACTGAGGGCACATATTGGTACGATAGGAACTTTGCCAGTAATTACTGCAGCCTCTAGAGAGCCTTTTAAGAAGAGTCTTTTCACTTCTCAGGCTGTAGAGATATACAGGACTTTATGCCGAGTTTTTGGTGAAGATGAGCAGGAGTTCATGCCCATTAGCGTCATGTACATGATGGTTCAAATTGCTTCTTTTGGTGTAGATGTTATTTTTGATTTTGCTTCCTTTTTGGCTGAAGAGATTCACATTGGTTTAGTTGGGATTGCGAAGGGCAAGGTTGAAAAAACTTTTCGTCACTACTCTTTATTAATGCATATGTTTTTATTCAAAGGAGTGACATATTTTGGTAATGAGATGAAATTGAACAGAGAGGAGAATGGGGAAATACTGCTAGTCTAGTTGTGGAGTGCAAATATGACCTGGGATGCAAGTAAGGCCAGTTTTGTCAGTTTTGATAGGTATTTTGCTTCTAAATTGAGATGCCTCCTATTGAGTGACAATCCCAGAATCCCTAAGGTACTAATGAGTCTCATCAGGCCTATGGATAACCCCCATAACTTGAAAGTTTCACATAATTGGGGAGATATCATCCCTTACTCTGTTTCTACTATTTTAAGAATCTATGGTTTTAAAGGGAGTCCTCATGTCTTGCCCTACCAAGTACCTTTGAAAATAGGAATGGCTAAAGTTTTGTGGCAATGAGGAGGAGTAGAAGAAATGTTTTTTGTTGAAAAGGCAACTAGGGTCAATTTTCCCTACCTGCACAGTGGCCCATCAATTTGTGATTACCAAAGGAGGTTGGCTCTTTTTGCATAAAATTTTGGAACAGTATATGATGGCTATTCCTCATCCTCATTTTTGTGATTCTAAGGGATTTTTCAACCAGACATTAAGGCATATAATTAAGCTGGGACAGGTCAAGCATGATTCTTATTATCCAGAGGATATTATAAGGAATGAATTCTCATTGCAAGAATAGGAAACTAAGAAAGAAAAATGGAGAGTTTATTCTCGAGTTTTAAAATTCATTCATTGTTTTGATCAGGATTATAGTCCTTTAGATAATGCTAATATAGAGGTTGACAGAGTAAATAAGCTCATGAATAATTTCCCTAGAATAATGGAAGCTATGAATGAAAAGAAATATTTTTTTATTGATTCTTATCCTGATAAGGCTAGAGAAGTCATGAGGAGGTTGGCTTTCACTCCTAATGTAGGAGCTGGTCAAATAGTTGTACAAAAGATGCCTGGATATACTATAATTCAGAATAAAAGGGCTCTTATGATAAGGGCAAGCAAATAATAGGATCCACCAGTACAATCCAAGAGGAGAGACCTGATGAGCCTAGTCCTAAGAGGTAGAAGGTGATAACAGAAGAAAGGCCTCAAATTGAGGAATATTCACCCACTCAATCCCCTTTGAGGATTGGAGAAGAACAACTCATTGGTGAACAGATTGAACAGATGGGATCACAGGGAGGTATTTTTATTACTCAAGCAGAATTGGATGAGGGTAACCCTCCAAAACCTTCCCTCCCAAGTTTGGATCTAACTATAACATATTATAGTGGCAGAGAATTGGACCCTGTGTTAGAACAGGCAAGTCATCAATTCTTAACTAATGACAATTTTGTTAAATCTAGGGCTTTTCAGCAGTTTGCATGGAGGGCAAACATGAACATTTTTTAGGAAAAATGTAAAAGGATGAAAACAGAGCATCCAGAAATGATGAGACTTCCATTCAGAACCAAATTAAACAAGAAATGATAAAAGAATTGCAGAGTATAAGCCCCAAAGAAGGGAGGAAAATGGTCAAGGCATCTAACATTTTATTATTGCCAAATTGGGATATTGTTGATGCCTTAGTTTTTAGTTCTGTTTCAAATAAATTGACTTTGCAAGACCAGAATAAATGAGTTTTCAAGGCATTGTGATGGTCTGAAATTGCTAGAATTTTTGTGTTTTCTCATGAAAAGTACATTCAATCGGTCCAATAGAGTGTAGCTGATTTGAGTTTGATTCCATTGTACTTTCTGATAACATACTTAATGACAGAAGTAGCAATCTATTTTGGGTTTTCAATGTTTTACTATTGGTCACTGTATTAGTCATATGAGAAGGATAATACAAAAGGGTATTTGAACTATATTTGTGTCATCATTTTCTATCTCCAGTTTATGGGTTTGTTTACTTTGAAGTCATTTAAATAAGGTTTAATTTGCTGAATGTAATATGGAATGGTTGTATACTATTTTCATTGTTGCTCTTAATTCAAGAAATTATATAAATGCTTCAGTGAATCAGTAGGGTTGGTGAATTCATAAAGGGATATTTCATAAGAATGGAAATGGGTGATTACAATTGATTAATTCATTTACAAGATAATTGAATTAGATCTCTTGCCAATAGTTAATTCTTTGCCCAATGGATAAGGCACTGGTCTCATGAATCAGAAGTAAGAAGGATGAATTCTGCTACTGCATATCATACCAATTATAAAATCAAAATCATTTTTTATTCATTTTTGTTCAAGGTTATAAATGCTGGTCAATACTCATTTATATCTATTCTCTGAGTCTTAGGTAGTTGCTATTGTTAGGAATATTTATAAATTCAAGAAGACCGACAACCAGATCTACAATTAAAGGGACACATACTAGTGTGAAGATATTAAAAGAGTTGAAGTAAACTGCACATATGTTAGTGGGTAATAAATGAGAATCAGAATGAAACTAGAAAAATCTCTACACAACAGTTTGCACTAAAAAATTATCCCTGGGTATACCCACCCTAGTTTTGCAGAGCCAGAAGAGTAGAAAACCATTGTTGAAGTTGGGCCCAAATGCTTTGCACATGCAATTGTTAATAAGAATTGGCTAGTCTTTAGATTGTGTGAGTATTGTCATCTTGGTATTAAGCATTTTGTTGCTTAGTAGTTTTAAAACACCAATAAGATCTCACGTTAGGTCAATTTGAGTAAGGGTTACAACTTTAAATAAGAAAAACTTCAGGTGTCTGATGTCCATCTGCTTTGAACAGGGTTTGGAAATGAGAAGAATATTTTTTTACCAAGTGAAAAGGGAATAATTAAGGGTTATGCTACAAATTCCACAAGATTTTCTAATTAGGTGTAATGTAAAGTTTGTTAACTATGTTTTTTCTTTATTATAAAATCAGACGACAAATTTTGATAAAAGTGGGTATGTGACCTATCTTTCTCAATTTTTGTCATCGTCATTTTATGTAGTCATTGTCAGCTTTAAACTTTGATGTATTATTTTGTTGGCTTATGTTAAATTTATTTTAATTCTATAATAAATTAAATTGATGATTATAATTATATTTAGATTAGAGCTATCAAATTTCCACAATTTATCAATATATAGATTTATTTTTTGGATTTGATTGTGTGAGAATTTTCGTCATCAACATTTTAGATCATACTACATGATCTGACATCATGATGCATGCAAAATAAGAGGAGGTGAAAGGATCCTCTTCTTTTGCATGCATCTTGATGATGAATCACGTAGTGTGATTGAAAATGTTGATGACAAAAAGTTCTCACACAATCAAATCCAGAAAATAAATTAATATATTTAGATTATATATTTTTTTATCAATAAAAGGCTACTGCAAAAAAATAATTATATTTAAAAAAGTAAAATTATATTTTTGTTTTTTCCCCTTTCAAAGTGTAGGCACTAGGGGAAAAAGAATGGGGAAGAAAACCCCTAGTCTATCACAGGGCACATGCATCCTAAATGGTTTAGATTATATTTGCCTCTTATCTGTGAAGATGACTTTGAGAAGGAACACCTTCTTATATATGATAATTGGATTTATTCTATTACATTTGATAGTTGGGTTTTTATTTTCTATTATGAGGCTTCGGGAAACACTTGTATCATACATTAATTAACAATTAAATAATGGTTTACATCAAATTCGCTGATACTTCATTTCTTGAATAATTGTTACCTAGTTTTCTAGTGGGTTCTTTTTTCTACATACTGGTATGGTGTTGATATTATTAACCTATACATTCCCTTATGACTATGATAATTGTTAATACACTTTTTGGATTGTAGAATCATTAACGTGATGTAAGTTTGAAAGTGACAAAAACATAAATAATGTCTTTCTTTGCATCAAAATAACATATTTTATATTTTATAAGAGCATAAACCTTCAATTACTTGCAGTAATACAACACAATGGTATGTTCCATGAATACTAATAGAAGTAAGTAGAATTAATTAAATGATATATTTCAGATAATTAAAATGATAAAAGAGACTCCAACTCAATTGTTAAAAACTCCAAGTTCAGGGGTGTGAATGTTAAAATACAATTGGATGGATTCAACTAATAGAATTAACTTATGTTAGTTTAGCATTGCTAATGCCTATTGTATTCAAACATTGATTATTACTTCAATTAAATTTTATTTATTAGTGAACCTTTACCGTGAATAATTGGTGGATTAAGGGCGAGTTCATAACCTATAGATATTTCATTATCCTATCTGATTATAAAGACCTAAAATTATTTACATTGTTTGATAATCTCTAAAATAATATTAAGTTTTCCTTATACTTCATAAATGAGAAGTCTTATTCTCTCTACTCAATATTAAGAAATTTCTTATAAATATATTTATTTTATTTGAAATATAGACTAAGGACTCATGCTATAATACAGTCAACTTGACTCTCAAATCATAAAATGAATTGACACCATAAAACAAATTAGCAACCATATTCTAAAACATTATGAATTACTTGTTAAACTATTAAGGTTGCCTCTGTAATGTGATATGAAGTTGCAATGATCATCATCCTAATATAAGGGCCTATTTGGTTGCAAGAATTAGGGAATGAAAAATTCTACAATATTAGAATTATGGGAGTTCTAGAATTTGGACAAAAATAGTTTCTAGAATATGACTTTGACCCATTTGGTTCTCCTAGAAGATGACTGAGAAGATGATTTTTCTTTGTTTAGTTTGCATTGGTTCACCATACATGAAATTGACGTAGGGACAAGGAGAGAGGATGAAACATGTAGAATAAACTCATCTTCAAACCTTCCAATATCCTATGGTTAGAGTCAGACATGGAATATTTTTACATAACTCAATTAACCAACATAGAACACAAGGCTATATGCAACATATTATTAGGTGTAATTATTTAACTTTACATACAAAACAACAACATACCCGACTATGATACCTTCTAGGTTGTGGCCTTATACAAAATCAAGAATCACAATTTAGAGTCCAAGCTTGCATATTCTATCTCCTATCCCTTTAAGAATGCTACTTTCCTACATCTAACCAAGCTTCTTTTATAGCTAGCTAAGCCACAAGCTACCTAGTCAAGAATTTAATTACAATATAGGTCCAGTCTTGGAAGAGTAATCCAAAATCCAAGAAACTGATAACATGAAGTCATGCACACATAGAGATAGGTCCACTTGTGTGTTAGGATTCAACTCCCAACTGCACAAGATGCCACATAAGCATAGGAAATTGTGCCAATCAAAATAACATGCCTCCTTAGATGGAAATAGTAGAAAAACAGGCCTGCAAATAACAACACAGAACTTGAGAACTATGAAACATAAGAACTCACATACGTAGGAAAAGTATCTAGGATATATCCCTAATATAATATCAATTGCACACATCATGAAACCAGAAGCAAAAATGACTACTTCATGAACAACAAACTAGTACAAAAAATAAGAAATATTTTTGGTTGATGCAAGATTTCTTAAGGCCCTAGCTCTTGCATTAGACATCTGGGGTAAGAAGATAAATGATGTCCACATCAAGGCTCAAAAGCATTTTTTACTTGAATCATATAGATCCATGAACTATCTTCAACTAGTTTTCCTTTCCACTAAACAATGTATTCCATGTAATCCATTCCTCTAGTGCTCCTTATTCTAGTATTCAAAATCTATTCAATGCCTTCTTCCTTCTTCTTTGGATATTATGGATTATCAGTCAACTCACTTTTAGGCTCATGGTACTCAAAGATATTAGAAATGTTAAATATGGGCAAAATATCCATAACTCTAGGCAACTCTACTTCAAAAGAATTTCCAGTGTCAAATTTTCTCAAAATTTTACAAGTTCCAAACTTCCTCATTTTCAATTTGTTGTAGGTTCCAATTGGAAATATGTTTCTTTTCAAATGAACTATTACTTGATCACCTTCATTGAAAAATTTATGTCTTCTCCTTTTGTCATCTTGGTGTTTATATTTTTCAGTATTGTTATGCAAAGTGTCTCTTACATCATCATGCCAATCTTTTATGAAACTTACAAAATCTTCAACATCAACACTACTTTTTTCTTCCTTACTCAAGTTTCTCAGCTTTGTATTTCCTCTAGGGTGTATTCCATTATGATCTCAAAAGGTGTCTTCTTAGTACTTCTATTCACAGAGTTGTTGTAAGCAAATTCAACTTGTGTCAAGACAAAATCCCAATTTGTAGGCTTACTCCCAATTAAATATCTCATTAAATTACCCAAACTTCTATTGACAAATTTAGTTTGTCTAGCAGTTTGAGGGTGCAATGTATAACCAAACTTAAGTTCAATATCTAACTTCTTCCAAAGTTTCTTCCAAAAATATCCAGTGAACTTAGTATCTCTATCTGAAATAATTATCTTTGACAATCTGTGCAACCTCACCATCTCTTCGAAAAATAGGTCTGGTATATGTACCACATCAAATATTTTCTTGCAAGTTATGAAATATACAAAATTCATGCTTATATCCTCCCAAGGTTTGTTAGGAATAGACAAATGTGTAAGGTGAATATAAACCCAAATTATGACTAGTTCCTTTTTCTACTTGACAAACTCCACAACTTTCCACAAATTTTGTAACATAATTATATAGTTGTGGCTAATAGTATCTTTCAACAATCAACTTTAGTGTCTTATCAATCCCAAAATGTCCAACAAGTCCACCACTATGTTTCTCTTTAATGTTGTTACTTCTCATAGATCTTCTAGGTATGCAAAGTTGAATTCCTTTGAATAGCATGCCATCCTAAATGAAATAAACAATCCACTTATCCTATTCAGCTGTCAAATGGTACTTACAAGGTTTCTTGGGTTTTTCAAAATCAAGATCAATTTCATACAAAGTCTTCAAATCATCAAAACCAAGCACTTCAACTGGTGCAGGAGCACCTAGGGATTACCTAGGCAATCTAATATTTCATGTTTTTGTTGTGTGGGTGTGAGCCTTAGGGAATTTTTGATGTGTTGGATATAAGGTAATGTTGAATATAGTAGTAGTACAATAGGGATTTTGTTCATAGGGTCTCAGAACCTTTTACTAGGTACAATTAGGGCCTAGCGAGTTGTAAAGCCCTCTGATTGGCCCAAAACATGATGATGACATTATCATGAGGTCAATAAGGTCTAGGAAGGGTTAGGGTGATTTTTTTTACCTTAGTTGAGGTTCGTGGTTAAGTGTAGGAAGAAATGGAGGTCATTTGATTAAGTTGGGGAAAAGTTGCTAAAAAGATGTAAAAGTTGCATTGTGCAACTTCGCAACTTTGAAAGTTGCTTGATAAACACTATCAAGAAAGATGTAAACTTGATGGAAAAGAGATATAAGGGGAAGATAACCACAAAACCACCCTATATAAGCATGGTAAGACCTATGAAAAAGGTTGGATGCTCATTTTATGGATTCAGTGTTTTGGCAATCAACATTTTTGAAGCAATTTGTATGCAATTTCTTTGTTATTGATGACAGTAGGTAGTTAGAAGTTCAAGATCCATTTTGTAACTACTTATAACTAGTGTATCCTCTAAATTAAATGTTTATTGATTTAGTGTGTTGGTAAATAGATATTTTGATCATTTTGTTTTGTCTTTTGTGAAATTATTTTGGTTTTAAACTGTCACTAGTTTTGCCCAGGTAGTTGTTGAAGATGGAGTTCTAACTCACTTTCCCACTGTCCATTCTATATGACCTCTTGGGAATAGTGATTATATTCCATGTAAATAATGTGCATAGAAGAAAGGGCCCTCAAATGTAGATGAAGTATTTTTAAAGTCTTTCCCTAGGTGAGCCTATGGTGAGTCCGACTAGGGAAGACCACAAAGAGATCAACATTACTCGCTGAGGAGCAAAAATAGAGTCCAAATTAATTTATCACATGGAAGAAGTAAGCCTTACCAATATTCTAGGAAGTGAAGAAGATCATACCAATCCTATTAAAATCCTAAAACAATCTTGATTGTTGGAGCAACCTGTGAAGCCTAAAAAGCCTAATTTTCACCTAATTTGGGTTAGGGTAATAGATGGAAGGATAAAACCTCAAGACCCCAAAAATATTTAAGAGGATGGCTGATGAACCAATAAACCTAGAAAATATTGTAAGGTTCCTTTGGAAGGAATAGGAGAAAAACCTTATTTTCTCAGAGTAGGGACCTAATAGGGCTAATAGACCTAACAGGGGAATTTGGTGAGATCGGATAAGAAAATAAGCTAGTAGCTAGGGATATCTAACAACCCTAGTTGATTGAATTAAATTCCCTTAGGACATATCCAAACCTCTACAAGGTTAGCTAAAGCATGTGGAGAATTTAGGCCTTTGAAGATGGTTTAAGGGCTAAGGTATGTGAGCAAGAAAGTAACAAGAAGTGGAATGAACATAGCAACAAGAAGTGGAATGAACATAAAAAAATTATTGTTAAGTAGGTTAGCTTAAGGAGACTAGGGGATCCTAGTAAAAAAAAGGGCCCTATATGTTATAGGGTAGGAGAGAAAGACACCTTAAAAGTCTTTAAGAATACTAGGAGCATGAGTCAGTGATTGTTTCATCCAATTTCCCTATCATGAACCTTCATTTCTATTAGAAAACCCCTCCTACTCAAAGCATAAACAACTTTGTTTGATTAGCCACTTTTATGTTTTAGTAAAAAGGTGAAATTCCACAAATATTCTACCCATTTCATATGTCTCTGATTTAGTTTTTTTCAGACTTCCAATGTATTGCAAGGTCTTATGATATGTATACAAGACAAATTCCTTAGGCATCAAATAATTTCTCCATTTCTTCAAAGCTTGAACATTAGCATAGAATTAATGATCATAAAGAATGTATTTCTTTCTAGTATCATTCAATTTCCCACTAAAGAAAGATACAGGTCTTCCTTCTTGACTCAAAATAGCTCCAATGACATTCCCACTAGCATCATAGTCTACTTGAAAAACCTTACTAAAATTAGGCAAAGCAAGTATAGGTAACTCTATAACCTTTTGTTTTAATGTTTCAAAACTCTTATTTGATCCTTGTGTCCATTTTAAATCCTTTTTTATCTCCTCTCATAGTCTATGTCATAACATAGCATACTGAACTAAAATTTCTTATAATCTTTCTGTAAAAACTTGCCAACCCATGAAATGATCTAACTTCTCTAATAGTCACAGGTGTAGGTCATTCCAGTAGAGCTTTTACCTTTTCAAGATCCATCTTTAAACCTTTATCTGAAATCATAAAACCAAGATATACTAGTTCCTCTTTCATAAAAGATCATTTCTTCAAGTTAACCAATAACTTTTCCTCTTAGAACCTCTATAACACTTATATGATATACTCCAGATGTTCATCTTTAGTCTTACTAAAAATCATTATGTCATCAAGGTATACAATCAAAAATTTTCCCAAAAATCTCTTCAAAACTATTGTGGTCTCAAAAATAGGAGAAATGGGGATCCCCTCGTATTTTTTTTTGTCTCCTAGATCCCTGGTCCGGGGCCTGGTTCATTTTTTGGACTCCCCAAGGAGTTTGGGTTCAAGTCCCAGTCTTTGACTAAGGAAGTTTGAGGTGTCAAAACTGGGAAAATTTTGAAGATTTAAAGTGTACAAGTGCATAAATGTACACTAGTGCACATGCACACCTTGTCTAGGTGCACAGGTGTACTCAGTGTACACTTATCTCCCTTTAAAGATGTACACATGCACACTTGTGCACATGTGCACCTTTGAAGGGTGTGTAACTCTAAGGGTGCACACTTGCATAGGTGTGCACCTAAGGCCCAGGGTTTATATAAACCCCAGACCCCCTACCCTTACTTCATTATTCTTCCACACTCCCAAGTCATTGCACCTCCGCACCCCATCAAGTGCACTCCCTCTACGACTTGCACAATAGCACCAACACAAAGGTTATACCTCATCAAAATGTGTGTGCATGTGCGAACCTCCTCTCACCTAAAACCTAACCTTAATAAAAACACCTAAGACATAAAAGGTGCACACATGTGCACCTCTTCAAGGTACACATGTACACACCTTTTTGTCTCGAAAAAAATAAGATAAGTAAAAACCAAAGGAAAGGTGTGGATGTGCACCCCATCAAGGTGCACACCCTTAGTGCACTCATAAAGTCAAAAAGCCTAAGTTCAATTTCCCCCTTGCACTTACCTTGTGCATGTGCATAGTTGCATACATGCACACCTCACCAAGGTGCATAGGTACACAATTGCATATCAATGACTAATAGGGATCATTCAAAACACCTGTAAAGGTGTGCTAGGTGCATTTTTATACATATTAGGGCTTATGGGGGGGATTGGATTGGTTTTTAACTATTTTTTAGCGTTTTGGGCTAGTTTTTGATGGTTAGGTTTTGTTTTAGGTCTAAATTTTAGCTTTTTGGACTAATGTCTCATCTTTTGTGTAGATAAAATGACATCATATTCATCTTCAATGACTATAAATATTGCTCCCAAACCTATAACTTTCAAATACCAAGGTGCAACTAGAAAATCTTATTTCCAAGATAGACATGCTAAAATCAGAGACACATATCTTGGACACATTAACTGGAATAGATTCCTCACCATTTGCAACAAGCAAAAAGAAGGATCCACAATGGTGTTAACACTTATGTGATTAGGCTTAGTCAACATAAAATCACATCCAACTTTAGTACAATCATCAAAGCTGATTATGACCTTGGCAGAATATTATGTGCTTGAGGAAAAAGTTATCAAGAGTGTCAGAGGGGAGATAGTCCCGAACCTCTAACCTAGGAATATTGAGAAAGTATTCCATCTCCCAAGAGTCGATCAATATGTGAAGATAACCTTTTATAAGGCAGAAAGATGGTATCGAGAGAATGAAAAGGAAGCCAAAGAGATGATTTAATCATCCTTCCTAATAGACCAAACATTGGTAGGCCACATAGTCGACAAAGTGAAAATGAAATGGGGATACATCAAGGATGATATTGGCTATGCAATTATGCTTCTGAGTAGTGAAATGGGACTCCTTGCAAGTGGACATCTTCACACATGGATGGCCCATTTTATTGATATCATCAGGATGACAAAAGTACCAATAGACTGGGCCACTATCCTTAGTAATAATCTGCATGAGCATCTCATAGGTATGAAAGCTGACCCAAGATTCTATATGACATCATACATGGTGTAATTACTAGTGGAAAGGACCACATACTACCTAAGACCTCATAGAAAGGGGAGAATGCTAGATTCTAATGCTTGTCGCTATGTGGTGTACCCACAATTGGTAAAGAAGAAGCTCTCCGAGAAGAGTGTGGAATACAAGATAGTGAATGATGGTTTCATATTTGCAATCATCCAATTCATAGAGGGAGATTATGCCAAAAGAATATCAATAGAAGCAAGAGCTCAAATCACAAATATTGGCACCTACTACATTCAATTTTAAAAATTCACATACTTAAGGGTCACAGGCACACAAGTAAATGCGAAGAAGCTCCTGAGGTGTCCATCGAATAGGCTCATTCTACTAGAGATTGCTAGGAAACACACATATGCATATGAAAGAGTGAGGAAACAACAACAAAAGACATGGGTATGGCCAATCACCATCAGTACTTTCAAGGTAAAAAAAAACAAGACATCATGACCTTCAATTCAAAATGGGATCAATATCCCTTAGAAGAGTACAACTCCCCTCACCCATACTTCGACAATATTGAGATGGTGCAGCATCTGGTAGGGAAGCAGTTCGTGCATGAAGATGCATTGGAAGACCAATGGATGAATGCAGTAGATGGCTATGATATCCATATAAGTGATCATTGTAGGATGACTCTATATTTGATAAAAAAGGCACTCAAGATGAAGATCCTGTTGAAGGCTATGGAGAAAGACATAAAAGACATCTTGGATCCTCTATACAATAGGGACAAGATTTACAATAGGCCTATTATGAATGTAGAGATATGAAGGGATGAAAATATAGATATTAATCATAAAACAAGGAATATAATTTAGTTAACAAAGGACTAGGTCAAGAAACCTTTCAAACTTGATCGAGTTCCTCAAACTATTACTTTTCAAGCCACAACATGCCTAGTGAAGGTTAAAAGTGCAAAAGTTATAGTACCAGCCTTCCCTACTCAATCCCTAGTGAGGCTGGAATGATATATCAAAATGAGAGGGAGGTTGAGTACTTTAGGGTAGATAAGGGAAAGAATAAAAGGAAGAGGGTGTCTAGTAAAGAACAAGCTAAGCCTGAAGCTCAAGAGCTTGGACAGGAAATTGACCAAGAACTACAAGTGCCTCCACAAGAACATATGCAAGAAGAACATGTATAGCATGAGAAGGTACAAGAAGAGGAAGAAAAAAGGGTGACACCAGAAGGTACAGAGGAAGAATCCTCCCCCTCATCTCCTAAAATGGCTAGGATTTGGCCCACTATGGTGGAGACATAGGAGAATATTGAAGAAGAAAAAAAATCCACCCTTAGAGGTGCTTGAGAAAATTCCTGAAGTTGAAGAAGAAGAAGAGGATGAAAAAAATGATTATGTATCCTTGAGTCAAAGGACTCACTTAGTTGGGACCCTAGAAGTGGAAAGAAGAAGAAGCTCAACCTTGACCTCTCCATCTGCTCAAAAGGAGCATGTTCACATTTTGACATCAGAAGAAGAAAAATGAAAATGGATAGATGTAATGGAGGGACAAGGAAAAAATGTCTTTGACCTCTCTTATTTTGACTCCATGCTAGTTTGCACTAAGATGGTGGGTGAGAAGATAAGAGATACCCCAGAAGTGAATCCTTAGGAGAGGATTGGAGTTAAATTTCCCCTCTACCTCAAGGAAATCTGGGTATACCACCACCACCATCTCAAGAATTTTCATTCTCAGGAAAAGGCTCAGCAACACCACTTCCTCTTGCCACAGAATCAAAAGAACAAACAATAGAGAAAGCAGAGCCCCAATAGCTAGAAGCTGATGAAGTATTAGAGGAGGGGCAAATACTTGAAGAGCCTCAACAAACTCCTCATGATACAGAGGCTAGGACCTTATCCCAAGTAGATACAAAGACTCTAACTATTGATCTATCTCAAAAGGAGAAGACTATAGAGAGGACGGATAAGGGGAAGGTGATGTAGGAGCATCCAGTGGTGTAAGGGAAATCCTGTATCACCCAAAAGTATGCTTAATGTTAGTTTCTATTTAATGTGTTTTCATTTTTGGATACCCATTTGGGTCAATTAGAGATTCCAACTCTCATAGTTCCACTATTGATTTTCTAGGTTAGAGTTTTTGAGCACCTTGGGATATGTGCCAATGTAGAAAATAGATTATTTTGTAATTAAGCCATAATTATGATGATTTAGAGGGTATAAATTGGAGGAATGATTAAACTTGTAATTAAAGCACTTTGGAAAAAGAATCAGGTCAAAAGGATTTACGGTTTGAAAGTTATTACAGTTTTAAGTTGCTTGAGACCTCCTAAGAGCACTTCAAAGTCAGATTTGAGGCACTAAATGGCCTTGTACGGGCCCAAAAAATGGGGAATGAGCAAGGCTGGTCAATTAGGCTATAAAGGCTTGGAGAGATTTCCAAAAATATAAACAATTCATCAATTGGGATCCCAGATCAAAAGCTATGCCTCCCAGAAGTTGGACTACCAGTTCTGGATTGTTCTAATTTTGCACCGACTTCTGATGTGTTTTCTAGAACCTTCTATTTTGGTGGTGGATGCCAAATGGAATATAATAAAATGTATTCCTAACTCTAAACCTAATTTGGGTTACTTAAAGACATTTTTGGCATTGTAAATTAAGTTTTGGTGGAGTTTGGGAGATGGTACTGTAAGGAGGATTTTTCTCCAGAATCAGACAAAATTGTAAGCCCATAGGGCACATCTTTGAGTCTATTTTCAATGTACTGAATGTAATAGCATATCACTTCTGATAATAATATTCCCCTTTTCCCATTGTGTTCGTTTTGTCTTGGGCTGTGCCCTCATCAAAAGGGGCCTGCAGTAGAAACCACCTCTTTAGTAAAATACATGTCTCTAATGGGCACCACATCGGCATGGTTGAAGAGGGAGAAAAAGAAGTAGTTGGACCCAATTGTAGATGATGGAATAAGAGAGCTAATCAAGCTATCAAGAAACCTGAGCCACGTACATGTGATGCATGACAATTGGCCTTCATTATGAAGAATAAAGATCAGGAATTACATGCACGCGCGCACACACACACACATCCATCCTCCACATGCTGACATCAAGGGACTAACTCCTAAGGATTACCAAATCAAGGTCATGTTAGGAAGGCCCATAGTAGATACTACAAAGGTAATGATCACTATAGGCATGAAGGAGGTGTTTAGGCACATGGACCAAGATGAGTTTGAGCTGTTTATGTTGAGCTTCTAAGAGGCTATTTACATGGAGTTGTGGGTCCAATAGACCCTGATCATCCATAGATCACTCATGTTGTAGCATTAGAGAGAAGAGAAAAGGGTAGTGTCCAAGTGGATTCATTTTTGGGAGCATGTCAACAATGGCATGATAATTTTGAGGAAAAGGGTGTACAAATAATATAAGGCAATTTGAACTTGTTACACCATATTCAATTGAGCATGGATAAGCTGGTGTCCATAGTGAACCAAGATTTTGGGTTGATGGATGAGGTACATACTTGGGCAAAAGACCTTCAGGATTTTACATCTATAAAAGGTCAAAGGTATTGTATGCTCATGGAAGTATATACTATAGAGGAGCTAGACAAGCTTGATGACTAGATAGATAAAATATCTGTTAGGAATGAAGTTATGTAGGAATTGCATGAGGATATATAGAGGTTGAGGGATCAAACTCAAGAACAAAATTTGGAAGCAAAGAGGTATTACAATACTTCCAGCCTATAGATTTTTGAATATGAGTAAAAAATGAAGCTCAATTCAATGCAATTAGTAGTTCAATAATTTCAAATAACTTTTGAGGATGCTTTGTTAGATGAAGATATCAGGCAAGCATTTAAGACTAAAGATGTATATGTGGAACTAGACACTAAACTTTAAGATTTTGCAGAAACTCGTATAGAGGTTAGCAATTAATGACAAACTATGAAGAATACATATGGGGATTTGGATTTTCCTGAGGTTTCCTAAGTAACAAAGATTGTAGATAAATTCAAGAATAAGCATCTAGACATCGCTTTGGGGTAAAGAAGAAGAAAACCCAAATGCTAGAAGTTCAATTTTGACTCTTGGGAAAATTTTGGATTTTTTGAACTTGTCACGTAGGTGTACTTTTAGAGGTGCGCTGGCAATTTTGAACAAGTAGTAGTGTGCCAACAGTTAATTGCCAGTTGCTATTTTAAAGAGCATTACATGCACTAGAAACACATTTTGATGACAGTTCAACTCCCAAAAACATTCAAAGAATGCCAAGCTTCCATTTACCCTCAGATCCTCTTGCAGCTTCCTTCTTCTTATCTACTTATTATTTCATTATTTTAAGTCATGTAAAGGCTCATGCACCCATTAATTGATATAAACAAGGGTGGAGACCCACTTAGCACCATTTAGAGAGTTAGTTTATATATAATTAGATTTGTTTTATTAGTTTTTAGCATGAGCTGCATTTTAAGAACTCTCTCTCCTAGAACAAAGGGAGGAGATTATTTCTTATTAATACATGGATGTAATATGTACTCCAAGTCATTATTTTGATGTAATAATATATGCTATTGGTGCTCTCATTCTGAGTGTAATTATTCTTGTTGCAATGTGTTATTTTTGCAAATGCATGTTCATGAATAATAGTGGAGCCAATGGTTTTTTTGTGTTGATTTTATTGTGTAACCTTTTGGTTTTGGTGTTTGCCTCGTGTTAATGAATTTTGTTAATGTACTGAGTTGGAGAAAAGATCACCTATAGTTCTTGCATAGCTTCTTGTCTCACATGAGTGCACTTTCTATGGACTTGTGATTCGATAAGAAGTGAACCATCTTTTAGTTATTATTGAGTTCCCATCAACAATTACATCAGTGGAATTGAGGAAGTGCTGCTCCTATTTTCATTGGTTTCCTACATGATCTTTTTGACAATTTGACTTGCAGATGTGTTGTTACCATGGTTTATGTCCATTAGGAATTTCCCTTTCAAGTTATTTTCTTTAATCTCTTGTTACTTTATCTTTGTTATTTGATTTGGTAACACTTGGTTAAAATATGAATTCATATAGTTGCATCGATAAATTGCATTCATCATAAAACAAAAAATACCAAAAATGTATCTCTTTTGTGGTTACTTTTCAAAACAACAAATGAAACATCTTATCCAAAATTGGTCAAACCAGAAAAGTTCTCCTCATAAACATACACATTTATTTTCAATTGAGAAGATTCCAATAGGTCACAAGATCACCCAAAACCTTGGAGTTGATCCTAGTTTAGCTTTTCAAGAGAGGAGTTTGAAAGGATTTTTGTCATTAAGCATCATGCAAAATGAGAGCTCAACAAAAAATTCATTCATCAATCTCATAAAAGTAGTAAGTACATTGCTTAAACCATCAGGCATAAACAATAATTCATATATGCCTTCATTAGTCTTAAAATAAGTTTTCCATTCATCTCTTTCTTTGATTTTTATATGACAATATCCACTTTTCAAATCAATTTTGGCTAAGTATCTAGCGCCCACTCAAACAATCCACAATGTCATCAATCATTGGCAAAGGAAACTTATACTTTATTGCAATCTTGTTTATAGCTCTGGAATTAATGCACATTATCCATTCTCCATTATTCTTAGGTGTCACTATAGTAGGTACTGGACAAGGACTCAAACCTTCTCTTATCAACCCTCTTTTAAGAAAATCTTGCACTTGTCTATTTGATTCAACATTCTCTGTAGGGATTAGTTTATGTGATGCTTTGTTTAGTAGGCTAGCTCTGAGAACAAATCCATACAATGAATAATACTTCTCAGAGGAGGCAATCCCTCAGGTACATCCTTAGAAACAACATCTTTAAATTCATTTAACAAAGTTCTTATCTCAGGTTCATGTTCAAGTTCATCTTGTTTTTTAGTCTTCTTAGGAATCAAGGAAAGACATATGTTTTGTTCCTTCACATCTTTAACAAATTGATTTCCATTTACCAAATAAACTATTACTATAGTACAACCAATTTCAACAAGGTTCTCCATGATTCAAACCTCAAGAGAGAACTCACTCTAATACCGCTTGATGTAGGCACAAGGAGAGAGGATGAAACATGTCAAATAAACTTAGCTTTAATCCTTCCAATATCAACTACTCAATGTCACACACATTTTTTTTGGTATAGAATTCAATTAACTAACAAAGAAAACAAGGCCAAACACAACATATTATTAGGTGTAATTATTTAACTTCACATACAAAACAACATGCTCGACTGTTAGACCTTTTGAGTTATGACCTTATACAAATTCAAGAATCACAATTCAAAGTCCAAGCTTCTATCTTCTATCTTCTATCCCTCTAAGAATTCTACTTTCCTACATCTAACCAAGGTTCTTTCATAGCTATCTAAGCAACAAGCCATCTAGTGAAGCATTTAATCACAATATAGTTCTAGTCTTGGAAGAGTAATCCAAAATCCAAGCAAAGGACAACATTAAAATTGAGATATGTCCACATTTTTGTTAAGAGTTAGCTCTTGATTGCACAAGATGCTAAGTAAACATAGGAAACCACACCAATCAAAACAACATGCCTCAATGGATGAAAACAATAGGAAAATGGGATTGGAAATAACAACACAAAACTTGAGAACTATGAAACATATGAACTCCTGCACTTAGGAAAAGGATCTAAGACAAGTCCTTGACATGATATCAACTAACATGAATAGATTTCCACAATCAGATAAAGTATGAAGATGCATACTCTGGATTCAATTGTGTGCCATATTTTTGCATCCTAAATATGGTACACAATCGAATCTAGAATATGCATCTTCATATGATATCAACTACACACATCATGAAACCAAAAACAACAATGACTACTTTGCATACATCATCCTAATATAGAAAATATGAAATATTTTTGGTTGACACAATATTGCTTAAGGCCCTAGATTCTCTTGCATAAAAAATGAAACTGAAATTTTTCGTTGGTTCATGCATTCCAACATCCTTGTCTTATATCTCTTTATTTTCAAATAGAATCCACTGTACAATCTTGGAAAATCCATTAGTATCATCTTTATAAAATTCACATTCATCTTAAAATAATCCAACTAGGATGATGTTGTAGACGGTCATAACCAAAGGATGAGCTCTATATCTCCATACAAGATTGACAATATGAATGTTGTACTTATCCCTTCATCATCTAGAGAAATATTTTGATATAATCTCTTTCTCAATAAACTTGCATATGTTACATTTAGGGTGATTCATATAATTCAATGACAAAGACTTATTTAAAAACCTTGGGTCTTTCCATAGATGATCATACTTTTTGGCAACAAATTAAACTAAGATTTTTCCATTGGTAACTCAAGAATTGTGAACAACTATCATTAAATCAATATAATGTCAGCCAAAACACACATGTCTTAGGAACTATCAAGGATTCTTCACCTAATAAACTATAATCATAAAATGGTATTAACTTTAATGGTAAATGCATGAATGAAATGAAACTAATTCTTATGATATTGGGATTGGAATTATTTTCTATAGGAAATGGTTCAGAATACCTAGTGATAGTTGTTTCAAGAGAATGCAGTGACATAGTGATGATGGTAACACAAGTTTAACACTGCGAACAATGATTCATTTTCCCCCTTCATTTCAATTCCAATTCTAGTTGTCAATTATACTTCCATCTTTTTAGTGGAAGATTGGTATGCTCATTTTGGGTTCAAATTAGAATTCTAGTATTCCAATTCCAATTTTTCTTTTTGAAAAAAATGATGAATTTAGAAATTCTAGTATTCACAAATTCTAACTACAACTCAATTCCTGGAAACAAACAGTCCCTAAACTCCTTATGAAGTTAATCTTCAACTTGGAAGAATTCATGTTGATATGGAAAACAAAGGGCATGAAAGCTATCCAATTATAAAAATGAAAGCCTTATAAAAATATCTTGGAGCAAAAATGCAAGGACGCCATTATGTTATAAGAGTTCATAAGTGCCCATAGAAACTCGAACATGTAATTCTTGGCAAGTAATATTAGAGCAATGTAATGCAATAAATATTTAGATACAATATTAATGTAATTATACATGTATTTTTTATATTATATAATTATGATAGTATTTTAAATTAATTTAGATAAATTTAGAAGAAATTATATATTGTTTGCATAGGCTTTAAATTTCTTTTAGAAAAAGAAACACAATACATACAAGCTACTTTGGGTTTTGTTTTTTAACTAAATATATTTTAGATTTCATAATTTAAGTATTTTTGTTTTCATATAATATTTTTTAATAGGGTTTTGAGTTTTATTTTTAATATTTATATAAATTAAATTCATTTAAAAAAAAAGGGCTACCTAGTGGTAGCTACCTTTATATTTCATAAAAGAGAGAAGATACATATCAAGCACATAGAACATGCATCAATATCCTAATAGCCTTGACAACTCCCTAGGCATGACCTATTTATTCAAATGAGAACAAAGTATTGCTGACCTCCATGATACTCTCATAGGTTTTAAAATTATTCTTATTAATACCATTTCTTAATACATTTTTAGTATTCAACTTGGAGGGATTTGCTAGAATCTGCTCAATAGGGAAGGCATCTGCTACTAGACCCATGATTGTCATCTTGCTAACATTCTATAATCCCTGGAGAGCCATGTCAAACATACTATTATTTACCATTTTGTAAATTGAATTCTTTATTTATTTAAATCATCAAACATCCTAGCCATCGTATACACCAATTTACCTAACAGAGCATTGACGTGGATGTGTGTAAAGAATGCCCCTATAAAACAAATGCCACATCAACATTCTCCATAAAAAAAGGAAGATTCAATGAGAATCAAGGTCATTTGAATATTGACCAGTCAACATTAATTAATTATCATTAAATTTAAAATAAATTCATTGAACTTAATATATACCAAATAAACCATAAGTCATATATCAGAATACCGAGATGTACTAGACATGTAAACTATTTTGACAGAGTCTCCAAAACTTGCTCAAGAAACACGAGGGTGAGAATATTGTAGGAGTGCTTTACCACCCTACCATGAAACTATTAAGCTCCCTCATAATCTTTCTTGACATGACAGATACCCATCCCAACATCGATGAAGACTAAACAAGCAAAACTAAGACGAGAGTAATGGAATTTTGTACATATTTTCTATAATATAATTAGAAGTTTCCATTCATGCTTTAGCAAGACAAGTAACCCAACCTTTAAAAGACAATGCAAGATAACAAATTTCAATAAATTACATAGGAAAAACATTTTTGACTTAATAGTTTTCTTCTCATGTGTCCATCAAGCAGTATATCGTAGGATAAGGAAAACTTGTTCCAATATCAGAACTTCATCAGGTAGTTTAATCTTCATTTCATAATAATCAGGTAGTTCATTCACTCTCATAGTGACCTATAGTTTAATTCAATGTAATCATGTCACAATAAACCTAAATAATGACCACACTGCCAATAAGCATTAAAAGGCTAAATTATGTGTGCATCATTTCTGGTTATCTTATCCAAAGAAGACAAACACTACTATGTGTGCAAACAATAACATCTATTAATTATAACTATAAAATCACAATATTATAAATTGGACCTTCACTTAACAAGAGAATGAGTTAAACAAAAGTATACTTCTCTTTAAATTCCATATTCTACACAATATTTCTCACACAAGGAAATTAATGAGTATTGAAGACACATCTCATAATCCTTATTTTGTAGGAATACATACTTCTTCATCTCTAAAATCACAATATGACATTTTTTGGGACACTTCTAAAATGTAACATTCATCACCCATAGAAAATCATGATTTCATTTAAGAACTAAAGAGTTATACAAGGGTGCATCTTGAATGCATATAAATGATACTCTAGGAATAAGTCAACTCATCAAACACCACTCTGTAAGGTAGAAAGAAAGTTGTCAATTTATCCATTCCAAATGAACTAATAGAAAAAAAAATCTCCTACTCATGCACCAATCTCATAGATGATATTCCAACCATTCATTTTCAAGCTAAGTGAGAATAATAACACTAAAAGATGAGATTTCAAAGCAATTCCATTGGTCCTAGTGTATTCATCCAAGGAATATCACACAAGAATATTAAATTTCAAAGACACTCTCCCCCTCACGAAAATGAGAAAAGTGTGGATCTACTACTCCTTATAGGTGTTTGGTGAGCATACCTAGATGATTCCCTAAATTATACAGATCATGTGATAGATGATATTGTACTTGATTGGTGTACCTATTGGTCCATGTCCAACATTGAGGTAAACATTTTATATGATTCTCACTAAGGTATGACAATTTATATTTATATTTGATACAAACATATGATGGGATGAAGTTTTACATGTAGGTTAACTTCTTGAGTATATTCGTTTATGACATATTCATGTGATGATATGTTGTGTTTGACAGTTTGGTCAATAATTGACTTATGAAATATAATTATTATTGTATCTAGCATTTGAAGTGAAGGTCAAAAATGATAATGAAGTGGTACAATTAATTAGAAGGTACTTTATTTATTTTTGATTCGACTATGTGTAGCCAACTTTTCACTTTGTCTTGAATTGAATTTTGGTCCTATGTGGCAAGTATATGGAAATATGGTCTTCCTGTGAGAAATATATACTTCTTTTAACTATTTTTGAGAATAGTTTGCATTGGTACTATGCATATATCATGATCCACCTTTTGTGACTTTTGTTTCAAAGGAAGTCATAAACACATTTTGACTCAATCAAATGGTTCAATGCACGTCAACTGATGATTTAGAAGTTTTGAGTTGTTTGTTTCAGACTCCTAATTAATATATTGTACAACATAGATTATTCATTATATATTTGGCTTAGACTCATGGTCGATGTATGTGGTGGATTTAGTTTTATTATCTAATTGGATGAGGTCTTTGAGTCAATGTTGCTTGATACAATCGACTGTTTGGCCTTTAAATCATTCATTTACTTATCATATTGGCTAGATATATGACACTAATTTTGAGCTAAATGATGCATTATGATGTATTTACAATGGATATCAATTTTTGCAAGCATTTGTATATAAATGTTAATGAGTACATTGATGGATGTTATATGTGAATGTTGTTATATATTATGAAGATTCAATTGATGATGAAATAGATATTATGTGATTGTATTTCCTGATTATGTTTTATATTAGTGTGGATATTAGATGGTAAATATGGCTAATTATTTTTTCTACTCATGATCAAGGTGTGATTAAAGATAAGTTAAGAGTAAAAAATTAAAGGATTTTTTTTGACTTTTGATATTTAATTTGATCTCCTTGAGCTACTGACATTTTGAATGGACTAGAAGTACTATGAGTGTCTATGTATGAGTATGTTAGGAAATGGATATAAAGTATCTACTAATAGGGTCAAATCCATGTGATACCAAGGTATGATAATTGAGCACATGCATGTGTGCGATATCATGTGATCTTAAGAAAATATTTAATTTAATTTTGAGAATCATTTTGATAAGGAAGTATTTGATTAGGTATTTGATTTTATTTATGATATACGATGGACTGATATCTTTCTGTTATTCCTATAATGCTATAGAGGGAATGCCACATCATAAGAAATAAGGAATACTATCAGATATAGGTAATTCTAACCTTGTAAAATTGAAGGATGGTAATGGAATTCATACACTCACATAGAAATATTTTCAAAATTATTATTTGTTAAATGGGTTTATTTCAAGTATGTGATTATCTTCTCTTAAGTCATGTTTACATTCAAATTGTGTTAGTATTGTCTTTAAAAATGTTGAGATGGGTTGGAGGGCCTATGTCATGGAAATGAGAAAAGTGTGGATCTACTAATCCTTATAGGTGTTTGGTGAGCATACCTAGATGATTCCTCAAATTATACATATCACATGATAGATGATATTGTACTTGAATGATGTACTTATTGATCTATGTTTGATGTTGAGGCCGACATTTTATATGATGCTTACTGAGGTATGACACTTTGGATTTATATTTAATACAAACATATGATAAGATGAAGTTTGACATGTAGGTCGACTTCTTGAATATATTCATTTATGACATATTCATGTGATGATATGTTGTGTTTGATAGTTTGGTCAATAATTGACTTATGAAATATAATTATTATTGTATCTAGCATTTGACACGAAGGTGAAAAACAATATTGAAGTGGTATAATTAATTGGAAGATATTTTATTTATTATTGATTCATTTATGTGTAGGCAGATTTTCACTTTGACTTGAATTGACTTTTGGGCCTTTGTCACAAGTATCTAGAAATATGGACTACTTGTGGGAAATTGAACCTTCTTTTAACTATTGTTAATAATAGTTTGCATTGGTACTATGCATATACCATGATCCACATTGTGTGATTCCTATTTCATAGGAAGTCATCAACATCGTTTGACTCAGTCAAATGGACTAAAGAAGATCAACTGATGATTTGGAAGTCTTGAATTGCTTGTTTCAAACTCCTAGTCAATATGTTGTTCAACATAGATTAGTCATTATATACTTGTCCGAGACTCGTGGTTGATGTATGTGGTGGATTTAGTTTTATTATCTAATTGGATGTAGGACTTTAGGTCAAAGTTTCTTGATACAATTGACTATGTGGCCTTTATATCATTAATTTAATTATCATATTGGCTAGATATATGACACTAATTTTGAGCTAAATGATGCATTATGATGTGAATACAATGGATGTCAACTTCTACAAGTATTTATATATAAATGTTAATGAGTACATTGATGGATGTTATATGTGAATGTTTTTATATATAATGAAGATTCAATTGATGATGAAATAGATGCGATGTGATTGTATTTCCTAATTATGTTTTATATTAGTGCAGATATTAGATGGTACTTATGGTTGATTATTTTTGCTACTCATGATCAAGGTGTGATTAAAGATGAGTTAAGAAGTCAAAAATTAAAGAAAAAATGTTGACTCTTGATATTTAATTTGATCTCCTTTAGCTACTGACATTTCGAATGGACTAGGAGTACTACAAGTATTTATGCATGAGTATGGCATGAAATGGATATGAATTATCTAATAGCAGGGTCAAATCCATGCGATGCCAAGGTATGATAAGTAAGCATAGGTATGTGTGTGATATCATGTGACCTTGAGGTAGTATTTAATTTAATTTTAAGAATCATTGAGATAAGGAAATATTTGATTAGGTATTTGATTTTATTTTTGATATACAATGGATTGATATCTTTGTATTGTTCCTATAATGCTATAGAGGGAATGACATATCATAAGAAAGGAGGAATATTTTTGGAGAGAGGTAATTCCGACCTTGTAAAATTGAAGGATGGTAATGGAATTCACACACTCACATAGAAATATTTTCAAATGATTAATTGTTTAATGGGTTTATTTAAATTACGTGTTTATCTTCTCTTAAATCACATTTACATCAAATTGCGTTGGTATTATCTTTGAAAAATTTGAGATGCGATGGAGGGCCTACCTCACGAAAATGAGGAGAGTGTGGATCCAATAATCCTTATAGGTGTTTTGTGAGCATACCTAGATGATTCCTTAAATTATATAGATCACATGGTAGATGATATAGTACTTGAATGATGTATGAATTGGTCCATGTCTAATATTGAGGTCAACAATTTACATGATGCTCACTGAGGTATGATACTTTGGATTTATATTTGATACAAACATATGATCAGATGAAGATTGAAATGTAGGTAAATTTATTGAGTATATTAATTTATGACCTATTCATGTGATGATATTGTTAGCAAGAATACTAATGCTATGGGGGAGCATTGCAGAATAGTATTATGATTGTGTTTTTCATTAATGACAACATAGCAATAAGTTTGCAAAAGACTGACAGAGCAACATATTGAGATTCATATGTTAAAGACATCACATTGTGTATCTACCTATGTGTAGTTACCAACATATACTACAACATATATTTGACATTTTGGCTAGTGTACAGAACCTAATTCGACATCGTACAAAAGATATTGATAATTTATAGAGAACCACAAGAAAACATAGTAGTGAAAAAATAGTTTTTGTTGTATGACTAGACTATAGAGCATTTATTTGGAATTAAGAATTGCACAATTAATTGAAGGTAGCAAATTGACTACTGATGGCATCAACAAGTGCGTAGGTACAAAAGTTGTACGTGTGGAAGTTTGGGTATAATTGTGAGCCGACACCATTAATTAAATATGTATTTTAGTTAATTAACGTATGGTAAAGTATGGAGCCAACTCAAGGAATTAATGTCAAAGTGTGGTATAAAGGGAAGACATTTTTCAAGGTTTGGAGATCATCATTGAGATCGAGAAGCAAAGGAGACTTTCAAATTATGAAGTAGAGGAGCAGAGTAATTTGCTAATGCATGTAAGTGACCTTAAGGGTTACCGTTGATGGATATAGAGTTGCAGATCTGATTGCATGATTTGAAGGTGAAGAAGTCTAATGTATTGGACAGAGAAAGAAGTGAAAGAATGTCACATATCTATTATTCTAAAAGGAATAGTACCAAGATCAATTGGACAGTAGATTCATTGATATGATCCTGGAGCTGTTTGGGTAGTGGGTTCAGCTACCTTTCACAACTCCTAATAGGGTTGGAATCTCCTAATAGGGATTCAAAGTCTCCTAAGAAGGACTCTTGTACAAAGTGTTGTAATAGAATCCTAACAGCGTCCATCCTCTACCAAGGAATATTCAGATTAGTACATTATTTTGTGAGCATCATTCCCACCAGGTTTTTCCCTTTGATCAAGGGTTTCCCTAGTCAACATATCTGGTGTAATTATGTATGCACATTTATTTATGGTTGCTGTTTACTTTGGTTGAATGATTAAGAATTGTTTAAGAGGTTTAATTTTCAAATTACTATATAACTAATTCACCCCCCCTCTCAGTTGTATTGGTGGACTACTATTTCTAATAGATATGTTGTGTTTGATAGTTTGGTTGATAATTGATTTACGAAATATAATTATTATTGTATCTAGCATTTGAAATGAAGGTAAAAAACCATAAACAAATGGTACAGTTAATTGGAAGATAATTTATTTGTTATTTATTTGACTATGTGTATTCAACTTTTCTCTTTGACTTGACTTGACTTTTAGGCCTATGTGGTGAGTATATGGAAATACAATATTCTTGTGGAAAATAGATCCTTCTTTTAACTATTTTTAAGAATAATTTGCATTGGTACTATGCATATATCATGATCCACTTTATGTGACCCCTATTACATAGGAATTCATCAACAAATTTTGAGTCAGTCAAATGGGTCAATGCATGTTGACTATTGATTTGGAAGTCTTGTGTTGTTTATTTTAGACTCCTAGTCGATATGTTGTTCAGTTGATATGTCGTTCAACATAGATTAGTCATTATATATTCATCTTAGGTGCATGGTCGATGTATGTGGTGGATTTAGTTTTATTATCTAATTGGATGAATGACTTTGGGTAAATTTTGCTTGATACAATTGATTGTGTGGCCTTTATACCATTCATTTACTTATCATATTGGATAGATCTATGCTACTAATTTTGAGATAAATGATGCATTATGATGTAATTACACTAGATGTCAACTTTTGCAAGAATTTGTATATAAATATTAATGAGTAAATTGATGGATGTTATATGTGAATGATGTTATATATCAAGGGGATTCAAAGCATTCAAAGTCTTCTCAATAATAAGTTTATCATCTCTCACAACTAGCCAAGCCCAACCAAAACCAAATTGTGTGGCTGCAACTAGCTTGAAATCTTTTAGAAATTGATCATATGAACAGAAATCCTTTTCAATCAGCTTCATGATCTTTGCTTTTGTATTTTTCCCTCCTCGAGGTTTCATGCATCCCCAAAAGAACTCATGATTCTAGGCCCAATGCTTATACCAAAAATTTCAAAACTAAATATGATTTTTCCCAACTCGATACCCCCTGAAAAAAAAACTATCCCCAACCAAAATGCTATAAACTAAACAAATTCATAGCAAATATGTTAACTAATTCAATAAACTTCCCAAGAGGAAGATTGGAGGTGCACATTATTAGGTTTGTAATAAACTACTTTTCTTTTTAACAATCATCTTCAAACATTAATGCCAATTTAATTTTATAAATGATAAGAATTTTTTAATAATAAAGTCTATGTGGCAATAAGTTCACTGATTTAGTTAGTTTGAGGGAAGATGAATTGTGACAATGTATCACTCGAGAAGAAAAGCATTGCTTAAAATCCCCTTTAGAGCCTCCATCATCACATCTCCACAAAAAAAAAGAAAAAAGAAAAGCCACAACCTCATCATAGTCTCAACCTATGTATGGAATTACCACTTCTTGCACAACCATATCATTTAAGAACATAATAATGAGGATACACTACTAAATAGGCTAGCTCAGTCAAAGGCGATATTCCTTCTGCTCATCCTAAAATATATAAATCTCGTACACCATATATCTTTTGAGATTTTTTCTATTTGCAAAGAGAGTATCAAAGGGATAACCCCGTAAACTATCAAATTGTTATTGTACCCATTCGAAGGGAAAGACCTTCACATCTCCCCACAACTTGAGAAAATATAATTCATTCCTATTGTTGGATGACATCCCAATTGCATTCTGAAGATACATGTTTGATTGTAAACTCTATATATCCTCCATTATCTCCACAATGGCATTGATCCACATCCTAGACTTCTAGCTAGGAGCTTCACCCAACTCAGTAGCTCGAACCACATTCATTAGGTTCCCTTCAATGTCCATTGAAAAAATATTTCACCTATTATAGAACTTTAGACAACTAAGAAAAGCCATGAATTGTGCATCTTAATTTGTTCCATCTAGTAGTTTAATAGAGCCTCTTCAAACATTCATTCAACATTGTCTCTTATAATGAATCTATCCCAGATAAACCAAATTTTCCCTTTGAGGAATTTTAAATAAATAAATTTAAGTTGACCTGAAGGCCATATTTGCATCATTCATTTGTTACAAAATATAAATCCATCTTCTTCATTACTTTAACTCTCTTATTAACATGTTCACACGTCCCCATCTCAATGTCATATATCATAGGCTCCTCCATACTCACTTTATCCAAGAAAATCCTCACATTTATCTCCTCTCTTATTGATATGTTCACACATCCCCATCTCAATGAAATATATCACATGCTCCTCCATACCCACTTTATCCAAGAAATCCCTCACATTTATCTCTCTCCATATATGTTAGACAATTTGAGAAGGGATATAAACATACCATAAACCGCTCCAAACCAACTCTAGATGATGAGTGAATCAAATTTCAAAAACATCTCTTAAGGTACTATGGAGTGAGCCTTTCCACATTATTTTATCCATAAAATAAACACAACATTTAGTCGCATAGATGTATGTCACAAAAAGATGGTCCATGTTTTCTTCATGACCATTCTACATCATACAACTTAAGAGGTTGTGGAAGGCCAACCTCATAAATTTAGAAGATATATATATATATATATATATATATATATATATATATATATATATATATATATATATATATATATATATATATATATATATATATATATATATATATATATATATATATATATATATATATATATATATATATATATATATATATATATATATATATATATATAACTCCACTTGAAATATCTTTCTAGGAATAACAAATAATATGTACAAGTTACTTTGATTTTTATTTTTTAATATTTTAATAGAATTACTTTGAGTTTTAATTTTTTGATTAAATATGATTTAGATTTAGATTTTTAAGTATTTTTATTTTATGTAAAGTTTTTTAATAAAGCATTTAATTTAATTTTTAATGTTCTAATAAACGAAATTATTATTAATTTGATAGATACAATTACGATTATATTTAGATATATTATTAATATAATTATATATTTTATTTTTAATTATAAAATATATTATTAAATAAAAATATTTGCAAAAGCCAAAAGCCAAAAGCCAAAATCCATTAATATTTTATTAATATTAAATAATTGGTTCAAAGGATCATGGAGGAAAGTACAAGAAAGAAAACCTCCAATCATTATCGACTACAAAAAAACAAAAAAACAAAAAAATAAAAGAAATAACTCGATCAAAGTAACTAAAAGAATATTATTGATTTAATCTCATAAAATTATGATATTGTTGGAGAAAATTTTGTTACTTCAAATTTTAAGCAAGAAATTGACTCCAAAATCTTGAGGAAGTGTAGCCAAATGCTTACAACAAATAAATGGGAAGCCTAATTATGACAAAATCCATTTATGAATTTTAGAGGTAGAAATTCCTCATGTATGATATGCAAGGAATATAAAATATGTGTGCTTTTAATCAAAAAGTGAGGGAAAAAATGATCATGCATTTAAACTAAATAAATCATACAACTGATGAAGTGAGTAATCAATACAAATGAAACAAATATCATTCATATAAAGCCTTTGATGGTGCAAATAGGGGAAATAAATTTGTAGCACTCATAGTTGTTATTCAAAGATAACATAACACACAACTTTGAAATATTATCTCAAGGTAATTCATAAAACACACAGAAATAGAGTCCCAAGGAATGACAACACAAAAGTTTGGTGTGCATTCATATTGCTGGTGAACAATTTTTCCTTAAGTTTGCTAGTATCTTTTATAAGCTAGAAAAAATAACTCACAACAAATGAGTTCTTTACTTTGGAAAATCTTTGTGTTCAAAGGCACAACTCCCTTCTTAAAAGATTAATCATTATAACTTTTATTACAAAATAATTAAAATACTTTCTCCTTTAACCTGAAAGAACTAAAGGAAAATAAAAAATTCTTACATAAACATGAAAGCACATTGCATATTTAAAGATGATAGTCTCACAAAAAATGACACGCAAAATATACTAGTGAGTTTCTCAAATTCTTGATCAAACTTACTAAAAAATAAGAAATGAATGCATATAACAATTGACAAAAGAAAGCAAGAAAACTATTGGCTCATGGCCCCTAGATTACTAACTATCTACCAACTATATTTCAAGCATCAACATTCAACTCTTGGTTCACAGGGAGACCACCACCCGCTTCCTTCTAGGATTTGTGTACTACCAGAAAGTCAATCAAGTCTTTTGTTGAGGGACTCCAAGTTATTCAAGACAAAATTTACACATCATCACAATCTAGGTGACACATTCCAATATTTTATCTTGCACTTCCAAATGGTCAGTGTAGATGATCATCATTGAATTAGGTATGACGACTATGGTCAGGTCCTTAACAAAGACCTCCTTTTCTTTCATCAATGCCTCTATCCTTGAAAATAAAGCTGATTCCACTTCTTTTAACCTTTTATATTCTTGACTTACATTCTCCATAATCTTGATATCAATATTTATTTAAAGAATTCATCTCTTTATGCAACTCTATGCACTCCTCTAGGCCTTGCTCAATTACAATGTTCCTCCATTTTAGATTGGCTATAGCTATAAATAGAAAATATGCATTAAAAGTCACCTCTAGTCTCTTAGCTAAAAAATTGTCCACGCCATACTCTTGGATTTCAAAAATATAAATGATATATTCATCTCACTTCACTTTCTCTAATTCCTAGGAATTTGTCTCTGATTCTAAAGTGACCATCACCTTTTCTATTCTTGCATTAGTGCTAGTGAAGTGAGAGAAATAACCAACTCCTTGGGTATTCACTGCAACTATCCATTCATCATATGTATGAGAAACTAACCCGTCTCTCTTGAATTGTTCAATGAAGCTCTGATTAGTGGGAGAAGTAACATCTATAACAAATATCATATTAGGTTAAAATGTATTATGCCATCATATACAAGGATTGTTTAATCGCTTGTTTGTCCTTTTGGTCCTTCCAGATGTGTCGTGAAATCTTTGTGTTACCAATAGTCCATATTTTCATGTCTGTCACTTTGGATCCAAGCCAAGGACAATTTTCTCCACTATATAGTCTTGCACCATCACATTTTCCAAACTCTTATGAATTCTTGGCCTTAGAACATCAGCTACCCCATGCCTTGTTTCTTCATCAACCTCCAACATAGTTTTAATATTGGGACTCTTAACTTTAGGAATCTTTCCCAGGAACTTGATCACAATATCCTCCACAGGAAGAGTTGTAGGGCCTATTCTTCTCTTTTTTCTTACAAACAAGTCAAACCAGTAATGGATAAAAGAATTATCCTTGGGGGAGGAGTTTGAAAAACATGGGATGTCCCAACAACCATTGAAATCAAAGTATTGGATCCTTCTACAACCTGCTTATTCCCTTGATCCATATCACCGCTTGAACTCCTAGCTATAGAGTCTTCTCTTAAGTCTAGCTCAATTGGTCTTGTATGAGTCTCTTCAGCTAAACTTTCTTAACTGCTTCTCTTTCTACTACATGAATGGGTCCACTTGATTGAGGGAGGGAATTGAAGTGAACTTTGAACAATAGGTTCAAGTTCAATTCTCAACTTCTGAACACCTATAGTGGGAGAGGGGACAACTTCATTAGTATTACAAACAAGGTGAGTCAAATTGGAACTAATAGAGGCTTTCTAAACATTAGAGACAACTAGCCTTGGTTCTGACTATCTATTATTTGCAACCCATTATTTATTTCTTGTAATATTAGGTAGAGTTCTATTTTGCAAGTCATCATCTTTTGGTATTTACCAAATCAACCATAGGCAAAGGATAGGCTTCAATCTGTTCAACACATATGGGGTGAACCACTTCCTCATTTTTCCCTTCAACAAATCTATAAATGTCCAATTGAAGGTTTAAATCCTTGATCTATTTCAGGGTAAGCCTTGACCACCACCATTTCCTAACCTCATAGTCATCTTTGCAATCCACCCAAAAATATTCTATTTGAGGGATGTGGGAGAAGGATGAGCACATTTCAAAAATATTTCAAAGAAAAATCCTGGTTGTCAAAATTGGAACATGGAGTGTAGAATGAGAGGTTCATGGTCTTAATTTTTACATTAAGGCTAAAAACATCTCGATCAATCTTGCACCAGTAATGTCCAACCTTAATGGAAAGTTGTACCCAAAGCCTTTCTGGGCCTTGCATGTTTTCTCCACTTTTGCCAATTTTCTGCATACTTTGACCAAAACATAACAATCTAGGCACTACTAGGGAAACCTCAAAGGTTTTACTCTATACCCTCTTATTCTCAAATATGTGAACTTTGGAAATTGAGTAAAGAAACTACCAAAAATGGTAACCAGTTGAGCTACTTCTCCTAACAACCTCCCATTTTCCTTCCCTTGGAGATTTGAAACTAACTTGGCCAAGAAAGTGTCTTGAACCTTTTTGAAACCTTTTGGACTTCTTATCTTTTGTAACAGAGGCTTGATGGGTGAAACCTTTCCATTCTCTACCATAGGCTAGAATATAAAATAGGTAGGATGACATATAAAATCCAAAAGTTCTAGACACCTAGGAAAGCTCCTCCAATCTCACTGCTATGATATTAGCCCAATCAATGAATTCTTCCTTCCCCAAAATGGCTTGGATGAAAAAGTACATCCAATTATCCCAATGAAAGGCATGCATATTTTCTTTTACTATGTTCAACAAGGTTATAATATCCATAATGTTAGGTATCATGTGTTCCTTGGTAAGAGGACATGGGAGACATAAACCACCTCTTTCTGGTTTGAGCACCCAACTTTGAGTAATTATAGTATTGAACTCGTTGACATTAGTCGTGAATTGGGTATAAGATGAACTAATAGTCCAATCTTCATACACCTCATGTAGAGGAATCCTCAATGCACCCATTACAAAAACTCTATTCACAAATACTAGGACTTCTCCATTGTAGATTCAGATACATTTTTCAATGGCATCATATATACCTTGTCATGCTAGGACAAATTCTAGGTAATAGATGGTTACAAGGAATCTAGAGGCTTGCAACAACCCACTTCTAGAGACTTTTTTGGAAATAGATGCAGGTTTAGAACTAGAAAATATAGCTACTTATTTCTTGATGTCTTCATTAGCAAGAAATGTATCCTCAATCTCAAACGTGAAACTTCTTATGGTTGTAAATATCTCCTTTTTGGGTAATTTGGGATGGAAAGTATCCATGGATGATTGGGGTTTTAGCAAGCCAAAAATAGAGTATGGAAGTAAAGAAAATACATAGATAAGAAAATGCAAGGAAAAGAAAAAACAAATCGAGAGAAAAATAAATTGAGGACTCACCAAGACGATCGCATGAAATATATTTAAATGACAAAAAGAAAATGAAAAGGAAAAAGTCTTTTTAAAGCATTTGGCCTGGAGGGAGATACCTGTGGATAGGTAAGGGAATGAGTGAAGTGGTAGGGTACTTTCCATAATTAAATGCTTCCTTCAATTTTGTACTCACCAAAACATGTCTTTCCATCATTACCATTAATAACCAATAGATACATGTATTTTCCACAGATTTTGAGAAAGAAAGATCATCTTTCGTAGTGCCACTTACTTGGCACACATCTTTGTTGAGGCAAGATTTTAGACCCATGAACTATGTTCTTTGAGCTACTAATAATAGTTCAACATTAAAGCTCACTAATTATAACATATTGGAGCTAATGCTCATAAGTTGACAAGACTTGAAGATTATCGAATGAACTAATTAACTTTAACGTGGATGCCAAATTTTCAACTTCACCAATGATCAGTGTGGTCCAGAAGGAGAACAAACCTACCAAGGTTAAATTGAATTAACATTATGAACCTCTAAACTCATGAAATTTGAAATTTGAACATATTCAGAGTTCTAGTTTAGTTGTAAGTTTAAAACTTGAAAAAATGCAAGGCTTAAAATGAATAAACTTCTAGATAGGAATGGTAGAGGCATTGAACTCTTGAATCTTGAACCTTTCAGTTCAAGTTCAAGACTCTTTTTTAAAAATGAAGATTTTGTATACACATGTGATAATGGATATTGATGTGGACCATGTAAGGGTAACAACTGGCTATGACTAGGGATTCATACTGTAAAGGATAGAAAAAGGAATTCATACATCTCTAGTTTTACACTATAGGTAATAGACTAGACTAAAACTGAACTAAGACAAAACAATAAGGAAAAGATTAAGATAAGACACAAAAAAAACTTCTATCTACAAGCTTACAATAATTATAACTAATAAATATTCAAATCCTCCCTATTATATGACATGGGTATTTCAGTTCCATCCAAATATCTCAGTCTGAAAGAATTAGGTGCAAGCATGTTGCTAATCTCAAAAGGGACCTTCCAGAGTGATTCAAACTTCCTATGTATTGCTTTAGATTCTCTCCTTTTGTCCCATAATAACACCTTGTCATCTTACATGAACTTCTAGGGTCTCACCTTATGATCAAAGATCTTCTTAACTCATGCTTGATGAGTGGTTATGTGATCTATTGCCCTTTTTCTTTCCTCTTCTATCTTCATGAGATAACAAATTTGCTTTTCTAAAGAGTTTTGGAATATGCTTCATACTCAATAAAATTTTGGAGTTTGGTAGCTACTAGTTCAAGAGGAAGAGATAACTAAGCCTTGATGCCATACACCATCTCAAAATGAGTCATTCTAATTGCTCTTTTGAGAGTTGTTCGGTCTACCCATAATGCTATAGAAAGCCTTTTGTGCCAACCCTTTGCATTTTCACTCACCATCTTTTTCATAATAGAGACTAGATTCTTATTTGAAGACTCATCCTGGCCATTTCCTTATGGGAAGTAGTTGGAAAAATGGGAGAGATAGATTCCATTTCATAACATAAAAGTTGTAATTCTCTCGAAGAGAAACTCTGAGCATTAGCTATTATCATCTTTTCTGGTACCCCAAACCTAACTAAGATATTTTTGATCAAAAACTTTCTTACCACCTCAGAAGTAATTTTCTTTACAAGTGCTACTTCAACTCATTTAGTAAAATAGTCAGTAGTAGTCAAGATGTGGGGATGAACCACACTAGAGGTTAAGTTGAGAGGTCCTATGAAGTCCAAGCCCCATTATTTAAAAGGTTTTCTATAATCACATGCCTTAATGTAATAGCTATTAACTTAGACTTACTAGAAAATAACTTGCAGTTTTCACACCCGCCAACCCATTTATAACCATTTTCGAACATGCCAAGCCAATAATACCCATTTCTCAATATTTTAATAGCTGTGATTATAGATGAAAAGCGTCCACCATGGGCCTTATCATGGAAAGAGTGGAGGAGATTTTCTTGTTGGTCCTTATCCACACACATCAAAAACATGCCATCCAAACCTCTCTTATAGAGAACATAATAAAAAATCACATATTTAGCAGATTTTAACTTGAAAATCCTTCTTTACTTACTAGTGAGATATTCAGGGCACTCACCATAAGCAAGATAGTAGACAATATCTAAAAACTAGCTGTCCTTCAGACTCACTAGTAGTGCTAATGACTATGTTTCAACAACTTCTTTATTCTCTGCCATCAGTTTACACAAGCCTTGTCCTTTCACCAGATTCATCGGTCTGATCTCTAAATCAAACTCTTGAACCTTTGACACCTAATATATTCTATTGTTCACCTACCCCTTGTTGATTAAGGATACTTTTCACAACCATATTTAGAACAAAGACAGTGGAATGAGAATGTAATATGTAATATCGAAAGTGCTTTACTTTTTTTACTACTAAAAAGGCTCATTTCTCTATTAGAGGATACTTCAACTCATGATTCATTAATGACATGCTCATAAAATAAATTAGGACTTCAAAATCTTCTGTGTCATTCTACAATAGATTGATGGACATGGTATGCTCACTAGCATATCAATTAATAAAAAATTAATAACAAAATCTTTCTGATAATTTGAATGAGCTAAAACTAGGGCATTTGCAATGACTACCATTACCTTGTCAAAGGCCCTCTTGGCTTCATTACTCCATTTAAAAGTTAGCTTTTTGCTAAGAAAATTTGTAATAGGTTTGGTGGTTTCAGAAAAATCAAGTACAAACCTTCTTAAGAAATTGATTTGGCTGGAAAATAGTCGAATGACACAGTGGTTATAAGGCATGCATAGTTTTTGGATTGCTTGAACTCATTCAAGATCTATTCTAATTCCATATTTTGGCATAAGGTGACCTAGAATTTTTCCCTCAGTGACACAAAATACAAATTTCTTTGGATTGAGGGACACAATGTGCTCTTTGCACCTCTGAAGAACCAACTCCAAACCACACAAATTATTTTATCCTTCTTGAGAAGACTGACATATTATCCATATATATAACTATTACCTTATTTAATAAATTCCCAAAAGATGATTTCATAGCTTTCTGGAAAGTGACATCTGTGTTGATATGTCCAAACAACATTTTGTTGTAAGAAAAGGTTCCCCAAGGGGTAGTGAGATGGTCTTATCCTGGTCTTCTAGAGCCATGTTGATTTGCTTATATCCTAAGAACACATCAACCATGAACATCATCTCTGAACTAATTACCATTTGTAGGAGATAATCCATATTAGGTAGAGCAAAATTGTCTTTCTGGCTCACATGGTTTAGGTTCCTGAAATCTACTCAAATTCTAATTTCTTCACTTTTATTTTGGACAAGAAGTATGTTGGATACCTATGTAGAATGATGAATTGTTTATATTATACACGCCTTAAACATTTTGTCTGCTTCTTTAAAATTTTTATCAGCCAACCTAGGATTATAATTCCTCAATTTTTGATTAAAGGGGCTTGCACCCAGTTTTAAAGGGATTTGATGCTTGAACTTTCCTTGCCAAAATTATTTTAGATCTTTGTAGGATCATACAAACACATGTACAAACTCCTTTAGAAATTTTAAGATTACTTCTGTTGAATTCATTACAACACTTACCCAGCTTAAATAGCTTCAGATTATCTTCGATACCAATATTAATCTTCTCACACTCCCTTGAAAAATATTCCCTTTCATTGGTAGTCTTAATGAAATAATAGTCCTTCCTATGAAAGAATATCTTAAAGGCTACCAAACCTCACATAATATGATTTCCTTTTGGTTGAATAACATTATAATCATAATTCTCTTTCTTGCCCAAAGGAGGTTCATGGCATTATGAGCTTGAACCTTGAAAATGGAGAGATTTAATTGTCCTTCCCCTTGGAGGAATGCATTGATATGCACATCATCATCAAGAAATTACCAAGAGACTACATCATCTAGTATGCTTGGGAGATGAATCAGTTCAATGGTGTATACATCATCGAGGAAGTCAGGATGCAGGATCATAAGAGAGGCTGAACTAGCTAAAGAATCTTCTCTGCTGTTATATTTTGTGGGCATGGATTATATAGAGAAAGCTATAAATCCTTCAAGTTCATCCCACACTCTATTTCTATATTGCTTTAGCCTTGAGTTCTTTACGATAAAGATATCATAAACCTTCTTGACAACCAGTTCAACATCCCCTTTGGCCTTCAATAGTTTAATTCTTCTTCTCTTAGCTTCCTTAATTCCTAGAAGCAAAGCCTCATATTCAACAATATTGTTTGCATTCTCAAAATCAAGCTTAAAAGCCTTTGGGATAATCTTGCCAGAAGGTATGATGGGAACAACTCTTACTCTTGAACCAACCGAGGCACAACTGCCATCAAACTCTAACATCCACAACCATTTGTCTACCAACTCTTTTGATCCTACTATGTCTTCTTTAGGAAACACAAGATAATTAGAAAAATAGTTTCATTACACATGATGTGATACTTGGAATCTTTAGATGGAAAAACTATATACTTGACTTTTATCTCTAGTTTCAAGATAAATTTCTTATTCTTAATTGGTATAATAGCTTGAGACAAATCTAGTTTCACCTCTCCACCCAAATCCTTACAAAAAGTTTTACTGTGGAGAATTCCATAACTGGATGGGATATCAACAACTAAGATAGTCAATTTGACCTTTTTATTAACAAATTAAGTGAGAGAAACTTGAGCATCCTTGATTTGACCTACTAAGGGGACTTTTTTGGAGTCCATGGAATATCATTTACCAAACATTTTGGTCAAGGGTAAATCTAGGGCTTTGGTTACAATGGCTGGCATGATGTTATCATAGGCTCTAAAGTTAATAATGCAATTGCTGAACCTATGACCACGGATGAACAAGGATATATAGAATGTGTTAGGTTTTTCAACATTTGGGTGGGTTTGTGTGGTCTCAACATCAATAAATGATTTAGCAATTTTAGGTTTCTCCATGAGTCAAAAAGGTGCTCCAATGGTTACCACTGAATTATTCTGTTGAATTGAACTAGGAGAAACATAAATTTTAATGTACTCAATTAACATATATAATTCACTAGGATTATATTTTAAATAATCAAAAGGATAAATCTTGACTCTTGTTGACTTAACAAATTCTACAATGTCAAATGCAGATTTGGGTTTAGGCTTTTTTAAGAATTTCACCACTTGAATATGATTCTTTTGAACTTTGAGATCATCCTTGTGCTCTCCCATTTGGTCTTTCCACTTTCTTGTAAGTGTAGAAGAGGGATAAACAAATGGAGATTTTTTATTTTGATTTCTCCTCATAAGCACCATACATGAAGGATCTTCAAGAGTAGGAAAAATGTTTCCACCTTGTTATGAGTTAGACTATTCAAGGAAATTACTTATAGAGTTGCAGGTTCTCTTAAAGCCTCTTCACTAGTAGGTACTTCTTCAATAGTATTTTTATTATTGGTTGGGCATAAAAATACATTGGGGTTAGGGTTATAGGTAGCACTAGGGCTTGCATAATCATAGCAACTAGTGTAGGTCTTTCAGGAGAAGATGCTTTGCTTGTACACTTAGTTATTCTTTTCTTTCTATGAGTGAGATCAGGAGAAAAATTCTGCAATCTCACAAACTCATATTATTCATCCATGGAACCCTTATATCTATCACTCAAGGCATACTTACTCCCAACCATCCTGCTTAAATTTAGGCTCAGGGGCTGGGTTGTTGAACATGATTAGGGTGATTCACTCCAAGCGGTTACCCCTTCCCAATGTGTAACACTACTACTTCTTGAGTGACAAGTACTCATTAGATTAGTTTTGCACATTCTTCATCTTCAAGGACGTGACTAATCCACAAGTATTGCTCTATGTTAGTTCTAGTATTCCAAGCCAAGATATTCAAATTAGAAATGATGTTGTCTTGGGTATTTTCAAAACCTAAGCCTAGTTGGAGATTGGGGAATATGTCTTGATGAGGCAAGACCATCCTATAAAAGAATCCATTATTTTGTTATCTTGGATTATCAGATAGGTCTCCCTAGTAGAGTCTCCAAAAACTATTGTTGAACAATTTTTCCTTATTTTTTCTAGTATCTTTGATAAGCCAAGAAAAAATAACTCACAAAAAATGAGTTCTTTAGTTTGAAAACTTTTTGTGTTCAAATGCACATCTCCCTTATTAAAAGATTAATCATTATAACCTTTATCAAAATAGAATGAAAATACTTTCTCTTTTAATTGAAAAGAACTAAAGGAATTTTCTCTCTCCCATAAACATGAAATAACATTGCAGATTCAAAGATGATAGTCTCACAAACAATGCCATACAACATACACTAGTGAGTTTCTCAAATTCTTGATCAAACTTACTAAAAATTACTAAACAACAATAAATGAATGCATATACTACTTTAGAAATTTAATAGAAAACACATCATCATAGTAAAGATTGAATTCTACATGAAAAAAAATCCAACCAATTTAACCATGCGATCACATAAAAGATGATGAGAGAATAACCCCACAATTAGTCACTATTTCTCATTAACTTCTTGGCAGAAATCACAAAAGATATATATCGTAAATATCAAAATAACTATGTATCAGTAAATTTTTGAGAGATTCCACCCTTTCAAATATTGAACAAAGCAAATGTATAGCACCATAGGGCTTTCAAATCATTTTTAAAACTAACTCCTTAGGGATTTACTAGTTGTCAAAATAAAATAAAGTACTTTATGGAACTACTAGCATAATAAAGAAAGACAACTATTGGCTTGTAGCCCTTAGATTACTAACTAACTACCAACTATGTTGCCAACATTGACATTCATCTCCTAGTTCATAGGGAGACCACCATTCACTTCCTTTGAGGCTTTGTGTACTGCCAAAAAGTTGATCAACTCTTTTTTGCTAAGGAACTCCAACTTATCCAAGACAAAATTTCCACATCATCATGATCTAGGTGACATGTTCCAATATTTTATCTTGCGCTTCCAAATGATCAACCTACAGATGATCATCATTGAATCAACTATGTAAACTATGGTTAGGTCCTTCACACAGAACTCCTTTGCTTGCTTCAACACCTCTATCCTTAAAAAGAAAGTTGATTCCACTTCTTTGGAGCTTTTGTCTTCTTGACTTAAATTCTCCATAATCTTGAGATTGATGCACTTGATGTCATTAGCCAAGATTTTCTTTAAACAATTCTTCTCTTTTTCAACTCCTTGCACTCCTCTAGGCCTTGCTTAGTTCATTTTTTTTTCCATTCGAGATTGGCTCTAGCTATAAACAAAAAAATATACATTAAAAATCACCTCCAGTCTCTTGGATAAAAATTTGTCCACCCCATACTCCTAGATTTTAGAAATATCAACGATATATTCATCCCACTTCAATTTCTCAAATTCCTAAGTAGTCACCCCTGATTCTAAAGAAATCATCACCTTTTCTACTCTTGCATTAGTGCTAGTGAAGTGAGAGAAATAACCAACTTCTTGAGCATTCACTACAACTAACCATTCATCATAGGTGCAAGCAACTGACTCATCTCTCTTGAATTATTCAATGAAGCTCTGCTTTGTGGGAGAAGTAACATCGATAACATATATTTCAATAAGTAATGCTCTAATATCTAGACTTTGCAGTGTGTGAATGTATTCTTCCATCATATGAAAGGACTATTTAAGCTCTTGTTTATTCTTTTGGTCTTGCTAGATGTGTCATGAAATCCTTGTGTTAGCAGCAATCCATATTTTCATGTCTGCCACTTTGGATGTTAGGCTGAGGATAGTTTTCTTCACTATATATTCTTGAGGCATGACATTATCCAAATTCTTATCAACTGTTGGCCTTAGAAAATCACCTACTTAATGCCTTCTTTTATCATCAACATCCAACACAATTTTAATCGTGGGCCTCTTAACTTTCAGAGTCTTTCCTAGACACTTATTCACCATATCCTCCACAAGAAGAGTCACAGGAAGTATACTTCTCTTTTTTCTTACTGATAGGTCAAACTAGTTAGGGACAAAAGAATTATCCTTGGGGGGAGGAGTTTGGATAATATGGGATGTGCCAACAAACATTGAACTCAAAGTATTGGCTCCTTCTATAACCTACTTATTCCCTTGATCTATATCACCACTTGAACTCTTGACTGTAGATTCTTCTCTTAAGTCTACCTTAATTGGTCTTGTATGAGTCTATTTAGCAAAAAATTGTTGACTTTTTCTCCTTATGCTACATGAGCGAGTCCACATGATTGAGGAAGGGAATTGAACTAAACTTTGAACAATAGGTTTAGGTTCAATTCTTAGCTTTTGAACACCTATAGTGGGAGAGAGGACAACTTCATTAGTATTACAAACAAGGTGAGGTGAATTGGAACTAGCAGAGGCTTTTTGAACATTAGAGACAAATGGCTCTAGTTCTGGCCATCTTTTTTTTGCAAGCCATTGTTTAGTTCTTGTAATGACAGGTAGATTTCTAGCTTGCAAGTCATCTTCTTCTGGTATTTCCCAATCAACCATAAAAAAAGGATAGGCTTCAATCTATTCAACATATATTGGGTTAACCACTTCCTCATTTTTCCCTTTAACAACTCTAGAAATGTAGGTTAAAATCCTTGATCTATTTTAGGGTAAGCCTTGATGACCACCATTTCCTGACATAATAGTCATCTTCACAATCTACCCAAAAATATTCTATCTGAGGGATATGGGAGAAGGATGAGCGTATTTCAAAATATTTCTAAGCAAAACCCTACCTGTCAAAGTTGGAACATAGAGAGTAGAATGAGAGGTTCATGGTCTCAATTTTGACATTCAAGTTGGGGTATCTTGAATAGTCTTTCATAGGTAATGTCCAACCTCAACAAGAAAGGTGATCTAGGCAATACTAGGGCAACGTCAAAGGTTTTCCTTTATACCTTCCTATTCTAAACTATGTGAACTCTAGAAACTGTGGAAAGAAACTACCAAAAATGGTAACTAATTGAGCTTCTTCTCTAGACAACCTCCTATTTTCCTTCCCTTGGAGCTCAAAAACTAACTTGGTGAGGAAAGTATCTTGAACCTTTTTGAACCTTCTATGCTTCTGCTCTTTTGCAATAGAGGGTATTACTCATAGATAGGCAAGATTTAATCCCACACTTGATGGGGCAAAACTCTCCATTCTCTACCACATGCCAAAATATAAAATAAATAGGATGACATATAAACTCTAGAAGTTTCATACACCTAGGAAAGCTCCTCCTGTAGTCTCACTACTATGATATCAACCCAATTAATGAATTTTTCCTTCCCCAAAATGGCTTGGATGAAAAAGTACATCCAATTATCCCAATGAAAGGTATGTGGGTTTCTTTTTACCTTGATCAACAAGGTTATAATATCCCTGATCTTAGGTATCATGTGTTCCCTGGTAAGAGAACATGGGAGACAAGAACCAACTCTTTCTAGTTTTAGTAGTCAACTCTTAGCAATTGTATTATTGAACTTATTGGCATTAGCGGTGAATTTGGTATAGGATGAACTACTAGTCCAATATTCATACACCTCATGTGGAGGAATCCTCAATGTAGCCATTACAACAACCTTGCTCACATTCACTAGGATTTCTCGATTGTAGTTTCAAATAAATTTTCAGTGGCATCATATTTATCTCGGCATGGTAGGAAAAGTGTTGGGCAATGGATGGTTTTAGGAAATCCAAAGGTTTGCAACAACCCTCTTTTAGAGAATTTTTCAAAAATAGACCTAGATTTAGAATTAAAAAATCTAGCTACTAATTTGTTAATATATTCATTAGAAAGAAACATATCCTAAATCTCAAGCATGGAACTACTTATGGCTGAAGATTTATCATTTTCAGGTAATTTGGGAAGGAGAGAAATGATGGATGATTGAGGTTTTAGCTGTTAGAATGTGTAGAACAACTGGGGGGGGGGGGGGGGGGGTGAATCAGTTACTCAAGGTCCATAAGTGCCACTTCAACAATAAAACATTAAATATTTACTATTCTACTTATCATGTGTAGCTCGATCTCTATTGTATACTGATAAACAAAATTATTAGTAGTTCACTATCCTAAGATAACACAATTGTTGAATGTAAAACATGTAAATTTAAAACACCACAAAACATTCAACAGAAGTTTGATATTAGGATTTAACGTGGAAACCCAATTTGGGAAAGACTACCAACAACATGTCACCACTTTTTCACTCTTTTGCAGTGAGCCCTATTAGGAGCTAACATTGTTAAAGGTTACAATACACACTATTAAATGTGACCTGGTTAGAGAATTTAATCACCCTGCTAGCAATGGCCCTATTAGAAGACTTTTATCATTCTATTTAGAATGTCACCTTACTAAAGGATTTACATAGAATATTAATTCTTTCAATGAATATTAGGTCAACCTTTAATTAGAAGGATTTCAATACAAACTATTTACACTTATTACATAGGAAATAATAGGGTTTGATTTGTATAATTACAACTCACTTTTGCAGTTTTAGATCACTGTTCAATTTATGTGGTGATTCTTTGATAAGCCTTACTTGTCACCTTTGTCTTCGATTGGCTTAGCAACCCTTCGAGCAATCACCCTTCTCTTCACAAAAATCTTAATCCTTCTGCTTAGATTCACTTATCACCTTAAGTAGCTTTGTTCCCTCTTATTGGAAACTCACAAGTATTCCTCTTTTTTTTTTCTTTTCTCATCATCATTTATCTCATTCAGGCTCTTCTTATCCCTTTCTATGCATTCTCTTGAAGTTCATCTTTGAACCTTCTTAAATAGGTAATTCTAGTCTTATGCCATTTTCCATGATCACCATAGATCTTAGTGTCTACGATTCGATCCAATATGTTTAATGAATCTGTCTATCATCCTTCTTTTCTCAAAACTTCTCATCAAATTCATTCATTAGGTTTGATACCTAATCCTCTCCTTGAATTAAATGATCCGACTCATCAATCTTATCTTCAACATGCTTTCCATATCCCAAGAAATCAACCAAGTCAGCTAAAAATCATGATTCCTCATACAGATTCAAAATATTATCACTTGACCATTATTGAATTGTTTAGTCACTATAGAACTCCTTGGATTCACATCAACTAGCTTGCTCAGTTGATACTGATGCTCGATCAAAATTAGATTTTTGGCTTGTACTATGGCTTAGTTGACACTAGCATCACTCGACATTCCTTAATCTTTTACTCTATTGCTCTGTCAAGATTTACATATAAAGACTTGAGCATCAACATGATATAAACAATCACTTTGTCTTATCAAAGTTTAACTAATCAAATATCCATTATAACTTCCTTTTCATAACTCAAACTTTCCTCTAGGTGATTTTGTTATGAGTAACTTCTGAAACCCTCTTCATTTAATAAAATAGATTTGACATCTAGATCAACTAGTAACATGTCTCATTAGTAGATTTTACATCAATGATAACACTACAATTGTTCCAATTGTTAGTTTTCAACAATTAGAATTGGAAAATCTGGCTACTAATTTGATAATATCTTCATTAGTAAGAAATGTTTCCTCAATCTCAGGTAGGAAACTACTTATGGCTGAAGATTTCTCATTTTTGGGTAATTTTTGATGTAAAATAACCATGGACAATTGGGATTTTAGCAAGCCAAAAACAAAGCATTGAAGGAAAGAAAATACACAGATAAGAACTTAACTGCAAGGAAAAGAAACAACAACTCGAGAGAAAAGGAAATTGAGGACTCACTAAGATAGTTGGATGAAAAATATTTGCTGGAAAATATGTCTAATGCTATCTCCTTGTATTTCTAAACAAAACAAAGTTCTTACCTTAAATAACAATTCTAGATAGAAAATTAAAATGAAAAAGTCATTTTAAAGAGTTCAACTTGAGGGGAGATACATGCAGATAGGTGAGGGAATGAGTGAAGTGACAGGGTACTTTCCATCATTAAATGCTTCCTTTAATTTTTCACACACTAAAACATGTATTTCCATCATTCCCTTTAATCACTAATAAATACCTGTCTATTCCATGGATTTTGGGAAAGAAAGATCATCTTCCATATTGCCACTTACTCAGGCACACATCTTTGTTGAGGCAAGCTTTCATACCCATGAACTATGAAATTTTAACTACTAATAATAGTTCAACATTCAAGTTCACTAGTCATAACATATTGGAATTGATACTCATAAGTTGACAAGACTCAAAGATTATTGATTGAATTGATTAACTTGAATGTAGATGTTCAATGTTTAAACTCACCAATGAGTAGTGAGTTCCGAAAGTAGAACAAACCTGCCAAGCTTAAATTGACCTAAAACTATGAACTTGTGAACTCATGACCTTTGAAATTTGAACTTATATGTTTAGAGATCAAGTTGTTTAGAGATCAAGTTTAGCCTTAAGTTCAAAACTTGTAAAAGTGCAAGGCTTAAAATAAATAAACTTTTAGATAAGAATGGTAGAGGCATTGAAATCTTGAACTCCTAAACCTTTCAGTTCAAGTTCAAGATTTTTTTTCAAAAATGAAGGTTTTGTCTAGACACGTGACAATAGATATTGATGCGGACCATGTAAGGGTAACACATATAAAAAGTAAAAAGAACACAATATTTTACATAAAATATAAAAACCTAAAATTATTCCTTGTTTCTAATATTCCTTTTCTATCCTTTCCCCACTACTATTTACAAAATATCTACTATATATAGCACTAACTCTTATTTCCACAATGATCGTTACAAAAAGGAACTAAAAATAATTTGATTTCCATTTATCAAGAAAAGTAACAGCTTCATACTCTAACTCCGCTTCCTTATTTTCCTTGTCTTCATTTTCCATGTTTGCATGTAGCAGGTGAGGATGTCAACCATGAAGTCCATAGATCTTTCTTCTTCCACCTTAACCAAGATAAAACCAAACATTGTGTGGTTTCTTTCTCCTTCCAACTCGAAGACATCACTTTCATATCGAGCATGACTAGTTCTTAGATGGTGGGAGACTCTAGGCCAACCTTATCAAATCTTAGACTAGATTCATTCAAGGACTCTTCTAGGAAATCTTTCAAGGAAAATTCCTTACACCATAAGGGATTCTTGTAATGCCTACCCTAGTTTACTTTTTATATTATCTTGCCAAATTCTTTTAGACTAGATTTACGGTTATGTTTGATGATTAGTGGTAATTGATTACCATATTTATTTGGATGTTATTTTATACTTAGTTGATTTATATGATAAGATACTTGATACTCGATCATTTCATGCATACATGATTATTCTTTTGATGATGATGCTTGTATACAATGATTTCAATTATTTCATGATAATAGTTAGATGGATGATTTATATGTAGTTTCCATGGATACTTACCCCATACTTGTATGTTTATGGCATACATGTGGTTGGGAATATATGTGATAGGATAAGTTACTGAGAGGGGAGGGGTGAATCAGTAATCTATAAAACTTAATCCTTTATTAGCAATTAATACTTCTTGTATATTCTGATCTAATTGCATGAATGAAAAAAATGAAAGCATCAAAACATGCATAACACTTTTGACACACAATATGGCGACCCAAAGTCCTTCCAAATAGAAAGTAAAATTGTAGTGGGGACAATACCCACAAGCTTTAGTACCACAATATAAAGTTGGCCTATTAAGGCTTATAATGATCACTTCTAATGATCTTCTTTGTTAGGAGCAATAAGGACTGCTAGGTCCACCTTGCAAAAGGATTTACAAACATACAATGAAGTATGCACTCGATAAAGAGATTTACAAAAGACTATTAAGTCTACCTTGTGAAAGGATTTAACTAATCCTCTTGTTAGGATGAAACAGTGGCTGATCTTTGATCTGCAACTTGGTTTGCTAAGTGAGATTCCTTTGAGTGTAATGATCACCTTGCTATGATAGATAAATCTTTGCTACTCCTTATACTATTGTAACGCTTGTACTTCACACTTCTCTACTTGTTACATTACTTTTATACTATATATTGGATATGATATGATACATTAAATATATACCAATCCAAATTACAATACAAAAAAGTTGGCTACAATACAAGTTTACACAAATTACACAAAGTCAACCCAATTGCAAGAACTTAGGTTCTAAAGACTAGCTCGATGAGGTTCTAATATTTGATATCTATTATCAATGCTTGAAACCATCATTAATTTGATAGACATAGAAGCTCAGTCCATACTAATCAGTTTCAAGTAGTCTATACTAAGTCTACACTAGTGACTCGGTGAATACTATGAAACTTGACATATAAACTGAATCACTTGATTCACACTGCATAGCTTAGTCAATGCTATTACAATGAGCTCAGTATAAACTGAATCACTTGGTTAACACTGAGTGGCTCAGTCATCATTGGATTCACATCCCTATAACTATGAACTCAGTGAACATTGATGAACTTGATTTGCACTGAGGAACTCAACATACACTGAGATGCTTGGTTTACACTACTGATCACCAACTTGGTAGAAATTGCTTGGTGCCAATTGAATACTATTCCTTGAACTCGGTAGCAACTATTGAACTCGTTAAAGCCTAAAATGCTTTGTTAACACTATTAACTATACAACAAGCTTGGTAGATATTATCTGTTTGAATAAGTGTGTATCATTAATAACAAACATGACTATAATGTCAACACATGTGCATTTTACTTTATGTTTGACATTTTTGATGTGGTTGAGGGAGGGAGTCGTAGTCACCTTCTAGTCAGGATCTACATGATACACCACTCCTTGCGATTGCCTATTTAGTTTAGATTATATGTATATGTAAATGCTTAGATTTTATGCAGATTGTAGGTATTAGGCATTAAGTTCCCTGAATTGCCAAGATGAGTGTGCCCTATCATAGTACCTCAATGGTAAAAGAGGGGAGATAGTTCTTGAGTCCAAATACTAACCCTAAACTAATTGTCCTTGAAAATAGGACAAGCATCTAAGTTATTTACCCTTTCAAATTCATCAAGTGATGAGAATCTGTGATTTTGACCTCTAAGTTTGATTTAGTAGTTTGTCTTTCAGATGAGTTTTCTTATTTATTTTTGGGGTTTGTTGTGATTTTTAGTTATAATTAAATCAAATAAAAGATTATTAAATGATTTAATTTAACAAAAATTTAATAAAGAAAAACCAATTTTTAATTGTATTTAATTAATTAAATAAAAGAATTAAATTTAAAAGATTTAATTAAAGTTCTACTTTAGCGTAATTAAATTTATTTAGGAGTTTCATTTTAATAATAAACTCTAAATAATATTATTAGTTAAATTAATAATTAGATGTCTTGTGATTTTTTTAATGAAAAGGGGTAAACGGTTTGACCTGGAGCTATGAACCAGTGAGGCCACAAATGGGGGACCTCATCCCCATCAGATTTGAACCTTGATGGCAAGGATAACAACTCAACAACTTAATCATCACAACATGCCACTATTGGCTAGATGTCTTGTGATTTAATAAAAGAGAGAAAAAATACATTTAATAAAGTTTATTTTAATTAAAAATACAAAAAATTGCATGAAATTAAAATAGATAAAATAATAAAGAGAAAAAGGCCCGTTCATGGGCTTAGTAGGGTTTATCCTATTGAAAAAAGGGTAAAGGTTTGCTGGACACCACCAGAGCAAGGATGGGTTACAATTGACTTTGATGGGGTGGTCAGGGGAAACCCAGGGGTCTCGAGGTGTGGTTGTGTAGCAAGAGATTACAAGGGAAACACACTTGCTTTTGTGGCAAAACATTTGCATGATGGCACAAATAATGTGGCTAAATGTTGTGTAACAAAAGAGGCTCTTGATTTAGGAGCTAAATTGGGCATTAGAAGAGACCATTTGGAAGGGGACTTGGAGATAATCATTAAAGACATTAAGAAAGGGAAGCTAGATGCATAGCAAATTGATAAATATATTCAACCGATCAAAGGATTTTTGATGAAATTTCAAGACTTCAAGGTTTCCCACACCTACCGAGAAGTGAATAGGGTGGTGGACATGTTGGATAGCATGGGAGAAATTGTAGCTATGGGAACTCAGAATGAAATATTTGAGGACCTTAGACTCCTTGTATTAGGTTAAAGTGAGAAAAATTTATGCTTTGGCTAAATTTATAAATAATAATCTTTATATCTTTGTCGATTTCTTAGGGAAGGCATCATGACTCTTACCCCTAATGGCATTTATCATTTTTTCTTGTAGAGATCCCAATCCTTCATGCGTGTCAACTTGTGAAATCATTTCTTGGCACCCTAGTATGCTTGTTTCCAGAGAGTTCCAAGAAAGTTAGATTCAGGAAGAAGACAAGCTGAATTTTGGAGTTTTTCATCAAAGGTGATGGAAATGGAGGCAAATATTACTTTGGGCTCTAAGAATTAGATAGACTTACAAGGGTAAGATGACTGTTTGATGCCTTAAGAATATATTTGTGTTTGGTGATTTAGATTTCTTGGAGGGAGTCCGATAGATGTTTGGGCTGGAGTACTTGGATGAATATTGGAAGTAGTGATCGGACCTAGATTTGGCATTTCTATTTTTGGTGCTGGCACTAATGGTGGGAAAAATGAAGGAGGAAGTTCACCATGTAGTTACAGCTTGTGTTGATACACATTGGCTTTTGGGGTTGGAAGATATAATTGAATGAGCTATCTTGGAGTGGGCGTAGAGATTGGAGAGGAGCCTTGGAGATTGATTGGTGGCGGGGAATCATCTATTCAACCACTAATAGTGTGGTCCTCTACAAATCCACAAGGAGTACATGTCCCAAAGGTAGACTAGGGTTGGAGAAAGATTGTGGATTTTCTGCTTGGGGGAATTTGGGTGTCGATTGAGAGCAAGCAAGGTTTCATGAAGGCTACACCGTGCAAGAGCACTCTTGCTCCAGCGAAGCCACTACACTATCAACTCGTGAAGAAGAATGAATAGGAGTGGGGAGTATCCTCAACAAAAGGTGTTTGGATGGATGCCTCATTGCTTGAAGAGGTAGGGGATAGCTGTAGTAAGAGTCACTAGGTTAGGTAGGGAATTTCTATGTTGGACGATCACTCTATGCCAACATTCACATGCAAGTAGGTGACTCACTAGTTCAAGGATTAGCTACAAGAAGATGGTGGAGACAATATTGTTAGCATGTGGACACCTTTTTGTTTCATCTATGGTATTTTTATTTGGTATGGGCGGTCCATGCTTTTGATAGGGTGTTAATACTCTACAATTTTTTGGAATGTAAAATGTATGGTGTTGGGATGGTTAGATATATGGTGGTAAGGTATATGGCCATACCTCAAATATTGTAATCTCTCTCTTTAATATCAAGATAATATCAATAATGTTATCTATCAAAAATAAAAAATAAATAAAAAGGTTCGCATGATTGCAAAATCGAAACCCAAAAGGGAGAATGTCTTTATTAAGAAATAAGAGATCATTTTTCCAAGGATAGGTTTGGAGGAGCAAATTTTTGAGAAATAGGATTTTCAAAAGAACAAGAATTTTGTGAGCTTTGAGCATTCGATCAGTTAGCATTAGATCAAGGTAGAAGCTTGTTGAGTTTTGTACATTAATTTCCTCTTTGATATCTCTTTGTCTTCTCTATGTTTGAATGGATTTATTTTCAGAACTTATTCAGGTTGAAACCCTTGTGATGAAATTTATCACTCTCGAAAGCATATATGAAAGAATTTGAGATTGGAAACCCTTGTTTGATAAATTTGGGGATTTGTAATTTGATTGTTTGGATTCAAGATAGGGTTTGAAAAAGGAATATCAAAAATTAAATTTTACAAAATTAATAGTTTCTATTTATTTTCTTATCAGATCTATGAGCAAGAAAACTTAATTAAAAAAAAAAAAAAAAATACTAATTAACACAGTAATTAAAAATTACTGTGGTAATTGTATTATGTTAGTTTTATTGTGTTTTTGTTGTCAATGAATATTTATAAAAAAAAATTTCATTTTGTAGGGGGGTGGGGGGACATTGTTTTGTTTTTTAATATTTAAAAAACATATAAAATGGGATCAAGGGCCATTACCTCCACTCGACCCATGCCGCTACGCAACCATAGCTACTATGATAGCCAAGGCTTCCTAAGAAGTCAAAGTTGCTATTGTAGCGACCAACAAGCCTAAAAACATGTATGGTTTTCGCAATTTTAGTTTTAAAAAAAAAAAATTTATTTAAATTTTATTCAATAAAATTTTATAATTTAGTTTATATAATAAATGATATTGTTATTACTAATTTTTAATATGTAGGTATTATATTATAAAATTTAAATATTTATTATTATTAATAATTTAATATAAAAATATAATTTAATTAATAAGATAATAAATATTATAATTAATAATAATTATTAAATTATGACAATAAGATTTAATTACATTAATGATTTAATACTAGTTTTTAATTGAATATTTTATTAGTTACTTTATTAATAATATTTTTTAATGAAGTTGTATATGCAAAATTGGGGGCCTTTGATCCTCACATACACTTCAACATGGTCATTACCTGTGAGATCATCCCGAAATAAATATTGTATTATTTTTTTGAAATTTCTAATAGAGCGACCTGTTGCCTTCTAACTAGAAGGATTATGCCTTTGCTCTCAGAATGAGAAGTGGGCAACCAAACCTCTAGAACGAAGGATTTATGCAGCTAAATGAAAGTGCAATTAATCTAGATGAGAGATGCAATTATTAATCTAAGAAATGAAGAGGCATAGTATGCTAAATGGATGCATATTTTAAAATCTGTATGATATTACAATGAAAGAAATAAAGCTATGCAAATGTGAGCAAAGTGAGTAAGAATTTCAGCATAAATTCAACGCAAATTCCAAAATTCATCCTTTGTAATGAGGAATGGAGAGCTTCTTTTATAGAATCCAAGAGGTGATCAATGGTCAAGATTAACCAAAATGGATGGTCAAGATTGAAGAGGAGAGCCAGTCATAAAGGTAACTTCCTCATGAAAAGGAAGTTAATTGGTTGCCTTTGAGTGATAAAAGGAGTTAACTGAGTCCTTTTTGAGTGATAAAAGGAGTTAACTGGTTCTTTTTTTTTGGAGTAAATATTTAATTTAATAAAATAGAAAATGACCTCATAAATGGATACTGAATAATTAAATTCAATAATTAAAAAGAGGAGATATCTTATTAAATTAAATGTATTTAATTCCTTTTTATATTAGCTAAAGAGGTAATTTTAATTTAATTAAAGTAGAAAACTTATAATTAAATTAAATTAAATCGATAGGTTTGTGTAGCTAATTTGAGTTGATATTTAGGAATTAAATAAATAATATGATTAATGCGAATTATGGTTTTCTACATTTGACACCTAGGTCAAGTAGGGATTATTAGAATTAGAATTGCCTAGTAAAATAGGACTTAGGAATAGTTGAATAAACCAAAGTTGGTTAATATGGCAATGTGCCAATTTTGGGGTATTACATTTTGCCCCTCTTTGAATGAATGTGTGAGCAGCACGTTCAATTCAAAAAAAATTAGAAAGCATGATGTGAAGATCAAGAAATGAGATTGGTTCTAAAATTGATGATACAGAGACCAATTGATAAGCTTTTAAAGATTATCTTCAAAATGAAGCTTAACCTTAAGGAATTGAAGCAAAATACTTAGATAACTGAATTGATAAGCATTTTAATGGTTTTCTTCAGAACGAAGCTTAACCTTTAGGAATCTAGATATAACTTCTAGATGCCAAGCTGAATAAGCTTTTAAAGATTATCTCTAGAATGGAGCTTAACCCTAAGGAATCTAGATAGAACACCTAGATACCTAAATTGAAAAGATTTTAAAGATTATCTCTAGAATAGAGCTTAATCTTAAGGGATCTAGATAGAACACCTAGATACCTAAGTTGAATAAGCATTTTAAAGGTTTCCTCCAGAATGAAGCTTAACCTTTAAGGATCTAGATAGAACACCTAGATACCTAAGCATAAAAGAAAACATGATCCAATCATGAGTTGTAGAATCATCCTCAGAACGAGTCTTGATCCTTAAGAGTTGGGTTTTAGATTGTCCTGATACCTGTCTATCAAACTTTGACTAGAAATGTTATAAGATGTGATCAACTGATGAAAAGATGAGATAGATGACAAATGATGCCAGATAGAGGGGAACAAGATGCTCATAGTGGTGAGAACATAAGATGGAAACAAGATGCCCCGAGCAATGAAAATGCCTTGAGTGATGAGGACATAAGATTCAGATTGAGTTGAATTTTAGATTCAATGATGTAATCATCCTACCCCCTCGGGAGCGAAATCAAAAGATGACACACCAAAAATGTGATGTAGCATAATATGTTAAAAGATACTAAAGAAATTTGATGTTCAAAAGAACGTAAAAGAGATCAGAATGATCAAAAGGAATATAGAAGAGATTAGAATGATTAGAAGAATTTAGAAGATATTAGTACGATCAAAAGAAATATAGAAGCCAATTTGAAGAAATCTTGGAAAATTTGAAGAAAGTGTGATTTGAAAAGATGTCAAGATTCACAAAGTATCATAAAAAAAATGGACTACACAAGCATTCAATCACGCTAGTCCCAAAATTTGAAAATGTGATTTTGAGCTATTTAAGTGTGTCAAATTTTGAATTTGATCCTAAAAATAGATTCAGAGCAGTCAAAGTAGCCAAGAGGGTGATGAACCAATCATTTGTGCAGTCATGAAGAAACATGATACTTTGACTAAGCCAACAATTCCTCATCGCAAATGATGTAAGTGGATCTACAATCAAACCATGTGCTTATGCAATGCAATCTTATGCTACATACAATCTTAAACTAGATGCAACCCTAGGTCTGGCTACCAAGCTTAGATAATTATCATCATTGAGAGTATAGTGAATCCCAGATGTCATACAATCCCCACTAACATTGCAATCATAAGAATATGAATAGGACATCTGTTCTAGTTTTGTCGAGATTAAATGTAAGCATTTGAGGCACAAGAAGCCATAATGACCAGAACATTTGTCCCTTTTAATATAGCAAGTGAACATAAGCATCAGAGCATAAATACTAGGATGACCAAAATGTTTCTTGCATATAGACACACTAGATACATGGGAGGTTCCTCTTATGCTAAGTAATCAATAAGTATTCTATCCGCAATGAACCTTGTGTCTGTAACCTGAGATAGAAGTTTCCATATACACTCGCAGTGACTCATACGTTCACTTAGTAGGATGAGTATCAGTATTTACTGTAGCATAAAGAGTTCACTCGAACAAGCAAGGAAAAGAACCAACCTCATTGATTTATCCATATAAAAGGAGTCGAGGTACACACGACCATCCAATACAAGATGGAGGCTCTTATAGTGGACACCCCATTTATATGTACACCTTAGATCATTGGAACTAAACTACAAACAAAAAGAAAAGAAAAGACCATGCCCCCAATCCTTGCTTCTCTAGTCAAAAATGACATCATCAAGTTTCTCAAGGAGACATGATGAAGCGAAAATGAAATAAAAAAAGAAAATGCTCAGTGTATCTAAACAAGTATGTCATTTTGAGTTCATGTTTTTGGGATTGATGTCAAGGGTCAATGTCTAGAACATAGATGAAAGAAATATCTTTAGTACAGTGAAAACAATAGACAAACGTAGCCATAATGACTGGTGACTGAGGTCAAAGAGGAATCTTCAATGTGAAGAACCTAAAGAGGACCGAGCGATAGTAGATAGACATCATTAGAATAGCTGGTGATTGATGCGAGAGAGATCTTCCATTAAGGAATCTTGAAATGTGACACGAGCGACAGTAGGAAAACATAGCTAAAACAACTGGCGACTGTTGCAAAAGAGATTCTATGAGGAGAATCTCGACAAAGAGTGACACTAGCGACATTAGGCAAACATAGTTGAAACAAATGGTGGCTATCACGAAAGAGATTCTATGAGGAGAATCTCAACAAAGAGTGACACTAGAAACAATAGGCAGACATAACTGAAACAACTAGTGATAATCGTGAAAGAGATTCTATGAGAAGAATCTTGACAAAGTGTGACATTGGTGATAGTAGGTAGACATAGCTGAAACAACTGGTGACTATCACAAAAGAGATCCTAGGACATTGGAGAGTAGTGCCCCCAAGCTGTGACAAGACTCAATCCATAGATACATGAGCAAAAAGCAGTAAACTAAAGTAGGAAAGCAACCATACAGGGAACCAGAAGATGCACTGCAAGATGGGGCATTGGGAACAAGAGGTGCCTGTTTGCCAGGTTTTCACCTTCTTGGTAGGGCTTTCATTTTTTTTTTTGGCTACCATGATGCCTATTTCCAGGTTTTCACCAATGGCACTTTCTTGTTTTTCAATTTTTTTATATTTTTCTCTTTTTTTTGAATTTTTTGTATTTTTGAAAATTTTCAAATTTTTTTTTTGATGCCTATTGCTAGGTTTTCACCAAGATGATGATTTTTTTTTTCAGACTTTTTGCAATTTTTAGATTTTTTTTAGGACATTTAGATATGTACAAGGAGCTTCTAAGATTAGATCAGCTATAGAATCGCTTCACGTAGAGAGTGTTGATAGGCTCCTTGAGCACTTCTCCCTTGGCTGTTGAAAGCTAGTTAGCACTAGATCCATACACTGCAGTGATTATGTAAGGACCAAGCCAGTTTGGTTCAAACTTCCCTTTTTGGACCCGTTGTTGCTAATTCCTTGGATTTTCTTTTAGGATGATATCACCTAGGTGGAAGTCACGTGGCTTAACTTTCCTATTATAGCTTCTTGGCATTCGCTGCTGATAAGCTCACAGGTGATCGCACGCCACTTGTCGACATTCATCTAGTAAGACTAGCTCTTGAATTCGAGCTATTTTGTAATCTTCATTAGTAATAAGGCCTTTCATAGAGATTCTTAAGGTAGGAATCTCAACCTCTATTGGAAGTATAGCATCCGCTCCATAAACCAAAGCAAAGGGCATCGTACCCATTGGAGTCCTAATACTTGTCCTAGATGCCCATAAAGCTGGATTAATTTGGAGGTGCCAGTCCCTCCCATATTTGCTAACTGTGTGATGGAGGATCTTGAGGATCACCTTGTTGGATGTCTCTACTGGACCATTACCCTGGGTGTAATAGATAAAAGACCAATGTTGTGTGATTTTGAATCTTTTGCATAGTTCCTTGAGGTCTTTGTTTTTGAACTATCCTCCATTGTCAGTAATGATGGAGGATGGTGCACCATACCTACATATGATGTAGTTTGTGATAAAAAGAGCTATAGTTTTTCCATTTGCTATTGTGAGGGGTACTGCCTCTACCCATTTTGTGAAGTAGTCTATAGCTGTAATAATGAAATTATGTCCATTAGAAGAAGATGGGTGAATCTGAACCACCAAGTGAAAAGCCCATTGTTGAAATGGCCACATTGTGGTAGATGGAATGAGCTCCTTAGTTGGGGCATAAATCAAATTCCCATGGAGTTGGCACTACTTGCAAGACTTGGCATACTTGATTGCCTCTTGCTCAATTTTAGGCCAATAGTAACCAGCTCTAATGAGTTTGCAAGCTAGTATCAAGCCATTTGAGTGGGATCTACAAATGCCTTCATGAACATAAATTAGTGCACATTTGGACTCTTCAAGTTCTAAACACCTAAGGAGTGTTTTGTCGAGATCTCTCCTAAACAAGTCATCAGTAATAATGACATATCGTGAAGCATTATGGATAAGGTAGCATTTTTCATTTCGAGTTAGACCGTCCAGAATGGTTTGGTTATGGAGATAGGAGTAAATGTGATGGTAGCGAGATGAATCTTGTCCTATAATAGAACATATCATCCTAGAATCAGGGGTATCATAGGCCGAGTAGTGTAACGCTTCTACCAGGAACTCATGTCAGAGATCATTGTCAGGCATCTATAGCAAGGAGGCCAAAGTAGCCATTGCATCAGCTGCTTTGTTATTTGCTCGAGGAATTTGGTGGAAGGTGATGTGCACAAAATACTTCTTTAGGTCATCAACCATGCATTTGTAAGGGATCAATTTATCATCCTTTGTTTGATACACATCATTGACCTACTTGATTATGAGCTGGGAGTCCAAAAGATATCTAATTGATCAACTCTCCATTTAGTTGCAATCTTCATGCCATTAATCAAAGCCTCATATTCGACAATGTTATTTGTGCAAGGAGACAAAATCTTGTATGCTTTGGTAATTAATATCTCTGTGGCATTATGAAGAGTAATCTAGCTCCAGATCCCTGTTGTGTGAAGGACCCATCAAAGAACATCACCCATGTTTGGTGTGTGAGTGTCAGAATTGACTCATCAAGGAAATCAATGTTCATTGGGAGAAGACTCTGCATAGGTGCATCTACTAGTTGATCTACAATTGCTTGTCCCTTGATAGCTTTTCGTTCAACATACTGAATGTCAAACTCGCTAAGTATCATGACCCACTTAGCCAATCGTCTTATGAGAGCTACTTTACTGAGCAAGTACTTTAGTGGATCTATTTTAGCCACCAACCACGTAGTGTGGGCAAGCATGTAGTATCTCAACTTTTGGGAAGCAAAGACAACTACCAAGCAAGCTTTCTCAATGATGTTGTAATCCTTCTCATAAGAGATTAGTGTGTGAGTCAAATAATAAATAGCTCTCTCCTGGTTATCATTGTCCTCTTGAGCTAATAAGATTCCTAGAGATGTTTTAGTTGCTAAAATGTACAAAATCAAAGGCTTCCCATAGATAGGAGGCATCAAGATCGGTGGATTAGCAAGATATTGTTTTATCTGTGTTAAGCTTTTCTCACAATCCTGACTCTAGTTGTATTTGGTAGCTTTGTGTAAAGTCTTTGTAAAAGGTTGTGATCTATCTACCAACTATGAGATGAACCTACAGATAGATTGGAGTCTTCCTTGTAGGCCTCTCATCTAGCTGATGTTACAAGTGGAGGCATATCCAGAATTGCTTGAACCTTCTCCAGATCCACCTCAATTACTTTTGTAGACACAATGTATCCTAGTAGTTTCCCTAATGTGATGCCGAATGCACATTTCTTAGGATTTAGCCTGAGACTGAACTTTTCCATGTGATCTAGGATGGGTCCCAAATCTTGCAGACGAGTATTGCGTTTAACACTTTTGACCAAGGTATCATCCACATAGTCCTCCATGGTCTTATGCATCATGTCATGGAAAATTGTGGTTACTGCTCTTTGATAAGTTGCACCAGCATTTTTCAAATCGAATGGCATTATGTTCTAGCAAAAGGTTCCCCATGCACATGTGAAAGAAATTTTCTCCAGGTCTTCTGGTGCAATTTTTATCTGATTGTAACCAGAAAACCCATCCATTAGTGAGTACATCTCGTAGCTCGCCATCATGTCCACTATCATATCAATGTTGGGAAGTGGAAAATCATCCTTAGGACATGCCAAGTTGAGATCACGAAAGTCAATACAAAATCTGATAGATTTATCATGCTTGGAGACTAGAACAATGTTGGATATCCATTTAGCATAATCAATTGCACGGATGAAACCAAATTTTAGAATTTTCTCTAGTTTTCCTTTGATGAGAAATGCAACATGAGGATGCATTTTTTAAAGTTTTTGTTTAACTAGTTTGATGGCTAGTGCAATGGACAAGTGATGCATGATAAGATTAGGATCCAATCTAGCATGTCAGGATATGTCCAAGAAAAATTTATCTTCTTCTCTTGAAAAAAGGCAATGAACTTTTCCTTTTCTTCGAGTGACAATGACTATGCCAGATGTACCATATGAGGATGTTCTTCTATACCCAAGTTAATTGGCTATGTTGGCTCAATCAACACTGATGATCTCTCCTGAAAGTGACTTGGAAGTGCATCAAATATCTCATCCATGGGTGCCTCAGAGAGATTTTCACCTTTGGATATGTCTTTTGTTTTTACTTTTTTGGATTTTGACACTACCAAAATGTGGTTTTCACCATCAGACCTTTTGCATTTTTTCTTTTTAGTTGTATGACTAAGATATTTGATGTCAGCTTCAGTCATGTTGATGCTCTATTCATTGGTGGAAGATGTTGTAGGTTTGACAATGTTTAGGTAGCAGGCAAGAGCATAGTCATTTTGGAATATGGGGACTTTGCTAGATGCATTAGGGTTCCAGTCTATAAGCTCAGGATGTGTGAGTGAAAGAGTAGCAATGGGTTCGATTACATTCATGGTATAGTCATGAAGTGCTTGGACCAACAATTTGAGACCTATGGTGACTTCATCCATAGGTGTGTTTGAACACCTTTGAGTACTAACATCAGCAATTGATGACTCTAGGACACTAGTTGGATCAGACCCATCCGACCTAACCCTAGATGTTTCACCCACTTCAATTTGGTTTTCATAGACATGAACTTGGTCAATGTCTTTATTAGTAGTTGCTTCTAAAAGAGAGTCAAACTCATATTCCTTAGAATCATTGCTACATGGCGAGAGACTATAGAACTCCCCAATAGTAATAGGGACATACTCTCCTTCATCTTTTGGATTTTTACATAGGTACTCAATATGTAACACTTGACTAGACTCACCCTGTTCTGAATGGGCACAGTGTGAATCAGTATTTTCCTTAGGAGAATCACTAGTACCATCCATAGTGCTAACACATGGCACAAAGTCATCTGGCTTAGCAAAGAATTTAGCAAGATCATGAGGAATAGGATAAGGATAGGGATCCTCATCATCAAATTGTTCCTCTTGAGTATCTCACTTAGCTTGTGACTCATTTCTAGATGAACTCTCAAGTTTTGGTATGAATTTATTAGGTCCCAAATGGAAAGGAACCTTCTTAAATCCTAGACCAGTTGTATCGCTATTGCTTCAAGTTGTTGCCTTGATAGAATCAATTAGGCTATTGTTATTGTACTCAATAGGGCCAATTCCCATGTAGCCAAAATGCTTCATGTGTCTAAGACCAGGACCATACTTTTCAGGAGTGATCTCATGAGCTTGTTTTGTTAAGTCTACTGAAGTCTCTTCTCTATAAAGCCATGCAACAATGGCTCTATTTTCACTTTCATCCTCTAGGGGAATTGTAGCCTTGAAAAAAGTGCCATTATACTTGGTTTGAGCCGTAGATGGTCTTCCATAATGATGAGGAGACTCAGGAAGAGATGTTAACGACAACACTAGTTCAATATGGTACTCACCTATGCTAGTCTCTTTCAGGTTGACTGATTGCTCAATTTGTTTTAGCTTGTTGTCATGAATATCAATGGATTCCCAGTTAGTAGGGACAAAAGTTTCAGCTGGCAGGAATAGTAACTTCAGAGCCATGAAATGGGAATTTGATGCATTGGTGAAATGTGGATGGCACAATGTGCATCTCATGTATCCAGGACCATCTTAGTAGAATGTTATAAGACAAGGGAATGTTGAGGACCTAACAAGTGACATCCCTTTCTGAAGGACTAACGTGAATGGGTAAGACCACAAGACCTAGAGACTTTCATTCAACTTCATCATATGCTTTGATGGTGATCTTGCATCAAGGATCAATAGACTCCTCAGAATAATTCAATTGTCTAAGCAAAGTAGCATAGACAATATTTAAGCTAGTGCCATTATCGATGAGTACCCGACGAACACGTGTCTGATGTATCATAACCTTAATGTGTAGAGGTTGATTATGTAGGTGACTCAGTGAGTTATCATCCTCCTCAAAGAAAGTCATAAGATAAGGTGAGGTCAAGTGACCTATCATGGACTGAAATTGCTCAAGATCAAGATCTTGAGGAACATTTGCCTTAGTGAGGGCTTTGTCCAGAATCTACTTGTAAGCAGGCAATATTTTAAGCAGCTTGAAGATAGAGATTTGAGCATTAGTTCATTTTAGTTGATCGAGAACACTATAGCTAGTTGGTGTTGAATTCATTGTGAGTTTTGCACCTTTGCCATATGGACCACCAAGGGCTTTGTCTTTATGTTGTTCAAGATCAAGAGTAGAAGGTGTAGGGCCTTTGAGAACTAACTTGGCACTAGAGCAGGTAACAACATTAGCATAGTGTTGCTAAGGTGTGTTATCCATTGTGTTGGAAGTAGGGGCCCTCAAGACAAATGGTGTCTTGGGTTTATCGTTATATTATTTGCCATTAATGGTAATGACATTACAGTATTTAGAATCCATAGGTTCAACCATGTTGATCACATTGTCATCATTAGAGTATGCATAGTTGACCTTGTTGTTGGGTTTTGGTTTTGAAGTCTCTCCTTTTTCATAGGCTGGGAAAGGCTCTTTGAATGCCTTGTGATCCAAGTTCTTGTTATTTCCATCTACCACAAGTTCACCAACATCAATCATGTCTTGGACTTTGTGGTGCAAGTTTATGTAGTTGCTAGTTTTGTGTCCCTTATTTTGGTGATACTCACAGAATGAGGTTTCATTCCACCATGGTGGGCATGGTTGCAGATCATAGGGATGAGGGTTGTCTAGTGGTGAAATAAGCTTGTGTTGGAGCAATGTTTTGTAAACCATATCCAAAGGTTCACCCAAGGGTGTGTACTCTCATTTAGGGTGTGTAGCCCATGAGTTTCTCAAATTGTTCCTAGATTTCTTGTTGTCAGGAGGAGGTTTCTCAGTATTCTTGGCTGCATTGAGACTATCCATGAGATTAAAGGCTGCCTTAGCAGGCTTAGGAGTTACATTGTCAATAACCCCATCATGTACAATTTATCAGTTCTTTTTGATGTACTTGGGTTTGTCCTTGTTAGAGGTGGAGCCTTGTTTTGTGTCCTTTTGAAAAATAAGTTCACCCTTCTTGACCATGAATTCCTCTATGCAGATAACTTGTGTGACCATGTCTTCAAAGGTATGTGGACCTTGAAGTTGGACTCTATACCCAAAATCAGGTAGGAGGTTATCCATAAAGATGTCAAGTTTCTCTATTTCTGGGATTTTTGCGTGAGTATTTAGTATAAAGTTGTCTCCACCTCTGAAGGAATGTGAGGAAAGGTTCCCCAATCTTCTGCTTAAGATTTCACAAATCTCAGATGTTAACATGGTGTTGAATGTTATGAGAATATTGCTAGAAAAACAAGTTGGAAATTTCATCAAATGTTTTGATACCAAGAGGCAAGTGTGAAAAACACTCCATAGCCTGAGCACCTAGACTTCTTGGGAATAAATGCATGAGATACATTTGATTATGCATACATTCCATAGACAAGGCACTGAATTCTTGCGAATGATCTTGGGGATCGATAGTTCCAAAGTATTTATCATACTTAGGTAACTCTACTCCTCTTGGAAAAGGAGGCATGCCTATGCTATTGTCAAATGGAAATGGACAAAGAGAGTTTAAGGTGTATGTTTTCCTGGGTTTGTCTTTCTCATGCATCATATGAGCTAGTTGGTCTTGCATAATTTTTAGTTGTTTTTGGAGTTTGGAAGTCTCAGTTTCCTCTTTAGGTGTGATGATAGTTTCCACATTGAAATGATGGGGTAGCTTAGCTCCCTGTTGGGAAAGTTTGAGAAAGTATTTTTCTTTCTCTTCATTGAGCAGAATTTTCATGACCTTTTGAAAGTTTTTTTCTTTACAACACTTTGCTATGTGCTCAGGAAGTATTTCCACCTCTTCCTGCTCCCTATCAATGTCATGGTCTTTTTCTTTGTCATTCCTAGTTTGGTCTTGGTTTCTACTATGTTCATCGTGTTCAGGTTCGTAATCAGCCATTGTTGGAACATTTTCAATTTTAGTATGTTGTGATTGGAAAGGTCCTTTGAAAAAGAATTTAGATATGTTGTTTAGAGATGTGGGACCTTTGCTAGTTTTAAGATCCTCTTGATACAAGGGATTCCTAGTTTTTTGGAAGTTTATAGAGAACATTCTATGGACCCAAGATGATCTAACAGGTGAGGGGGATCGTGAAGATTCCTTACTAGATGAACTAGAGATAGACCATGTATGGACTGAAGAGCAACCTCTATTGTGATTAGTACCCCCTAGCTCTACCTCATCTAGGTCTTTGGGGATAAAACACTTTTCCACTTCTTGTTGCCACAGTCATAGACAAGGACAAAAAGAAAAGGCTTAAACAAGGACCACACTAGAACATAGTCTCAAAAACAAAGCAAGATAAGGGTACTGTATACTAAAGTATGAGTGTTGGAATTATAGATGGAGTAACTGAGGGAGGGGGGTGGGGGGGGGGGGGGGGTGAATCAATTACCACAAAAACAAATCCATAGATCCCTTAGATGTCTTAAATACCTATTTATTGCCGATACTCGATAAGCACTATAAGATTGCTGTAACTCGGTAGATTAACTAGTTACTGATCATCTAGCATTCATAATTATTAATATACATGCAAAGGTTAAATAAAATGAACACAAGAGACACCAAATTTAACGTGGAAACCCAATATGGGAAAAACCACCAAGTAACTAGCTACCAATTTTCACTCTTCTGAAGTGAGCCTTGTTAGGAGCCAATTCTGTAAAGGTTACAATACACACTGTTAGGTGTGACCCTATTAGAGGATTTAATCACCCTGTTAGGAGTGGCCTTGCTAGAGGTCTTATAACAATTCAACTGAATTGTCACCTTGTTAGAGGATTTACAAAATGGCTGTTAAACCAAGTCTGTTAAGAGATTTGAAATCATTGCTACAATGGTTAGAAAGTAACAATGAATTGACTTGAATAAGATGCAACTAAATTTGTTGATAACAGATCTCTATTCTGCACTTTTAGATCCTTTTCAATTAAATATAGCTTTGCTACTCCTCAATGATCTCTGATCATCCTTCAAAATTTGCTCTTAGTCCTTTCTCATTCACACCAATCACACACTTAGAATTCGCAACTTGACCTCCTTTATATACCATTCAGATTATCAAGTCGGCTCATTCACAAGTTACATTTACCAATAAACCATATATCAGTTAGCTAAAAATTAAACAAATAAACTTTATTTCACAAAATAATGGAATCCTTCACTAGCCGACCTTGCTTGGTAAATACTGCCTCCAGAAATAATTTCCTGAGTTAACCATCTTAATTTGGTTAACACTACAAAAGTTGCAAAATCCTTTGGCTACTAAGTTAACTCAATAAGAACTAGATTTCCTTCACTATCCATGAAAGCTCAGTTAGAACTGTTTCCTGCACTATTTTCTCTTGATGACCAAGTGAGCTCGGTAACAACTAAATTTTTTTTGCTAAACCTTGTAAGCTTAGTAGCAACTGCCTATGCAAGGTAAACCCTAAGAATGCTCGATAGACACTGTAAACCTTCTTAGCTAACCTTCTAAACTCGGTAAACTTTTTCCTTTGCCTTGCTGACCATTTGAGCTTGGTAGACTCTATTTTTTGACTAATATGACATTTTTGTAACATCAAAGACAACACATAATTGAACATTGTATCTAACAATGAGTCATCCAAGTAATGGCTAGAACAACCAAAGATGATGACTATTGTGACACAGAGTATGACAAGCACCAAATACCAAAGACAAAGTGAACAAGAGACAAGACTAGTTTATGTGTAGGTCACAAGTCATTAGCTAAGTAAGAAACCACTATTTGACATTGTTTATAGATAGAAAAAAGGTAAAATGATGTAGATAATAGACCAGATTTAGAGCATAAGTAGATACTAAATTTTGAAGCGATTGTTCTGGACAAATTGTTGGTTGTTTTGATAGATTTTAGATAGGTAGTAAGACTGTTTTCAAGTTTTGGACAACATTTTGGTTGTTTTTGAACAAGACAATTGGTTTTCAGATAAACTCAGGAAGCAAGCAATAGTTTCAAACAACCCAACTGAGGACAAAGAAAATTAGAGGGGTGGGGGAGTCTTGATGTTTAGTTTGTTTGACAGGTTTGGACAATGTTTAAAGATGCAATAACAAACACACATTTATCCCTAAAATAGAAAATTGGTAGAGAAGGCAAAACCTTTGTCCCACAACTTATGTGCATGCGTGCATCTCACATAGCCGTGTCACCCCCTAGAGGGCATCCAAATTTTTGGTGCATTCAAAGGGCTCAATAATATATACATTGAATGAACACCCTTGTGATAGGGGTCAAGTGTGTATACCACTTTCCAATGCCTAGTTGCATGCCTATGGTGAGTTCTATAAGAGAGATTCTTCCCCCTCCTTGCAAAAAGATTATGCCTCCTTTCAGAGGTGAAATAGGTAGCAACTAAATAAGAGGTTTTTACTTTACTTCCATTCATACTAATCCCTAGTGGCTTCGCAAGAAAAGTTGAGGCCAACAGGCCACAACAGCATTTGTAAGTGCCCACTCTTGACTAACAAGACTGGGGCCAACGCCAACTAGTGCAGTTTATAGAGTCTCTTCTTGATATGTGATATCAAAATGAAGAAGAGGAAATTAATATGGCTTTGGAGTCTTTTGATCAACAAAGCTTCTTTATTATAGTGACGTGGAATCTCTAGCGAAAGGAGTGTACTCACTTGGGTCATTCTCGGAGGTTGGATCACTTTGGTAGGCCCTCTAAAGGATTGAATTAGACTGGTGGTTCAGATCTAAGGGTCAAAGTTTCTAACTTCCCTCGAGGGGAAAGAGCATACTCCTCTACCTTGTTTCCTCACCCAAACATGCAAGACATGTTAATTACCGAGTTAGCTTAATTGATCCCACCTTGTCCTATTCCAAGACATTGATCCCCTAAAAGGAAATTATCATCTCTTCATTAAAGGCTTCATTTGGGAGAACCTCTAAATTGCTTGCCTCCCTCAAATGTCATCTTTCAGAGGCTTCTAGGTTTTTGATTTATCCTTGGTCATGACCTCCAAGTGGTAAAGAGCATACTCCCCTATTCCCCTATCTTACACCCTACAAAGTTCACAAGCCCAATTTATACTATGTGTGAAAAGCAATAAAAGAAGACACAACATTTATGTGGGTTTGAAACAAATCTTCATCATGAATATCTTTGACAAGCGTCCTACATTCACATAGTGAGTATATGTTTGAAGTGTTTGGATAAAAGGTATCTTTGTCAAGCATCCTGCAAACCACTGTTAAGCTGTTGAAAACTAGAAATTAGAAATAAAATGCTTCAAAAAACACCATTAGTCAAATGGAAGCTCAACTATGGGAAAATAAAATTTAACTTTTTTTTTTCTTTTTGATACCCATAAAACAGTTTAAAAAAAGCCAAAACTTATGAAAAAGTGAAAAGTCAAAATTTGAAAAATACTCTTTTTTATTTTTTTAAATTATAGATTTTCCAAAATGTCCTGCAAACCATTGTTAAGCTACAGAAAAAAGAAAAAAAGAAAAAAAAGAAATAAAAATGCTTCAGAAAACACCGTTAGTCAAATGCATAATGATAAATCTAAATTCTAAATTCTGAATACTATATATGAGAGATGAAATTATTAATCTAAGAAATGAAGAAGCATAGTATGCTAAATGGATGCATATTTTAAAATCTATATGATATTACAATGAAAGAAATAAATCTATGCAAATGTGAGCAAAGTGAGTAAGAATTTTAGCATAAATTCGATGCAAATTCCAAAATTCATCCTCTGTAATGAGGAATGGAGAGCTTCTTTTATAGAATCTAAGAGGTGATCAATGGTCAAGATTAACCGAAATGGATGGTCAAGATTAAAGAGGAGAGCTAGTCATAAAGGTAACTTCCTCATGAAAAGGTAGTTAACTGGTTGCCTTTGAGTGATAAAAGGAGTTAACTGAGTACTTTTTGAGTGATAAAAGGAGTTAATTGGTTCTTTTTTTTGAGTGAATATTTAATTTAATAAAATAGAATATGACCTCATAAATGGATAACTTTAACTAATTGAATAATTAAATTCAATAATTAAAAAGAGGAGATATCTTATTAAATTAAATGTATTTAATTCCTTTGTATATTAGCTAAAAAGGTAATTTTAATTTAATTAAAGTAGAACACTTATAATTAAGGGTGAATGCACAAAGTTGGGTCGCAATTCCGCGGAAGTCAAATTCGCAAAATGAAACTTCTTAGAAACGAGTACTCGATTTTAAAAAACGGGCACCCGTTTTTGGTTCGGGTGCTCGACCCTAACTTTAAAAAATGGGCACCTGTTATTTTTAAAAATTGGGTACCCATTTTTTATTTTCAAAAAACGGGTACCTGTTTCTCAAAAAAATAAAAATTTAAATTTTTTAGAAACGGCCACCCATTTTTTAAAAGTAAAAAACGGGTACCCGTTTCTTAAAAATTCAATTTTTTAAGTTTTCGACAGATTTTACATGCCGCTTTTAGCTTTTCAAAACGAGTACCCGTTTTTTGAAATTCAAATAACGAGTGCCCGTTTCTTACAACATGAGGCAGGATTTTTTTTCCTGCCTCGAATTTTGGTTTGGGATAGGCTTGGTGAGACCAAGCCTATGCCTTGGCCTCTTAAGATTTGGCTAAGGCATTGAGCTGGCAAATTCATGGCTTGCCATAATTTTTAGAGGGTCTTCCCGATCAAATATTTTTACGAAACAAAAACCCATTAGAGCTCTTACTGTCCTGATTTCAGAAATATAAATTTTATAGAGTTATGTTTTTATTTACTATTTTTTTTATTATTTTTTAATCAAAGGTGGTACCTAAATGTAAAATAGCAACGTTCACTAAAACTTTAATAACTTTTTTATTTTATATTTTTTCTTAAATTAATTTATATGTCATCAATCTACATTCAATTCTTTTGAAGTTAAAAAAAAAAATTTGAAAAAAGCTAAATTTTGATCAAATTATGGTGTCTGTGCACGAGAGGTTTTAAAATTTTCTTTTATAGCCAATTAAAAATTAATAATAATAAAAAATTCATTAAAAATTCAAGAAAAATATTCTCATCAATCTTTGGTGTGTCAGGTAACTCCATTGAAAAGGATTCACAAAAATTCATTCATTTGTGTCAAATTATGGTGTCCGTACACGAGCGTGGTATGGTCTTGAAACAAACATTTTGAAAAAGTGGTTTTTAAAGATCCATACCAAAAAAAAAATCTATCATATGGGTATACAAATAAATTACATATTCAAAAAAAAGATTTAAGGCACTACAATTTTTATTTCTGAAGTTTTTTTATATTTAATCTCTAAATGGCTCAAATTTTGGCATGAATTGACAAAATATTTCAAAAATAGGAAAAACACTTCCACTTTTTGGCCAAAAGTGAGACCCAACTTCTTGCACTGACCCTAAATTAAATTAAATTGATAGGTTTGTGTAGCTAATTTGAGTTGATATTTAAGAATTAAATAAATAATATGATTAATGCGAATTATGGTTTTCTACATTTGACACCTAGGTCAAGTAGCGATTATTAGAATTAGAATTGCCTAGTAAGATAGGACTTAGAAATAGTTGAATAAACCAAAGTTGGTTAATATGGCAATGTGCCAATTTTGGGGTATTACATAAATTGATAATTGTAATTCAATTGGGAAAATAAGTTATTTTTAATTAAACTCAGATTTTTGTTTAGATGGTCCAATTTTATATGAAAATTATTTTCTAATACTAAGAAATTTTGAAATATTTGTAGACTTGAAAACCTTAGTAAACATGAAAGGATACTGATGCCACATAGAGACACTAGCGGGCCGAAATCTAGAGAGGCTGCCAAGGTAACTATTGTCACAAAGGTTTGCACCCTTGTCCAAAATTTTTACCTAAGGACAACCTTGTGAAACATGGAAACAACCTCCAAGTTGTGGGACTTGAACTGTGAGGTTGAGTCTTTGGAGAAGGTCGACTTCCTTTACTATCAGGGTGCACCTAAATACTCTTTGAGAGGAAAAGGGAGAAGGAATGCATAAAAGCAAATCTACCTATTCTAACTTAAGGGGGGTGATGCACCAAAAATAGAGTGTTCAAACCAATCTCTACCTGTACATGCACTATTGAACCATCATGACACCAAAAGATACACACATCTAGACTTGCTTTAATCTAACAATCATATGCAGATTAGAAAGACCCAAATGAATGACACAAGAAAAGAGAGGATTCACTTATATACCATTCATAGGCCAAAAGAGACACAGTCATGCAAGATTGCAGATATCTGCAATACACCAATGGGAGGCAAATAGTTCTTGCACTTCACATCAATGGCTGAAGGAGATAAGAATGTCATACAATTTAGAGGCAAAGGGGATTTACAGTGAAATTACAGAGCAATGTTAGAGAAAACAGAGAAGAGTCGACCAAAGAAGACAAAATCTACAAAAATTGCCTTTATAGCTTAGGCATAACTAAGATCTTCTCTAACTAAAGTTACTTCGCAACCACTGCCATTAAGTCTCTTTAGAGATCTGGAGAAAATCTGATCTGGGCACAGAATGAAATTTGATATTTTGTTGAAACAGGGCCTTGACAGAAACAATGCCATTAAACCATTCTGACCAAGTAGATGGATAAACTGGGGTGGTGGAGTGTTCTCTTGCTGTTTACTAGGTTCAACATTCATTCAAGAGTGGTTGGAATTGATCATAAGGATCAAATTGTGTAAGAAAACTTGATTTCCTTTGTTTCTGGCTCATTAGTCAGCAAAGTTAGCATGTCAACTGAATCTCGCAACCAAAATGGGCCACGTAGGCCAATAGTCTCATTTCATTTTTCCACCTCGCAAGGCCTTCCCAAGTTTGACCACCAAACCAACTAACCATGCCACCTCCTCAAAACCCTGACCGTGGTGGTCACATAACTACTAGCCTTAACTGTGCTGCCTTTCTATTAATTTCCTTAGCCAGGCCTATTGGGACATGTGTCCTTCAAGTGCTTCCCCTCATTTTTTAACTTGCTCACATCTTCATAATGTGGGAAAGTGCCGATCATTGATCTTCGTAAGATCAATGATCGTGAAAGATCCTCATTACACTGCACCTGCCCTTAATACTTCTGGGCCCATGAACCATTCAACATACACTTTAGCATGACCTAGCACGACCTTGGCATCACCCTCTAGCTTCAAAATAACCTGACCCCACAAGGACACATGACAACAAGGCGCTTGCTTGCATTCCTTAATCTCCTTGCATATTCATAATGCGGGGAAGCGCCAACCCTCGATCTCATTGCATCAGATGATGTACACAATTCGTACCCTTTGAACCTATGTGAATATCCTCTATGACATCATTAGGACATGTGTCACCAGGTTGCTTGCCCTCATTGTTAGGAAGTTTGACAAAAGATAGAATGCAAGAAAGTAGGCGCCAATCAAAATGCCAACTAGACTAACATTTCTTCCTTTCTGTGGCCCACACAAGAACATTTACCTCACCTGCCATGCATCACAAAGGGGCTCCCCTACATTATGTAAAGGTAGTGCATTTTGAGAATGTGAGAAAGTGCCCACCGTAGATCACAAAAGATCTGACGGTGCAGAAAGTTGCGGACCAGTGGAAACAAATTAGGAAATAAAAGAAATACCATAAGGTTTTAATCTTTTTTTTTTTTTTTTTTGTATTTCCATGGCATTTAAATAATATTAAAGGTGGAAAGCGGCCATTGGGTGGGCTCAAGTGTTTGAATTTCAAATTTTTGGCGAGGGGCAAAAATAGGTAATAGTAACCTTTGAGTTAGCTCACGCAATGACACTTGCTCGTTTGCATAGTAAATTTCATACCTATCTTTGTTGCCTCTAGTTTTAGATGTTATTTGTATCTTGGTACCTTTGAGATAGATTGTTATAAGGTTATCCTTGACCTAGATGTTGGTTATGACTTTTGGGATTGTTTTCCATTTGGGACTTGAGACTATCTCCTTAGCATAGTGGGAGTGGGCCATTTAGGTTTCACGAGGTTGGGTGATACTATTTCTTATACCATTGAGATCTGATAGCTAGATGTTGCTACTGGAAGTCCTTCTGCAATTATCCCTTTCATTCTAATCTTGCATTTTTTGATGGATGGTTACATTTTGTTGTACTCTATTTGTTTTCAAAGATCTTATGAGATGATGTATTTTATTCATAATGTATATTCTTTGATCTTTTCATACCCTATGACTTGTACAATAGATGATTATGCATTCCGGTTATGCCATGTGGCATCTTATGTAATTTTTATATTATTTAATTGGATTTGCACTTGTGGTTATTCTATGATGTGGTGTTATTATGTATCAGATTTATTATTAATAAAACTTATATATATGTGATTCAATGTCATGGAACCCTTAAGGGATGTAATATGTTTATGGATTATTTTTCTGTATGTGAGTTATTTCTTCTTCTATATTATCTCTTATTGGTATTATCTTAATAAAAAAAGTTTGGAAAACTTAGTGAAACTTTAGGTTAATTTATTTTGGGTTCCATAGTGGGGCATTACAATTCCAACACATGTTCTTACTCATCTAGCTCTTCCCTTCAATTCAAGATTAACTCAACTAATTCACAAGTTCACTAGAGTAAACTTGTTCACTAACCTCCACTACCTTCTAAATTCATCTTGCAAAAGTCTAAATCTTCAATTCCCATCAAGACAATCACCAAAATACTCCATTTTGTTTGATCTTCTAAGCTAGTCTCTATCAATTTCTATTTTATCCCTTTTAGGTCACAATTAGCCCTCCAAACTAGGTTTTTGGGCTCTAATTTGAAATATTGCTAAAAAAACACCATGAAAAAGTCACCAATTAGGATACCCATTTGGATTCTCTTCAATTTTTTTGTTTTTCCAAATTTTTATTTGTATGTACAGTGTAAAACCCTAATATAAAAGATTTACAAAGGAAACAAACTTGGAATTAGTTTTCTAGTTAAAACCCATTCAAATGGATTCAATAAAAATTAACTCTCTAATAAGACTTCTTCTACCTCTATTCAATATTCTTGAGTCATTTCATTGATTGGTTCAATCCTCTCCTGCAAGATATCCACTCTTCACAATGCAATCTCTTAATTTAGATACAAATAAACTTGCCTAGGGCTTGTTGTTCAAAATTAGGAACTTGAGATTTTGGAAAAACACTAACTAAATATGAAAAAAAATTGCCTCAAATTCAAAATCTGCCATGGCCATGAAATTTTAATTGTGGAGTCTCACGATTGAGGCATGTCTTCAACTGAGCCCTCAAATTGCTAGTAAAAAGTAGTAAGTAGTTGGATTTTTATTTGAACACACAAAACTTAAAATATACTCCTACCAAACCATACCAAGAAAGGAAATAAGATGTAAAAACTATCTACAACAATAAAAATCAAAATTCAATTCACATGATACAAATTTTACAAGTTTAATTGCTTCTAAGAATAATTTGCCAGTAAATGTCAACTTCCTTGTTTTGCCAATCATATCAAATGATAGCCAACATTTGTAAAATCACTTGGATGGTCTTAAATATGTCTTTATACCATGCTCCAACTATTGGAACTACAAGTGGAATTTTTTTTTCTATTGTCATTGATGTCAAACCTTACTGGTAAGACATGTGCTAACAGTGTAGAGTGCCATATTATTTGATTGATGAAGATGATTTGAAAAGAGAGATAATAAGATGAATTAGTAAAGTGGTTGAATAAAGAGGATTAAGTATGATGGAACTACAAATATCACTTGATTAGTTAATATTTGACAAGATAATATGTTGTTTGATCAATCTATTAAATAAAGAAGAAATATGAGTTGAACTGTAAAAGAGATTATTGATGAAAGTCATGAAGTTAAGTAAAACATGATTTTTATCGAGAAATATGTTACTAGGTCAAAAAAAGTTAAGAATTATCGAGTAGAGGATTAAGAAAATTAAATTATTATCCAAGTGATGGTAATTATTGAGCAAGATGAAAGTAAACTAAAGCAATGACCAAGCACAATGATGGCCAAGAAAGCTAGTGTAAGCCAAGAAAGACAGATCAATAGTGACCAAGCTACCTAGTGTTGACCAAGCTAAAGAACATAGTGATGATCGAGTGTCATCATATTAAGAGTTTTTGAGAGAATGAAGATTTGAGGCTGACATAGTTGAATTTATGGAATAGTCAAAATGTGGAAAAGATAAGGATTGATGAGCTAACATATTTAATGTATGAATTGAGTTTTTAAAGTAGTATAAGAAAAACTTTCAATGAGAAGTTTCTTGAAGTTTCAAGGAAAGAAGTAGAAAGCTAAAATGATTGTCAGATACAATGAATTTGATCAAACCCTAAGATCTATGGTTACATTTAAGAGAAAAAAGAATTAAACTTATCTATTTAAGGAGGCATATGAGATGAGTTGTGGGTTGACTAGAAAATTTGTGAGAAAAAGTGGAAGGACAAGATTTGTAGAGGAAAAGTGAGAAGTTGGTGAATGTGAAATTGCTTGAGGTGTTTACTACCAAATCAGAGATGGAGAATGTGATGAAGACCAGTCAATGAACCATGAATGAGCTGAATGGAGATTTTAATATGTAAAGTGAGTTGTATTTTATCAGATCAACCTAGTTGTTACTTTCCAACCATTATGATAGTAAAAATCCTTTAATCAAGGTTGATCTAATAGTCATGTTGTAAATCCGTTAATCAAGATGACATTCTAATGGGATGTTTTAAAGACCTCTAATAAGGCCACTCCTAACAAGGTGATTAAATCCTTTAACAGGGTCATAGAACAAAGTGTTTTGTAACCTTTAACAGGGTCGGCTCTTAATTGAGCTCACTTTAGAAGAGTGAAAAAGTGGTAACATGTTACTTGGTGGGTTTTCCTAAATTGGGTTTCTATGTTAAATTCTGGTGTCATACTTGCATGAATGTTGTTTTCGTGTTTCATGATATTTACTATTATGTATTTCTACAATTCAGATAACACTAAACATAGAGCTAAACGTTGATATGAATAAGTTGAATTAGTGATGATTTTCTATATGAATTGAGTGGATTAAGATGTTAGAAATTGAATTGGTACATCTAGACATGAGCATCACTCCTTCACCCCCCTCTTAGTTATTCTAATCATTCTAAAAATTGGTATTAGAGCTATGCGACTTAAGCTAAAGATCAAGATGTACAAGAGAGAGTTTCCCAAGATAAACAAAGAGAACTTCCCAACATGACAATATTTGATGAGATTGTATCTATTTGGAGTTGGAGATTTTGCACTATACTACTTGGACAATGAATACATAGAAGCACCTAGACCCATGACAATTGAACAAATAAAAGAAAATTAAGAGCACAATCAAATTATGATATATTTGGAATCTTCCCTAAGTTATGATAAGTTTTATGATGTGAAGTATTGCACTACTACAAAGAAAATGTGGGATAAGTTGGCACAATTTCATGGAGAAGACAAGAATTTGTTAAGGGTTAAAGTTGAAAGTTTGAGAAGAAAGTTTTATGACATGAGAATGAAAGAAGGAGAAATTTTTGCCTAGTATTGTGGCTGAGTCAAAGAAGTGGTGAATGTAATTAAAGGTACTAGAGAAGACAGACCTAAAGAGACTATGATCAATAAGGTATTAAGAATTTTACTTCTTATTTATGCAATTAGAGTATCTATAGTCCAAGAACTAAGATGTATGCCTGATAATGACCTAACCCTTTATAGTCTAATTAGGAGACTCACTGCATTTGAATTGTCAAAATTTGATAATTATACGACTTCTAGTGTTGAATGTTCTTTCAAGTCTCAACTAAACCTTGATCGATCTAAAAGAAGAAACTATTCAAAAAAGAATTCTAAAGACAATGATAGTGAATCAGATGATGACCTTGATGATATAGAAGCATTATTGGCAAGAAGGTTACCAAGAGGAAAAGACAAAGACAAAGGTAAACTTTCTATAATATGTTTTCCATGTAATAAAGTGGTTCATATTGCTACAAGATGTCCTGATAGAGATGAAAAGGAGGGGAGAAAGGATAATTGATATTGAATAAGGAGAGACAACAGAGACAACAAAGATAACAAAGAAAACAAGGGAAAATGTAAGAAACCTTGTTACATTACTCAAGAAGATGGTTCCGAAAGAGATTTTGATGAAGATGATGAAGAAGTTATTTATGATGCAATGAAAGATGAATATGAAAAGTTTGAGAAATTTTTTCTTATTTCACATGTTAGTAATAATGATAAATTGATAATTAATAGTGGTTGCTCACATCGTATGACTGATGATAGAAGTAAGTTTGAAAATCTAGAAGACTATAATCAAAGTTGTGTCAAGTTTGGAAATGATGCACCATGTTATGTGAAAGGTAAAGGGTCTATTATGTTGAATGACAATATTAGATGTGACAATGCATATTGGGTTCATGAACTAAAATATAATTTGTTGAGTGTGACACATTTGAATAGTTTAGGCTACCGAGTTGAATTTTAAAAAAAGAAGGGAAAAATCTATGATGCTACTGGTGAACTAATTGGAAGTGGAGAGAAAACAAGAGGTAACTTGTTCTATCTAGACCTATCTGACAATACATGTTTATTTGCACAATTTGAAGATGTTTGGTTGTGGCATAAGAGGTTGTGTCATGTGAAATTTGATAATATATAAACATTAGTAAGATGGAAAGAGCAAGAGGATTACCAATATTGAAAAAACCTGATAAAGTGGTGTGCAAATAATGTCAAATGGGAAAAATGATAAAGTCTAGTTTTAAGAGCAAGAACTATTCTTTTGATGAAATTTTGGAGTTGGTTCATATAGATTTGTGTGGTCATATTGGAGTGCAACATTATTATGGAGACAAGAGCTTTATCCTATTTGTTGATGATTTCTCTAGAATGATGACTGTGATGTTTCTCAAAGAAAAATATGATGCTTTCAAAATGTTTTAGTGATATTTGGCTAGAGTTAAAATGGAAACATGTAAAAGTTTGAAATGCTTGAGATTAGATAGAGGAGGTGAATTCATATCAAAGGAGTTCAATACATTCTACAATGACAAATGAATAAAAATAAAACTGTCCTCACCAAGGACTCCACCACAAAATGGGATAATTGGAAGAAGAAATAGATCAATCATGGATTGTGCAAAACTAGAGATGATGGAAAAGAATATTTCACAAAAGTATTGGAGAGAAGCTATAAGTTTTCTATTTATACACTAAACCAAGTTCAATTCAAGAAAGGAACAAACACAACCCCTTTTGAACTGTGGTATGGCTATGCACCTAATGCCAAATATTTTAATGTATTTGGAAGCAAGTACTATATATTGAAAGATTCAAGGAATGGAAAAATTGATACAAAGAGTGATGAAGGTATATTATTAGGATATTCCACTAAAAAAAAGGCATACAAGTAATCAAATTCTAACACTAAGAAATGTTTGTAAAGTACAAATGTTAGAGTTGATGAATTTCTAGAAAATAATGAAGAAGAATGCGAGAAGAAACCTGAACATTTTGTAAACATTGTATACATCTATGAAGTAGAACCAAGTAATCTATTTGAACAAGAGAAAGAGGCTATCAAGCATTAGTAGATAGGTGTTGTTGAGTTAAAATAGATAAGCTTTGCTGAGCATCAAAAAGCTATTGAGCATCAGGCTATAGTGGCCGATTCACAAACTAAGGAGACGAAATAGTAGATCGAGGAAGTTGAGTTACAATAGAAGATACTTGTAGAAGATGAGCAAGATGGACCAAGGGAGCTATAACAAGGAGAAAGAATATCTAAACCCATTTTAGAAAAATATGTTGGAAATGATTGAAAAAATCATAAATGAAGAATAATGAAACTGGTAAAGAATGTTTTCAATCATTATTTTTTCATTGATGTGAAACTTGCTACTTGCAGGAATGACAATTGCTTAAGTGATTCAAATACTATCAATTGGTTGATTGACAAGGAGGTGGCAATCAATATGATGTAACTAAAGTACCTAGAGAAAGGTTGAAGTTAGGATGTTGTAATGAAGTATAAGGATCAGATAAGCCATTGATGAAATAGTGTATTGATGACATACTCTAAGACATAGAGGATGGACACATTGAGACACATCAAAGATGTAAGGATTAACTAAGTTCATTGGAGAGAGCTGAGCTAGCTAGTTAGTGCCAAACAAATTCTCAGTTGCAGCCGAGCAAGTTCAATTTAGTGTGTGCTGAGTGATATTCAGGTGTCGAGCATGCTTTAGGTACCGAGTGATATTTAGGTGCCGAGAAGGCTTCAAGTGTCGAGTGATCTTCAGCTTTCGAGCAGCCTTTAGGTGCCCAGTAACACATAATTTCTTTAGGTGCTGAGCACCAGTAAAGAACAATAGAAGCTGAGTAACACAGAAGGAGCCAAGCATCAGTAAAACAATGATGCCGAGTTGCTGCATTATTTGTTAAGTCAAAGATTCGCTAGATCAGCAGCGATAAGTTTGTTACATCAAATTTTGTGAATTAGTTGGATGATAAGGATGATGAGTAGATGTCACAGAATTTTATGTAAACCATGCAAACCAATTCAAAGAAAATGCTAATGGACTTATCATGAAGTTTCTAAAAGAAACAATTTGGAGGGAAAACAATACCATTTTCTCAAGATCAAATTAAGATTTGAGTGGGAAATGAAGAACATAACTTCTTTATAAGGAGTTATAGGTCAGAGATCAAATGCACATGCATGAGAGGGAGTTGGTCTTAAGTGTGGTCATGAAAAGAAGCTTAGAGGAGTAAGAACATATCATCAAGACTCTGAGTTGATTAAGTGACCATGGAGTACATTGACATAACGAGTGGAAGAACTCAAGGAGACAGATCTTGAAGGGTGAACAAGTTGTTAGCACTACAAGGGAGGAAATCCAAGCAAAGAAAATGACTGAAGAGCAATCTAAAATCTACAAGGTTGAAGTTGCAATCTGTATCAGGTCAAAATCCTTCTAATACTTTCTTACCATTGTATTAGACATTGAAACCCTACATTGCTAGGTTAGCTTAACAGCTAGGTGGATAAGCCTCAGGAAAAGGATAAAGAGATCCCTAGGAAAAGGATAAAGAGATCCCCAGGAGAAGGCTAAAGAGATCCTCAAGAAAAGGATAAAGAGATCCTTAGAAGAAGGATAAAGAGATCCTTAGGAGGAGGATAGGAGATCCTTAGAGAGGGATGAAAGATTCTTTTGAGAAGGTGACTATAAATTCCATTGACTTGGGTGAGCCTAATAGTTCTATGTAAATCCTTTAATAGAGCGACATTCCAAGTTGAATGTTCTTAAGTCCTCTAATAGGGCACACTCCTAACAGGGTGTAGAAATCTTTTAACAGGGTCACATTTAACAATGTGCTGTAGCCTTTAACAGGGCAAACCATCAGAAGTGGTTGAAATCAATTGCACAATTATTTTGTGGGTATCATCCCCACCCCAGTTTTACCTTCTTATTCTTGGAGGGTTTCTGGGTCATCAAAATCCTTAGTGTTATGGTGTGATGCATGTTATCTTTTATGGTTGTTCAATGTTTAATTGCATATGTGCCATTAAGAATTCGACAGAAAGTTTGAATTGGACATCATTGGACCTTGGATAACTGATTCACCCCTCCTCTTAGTTATTCTAAATAATTCTAACAAAATCTGTGAGAAGACACCGCACACCTAATGAAATCATTGGAGACAAAAATTTTGGAGTCATGAAAAGAAATAAGTTCAAAGGTGATACATGTTTACTATTTGAAATAATTTATTAGTTGTGTATTATCTTTGATGTTACACAAAATGTCATGTCTTTTCCAATCAGTGTATGTTGAGCTCGCTTGGGCTTTAAAGATAGTTTTCTATGTTTCTTGAGCATTCCAAAGTTTTCCTAAGTTCAGAAGATAGTGTCTATAGAGTTCACTCAGGTGATGAAGGAAAATTTGTAAAAGTTGAGTGTTAATAGAGCTCACTCGATTAATGAAGGAAATGTTGGATGGAACCAATGTTAATTGGGCTCAAGCAATTACTAAAGGAATTTTGTGAATATGCAATGTTAACTGACTTCACTTGGTTAGCTCAAGAAAATTGCTTGAGTTAGTATCTACCAAGCAGGGTCGACCAATGAAGGATTTTCTTATTTTGGCATATTGAGTTCAATTGAATTGTTTGTTGGTTCTAGCCGACTGAAAAGATGAATATTAATTATTCTAAGTTATATTCAAGTTGACTTGACATTTTGTAAGATATAAATATAAGGTTAAGTTGAGGATTAGAAGAAGAAGGATGAGACCTAAACATAATTGAAGATTTGGTGATGCTAAGAGGAAGCAAATTGGAATGATAAGAAAAATATCCTTGTTGAGATGCAAAGATACATTCAATTAGGAAGGATCTAATATAGAAGAAAAAATTGAGATCTATAATTAGCAATTTAGTTGCATCAAAAATCAGGTCATCCCATTGGTACTTTCTAACCATTGTACCAATGATCTAAATACCTTAACAAAGTTAGCCTAACAACTATTTATAATCCTCTAACAAGGTGGCATTTCTATTCAATTATCTAAAGAACTCTAACAAGGCCACTCCTAATAGGGTGATTAAATCCTTTAATAGGGTCACACTTTACAGTGTGTTTTGTAACCTTTAATAGGGTTGGCTCCTAATAGGGCTCACATCAAAAGAGTGAGAATTAGTAACTAGTTGCAATTGGTAGTTTTTCCCAAGTTGGGTTTCCACATTAAATCTTGGTGTCAATTGTGTTCATGCCATTTCTCTTATGTTTTTGAAACTAAGTTAAAGTAATATTAATCATAGATAATATCTTAAAATTTTCATGTTAAGAATTTACTAGGCTATTTTAGCGTTTACCAAGTTACAACATTTTCTCTACATGTATGCTGAGTTTCAGCAGAGTTGAGTTCTCATAGATTTTGTTTTGTACTGACATCTAAGGGATCTAGAATTTATTTTAGTGGTAACTGATTCACCCGTCCCCTCTCATTTACTCCTCTTATATTTCCAATAGTTTACTATATGAGTTTGAGCCAAGAACACTTAAGGATGCACTGGATAATGAAGATTAGATTAGAGAAATGAATGAGGAGATTGATCAAAAAGAGAAGAAAAAAACATAGACATTGGTACCAAGGCCAAAGGATAAAAATGTGATTGGAACCAAGTTGGTATTTAGAAATAAGTTGAATGAGAAAGGTGAAGTCATGAGGAACAAAGCAAGATTAGTTTGCAAGGGATATGTACAATATATTAAGGAGATACAAAAGAGCTTTGGAATGGAAGATTCAAGACCAATTGGAACACCTACGACTACTAGACATAAACTTTTGAAGAATGATGATTTTGCTAAAGTAAATTAGACATTGTACAAATCAATGATTGGCAAATTGCAATATGTTATTCTTAGAAAACCTGACATTTCATTAGCTATTAGAATTGTTGCAAACTTTTCTCGTAATCCAAAGGAGAACTACCTAATATATGTGAAAATGATATTGAGATATCTAAAAGGAACATAAGACTATGGTTTATGGTATAAGAAGAATGAAAAGTTTGAATTGAAAGTTTACGTAGATGTTGATTAGGATGGAAACATTGATGATAGAAAGAGTACAGGTGGAGGAGCTTTCTTCCTAGGAAAGAAATTTATATCATGAATAAGAAAGAAGCAAAATTGTATTTCACAACCCACAGTAAAAGCTGAATATGTTGCAACAATAGTTAATTGGTCAAACATAGTGTGGATCAAGTAATTTTTTGAAGGTATGAAGGAGGAGATCACTGAACCTATGGTGATATATTGTGATAACACAAGTTTTATAAACATATCCAAGAATTTTTCATGCACATAAAGACCAAACACATTTCAATTTAGTATCATTAGTTAAGGGATTTAGTGCAAAACAAAGAAGTAAGACTAGAATATGTGAACACAAAGGAATAGGTAAATGATATATTCACTAAGGAACTACCCAAGATTCATTTGTGTATATAAGAGGTACGTTAGGGGTCATTCCCCTATTTGAAGAAAACCTAGAAGAGATGTAGCATTGCATCCAATTTTTTTAGGATCAAAATATCTTACAAATTAATGCAAGATGTCACACTTTAGGAGCTTCCCAAAGATGTGAAAAGAAGGATAATAATATGAGTTGATAAAGCTACAAGTAGATGCTAGAGATAATTCAAAGATTAGTCAGTACAAAAGATAAAGAGGGATATGTGTACATACTTTTCTTTGGAATTATTTTCAAAGAGGGAGATGAATGTCAAGTTACCGTCATGAAAGATATGTCAAAGAGGGAGCCACTACAATTGGTATTACAATTAAGAATCTCAATTGGTATCTTAGAGGGAGAATTTTAGAAATTGCATGAATGTGAATCAAAATGAAAGTAGGGATAAGATCTGATACAAAATACAAAGGGATTTGATAATGAGAACCAAGAGAACACTTTTTCGATTTCATGGTAACTAAGGGTGTTGCTATCAATGCCAAAGAGGGAGATTGTTGGAAATATAATTGGAACAATTGTTATGTTGTCAATGATGTCAAACCTTACTAGTAATACATTTATTAATAGTGTAGAGTTCCATATTATTTGATTGATGAAGACGATTTGAAAAGAGAAATAATAAGATGAACTAGTAAATTGGTTTAGATGGAACTACAAATGAAACTTTATCAGTTAGTATTTGACAAGATAATATGTTTTTTGATCATTGTATTAAGTACAAAAGAAAGATGAGTTAAAGTGTAAAAGAGATGATTGATGGAAGTCAAAAAGTTAAGTACAACATGATTTTGATTGAGCAACAAGTTACTAGGTCAATGAAGAAGTTAAGAATTATTGAGAAGAAGATTAAAGAACTTAAGTATTAGCCCAATGATGGTAATGATCGAGAAATATGAAGGTAAACTGAAGTAATGATTGGATATAGTGATGGCCAAGCAAGCCAGTGTAAGCTAAGTAAGACATATCAATAGTGACCAAGCTACCTAGAGTTGACTAAGCTAAAGAACATAGTGATGATTGAGTGTCATTATATTAACAATATGTGAGAGAATTTGAGGCCAACACAATTGAGTTTATGGAATAGTCAAAATGCGTAAAAGATAAGGATTGATGACTTGACATATTTATTGTATAAATTGAGTTTGTTAAGCGATCTAAGGTGAAGATTCAATGAGAAGTTTCCAAAATTTTCAAGGAAAGAAGTAGAAATCCAAAAGGATGGAAAAATTTAATGAATCTGATCAAACCCTAAGATCTATGATTATGTTTAAGAAACAAAAGACTAAATGTATCTATATAAGGATGCATATGAGATGAGTTGTGGGTTGACTAGAGAATTTGTGATAAAATGTGGAAGAATAAGAGTTGTAGAGGAAAAGTGAGAAGCTGGTGAATGTGAGATTGCTTGATGTATTGCCAAGAAGATCAAAGATGGAGAATGTGATGAAAGTCAATTAATGAACTATGAATGAGCTGAATGGAGATTTGAACATGTAAAGTGAATTTTATTTTATCAAATCAACCTAGCTATTACTTTCTAACTATTGTGATAGTAAAAATCCTTTAATCAAGGTTGACCTAACAGTCTTGTTGTAAATCCTTTAATCAAGGTGACATTCTGATGGGATATTTTAAAGACCTCTAACGAGGCCACTCCTAATAGGGTGATTAAATCCTTTAATAATATCACATATAACATTGTGTTTTGTAACCTTTAACAGTATTGGATTTTAACCAAGCTCACTTTAGAAGAGTGAAAATGTGGTAGCATGTTACTTGGTAGTTTTTCCCAAATTGGGTTTCCATGTTAAATCCTAGTGTCATACTTGTGTGAATGTTGTTTTCATGCTTCATGCTATTTACTATTATATGTTTCTATAGTTGAGCTACCACTAAACAAAGAACTAAGTGTTGATATGAATATATACTAAGTCAATTTATGAGTTTGATTAAGGTGTTTGAAGCTATTAAAAGTTGAATTGGTACATCTAGACCTAAGGATAATATATTCAATCCCCCTCTTAGTTATTCTAATCATTCTAACACCAACTAGTTGAGAACACCCCTAATCAGTTGAACACAATATGCACACATATTTTGTCATTAAGACATTAAAAAGTTACAATGTTGTCATGCAACATTTTGCCCAATCTTGACATCTTACCTTTCCTCACTTGATTTCATCAATCTAATTATGAAGAATAAAGACATAGGAGCCCTAAATCAAATCAAACTAAAAACATAGTTATACCTTACTTTCCATTATGTCCCTAAATTTGGCTTAGTTGACAACTTTTGGTAAACTTGGCAAAACTTGCCCAAATTTGGCAAAACTAGACTAAACAATTTTTCAAACCTTCTACTCCCACTCAAGGGACTATAAAATAGTACTTATTCATACCTTGAACCTTATATTATCTCACAACCAAAATTTGATGGTTTTAAACAAGTAACTACTAGGTAATGATGCACCATTCTTCTCCAGTAGAAAAGAAGTCAAGTCACAACAACTGCTAAGAGTGTAGGGTCAATACCATTTTTTTTGAAATCACCTTAATGAACCCAAGTGGTTTTAAATTCAAACATATTCTTCCACTTGATTAATTTCTTCATGTAAATCTTATGCCTTGTCTTCTTTGCAATTCTTGAGTCCAATATCTTCTCCGTGTGTGGCTTGAATTGAGAAGGCAATGTCAAGTTAGTGACTATCTCCTTAACATAAAAAAATATTTTACCTTCCTTTGGATAGGAACCTATATAGGTCATTAACTCTTCTACATTGAAGACAAGAGACATAGCTATTTCTTCTTGTAGGTTAATTTTGTAGGCATTATTTCCATACTTAGCTAGAATCTTACATGGGAATTCTTCTCATTTTAACTTACTAGGAATTCCTTTTTTTAATATTTCTTTGTTCAAATGCACCATGAATAAGTCTCCTACTACATATTTCACATCCTTCTTCCTTTCATCAATCTTGTCCTTAATATTTTTATTGTTCTTTGTCAAACATTTCTTAACTTGCTCATGAATTTCTTTCATGGATTGTGCAAAATACTTAGTACATCCACTTCTCTTTTCTATTCCTCCAAGGTCTCTAAGTTCTAGTATATACCCCTGGGATGTAGGCCATAAAGAGATTCAAAAGTATTATTCCTTATTTTCTTATTATCAATATCATTTTAAGAAGTTTCTTCTTGGTGATTGACTTGATCTTAAGCTTTTCTATAGTCTTTTTCAAGCATCTCAAGAGATGACCAATTATATTATTTACAACTTCTATCTGCCCATCTATTTAGAGATGGTATGAAGATTCAAATGAAATTTTGATACCTAACCTTTTCCTCAAGGTTTTCCAAAAATGACCAATAAACTTTGAGTCTCTATCAAACACTATGTTTACTGGTAAACCATGCATTCTAATCAATTCTTTGAAGAGCACGTTGGAGATTTTTCTAGCATCATGGGTCATCTGGTAAGGAATAAAATGAGTCATTTTGCTAAAGTTTTGTACCAAAATATAGATGCTATCAAAACCATTCTTTTTCTTAGAAAACCCAACAATAAAATCCATACTTACACACTCCCATGACCTATTATTAATTGGGAAAGGATAATATATTTTAGAATTTGAATAAGTTCCTTTGGCCCTTGACATATAGTGAAATGTTCCACATACGTTCTTATATCCTTACATATCTTTAGCCATTAATAAAATCTCTATATCGAATCCAAAGTTTTATTTAACCCAAAGTGTCCACTTAAACTATCATTACACTTTTCTTGGGTAATATTCTCTCTCATTTACCCCCTTGGTACAAAAAGATTACCTCCTTTAAATAGTAAACCTTATTTTAATGTATAATCTCCATAGTCACTATGAAAGTGATTTCCAAAATGCTGATATATCCTATATGCTATAGAAAAATCTTCATCTTCTTCATATAGCTCTTTAAAGCTATCTATCTCAATGCTCTTCAATTGAACTTATTGGAATCTCAACAACCTTCTACTTAAAAAATCAACAAATTCATTTCATTGAACCTTCTTGTGTTTAATAGTTAATGTACATGAATGTAAATATTCTACCCATTTGACATGCCTATGAATCAACTTATCTTGGGAATTAAGGAAACTAAGTTCTTGATTATCTATATAGATAACATGATTCCTTTGGAAAAAGGAAATTCCCCCACTTTCTTAGTTCTTGGACAAGAGAATATAACTCTAAGTCATAGGATGAGTGTCTTAACTTAGCTTCATTAAGATTCTCACTAAAAAATGCTACTGACCTACGTTCTTAGCTAAAGACTCCCCCTACTGCAATACAACTTGCATTACACTCTATAGTATAGAGTTTTTCAAAGCTTGGTAACACTAGCATAGGTTATGTACTCACCTTCTTCTTAAAGAGTTCAAAACCTTTGTCTGCCATCTTTATCCATTGGAACTTGGTCTTTACACCTCCTTTTATTGTGTCAAGTATAGTATCACATATCTAATTAATGTTCCTTATAAAGTTCTTATAAAACCAAGATAACCTATGGAAACTTCTCACATCACTAGAAATCTTTGGAGTGGGAAAACTGAGTATTGCTTCAACCTTTGAGGGGTCCATCTTCATAAACTCACAGTTCTCAAAATTTATGGTTAGTTGTTCATCATGAAATGTCTTTAGTACAGTTTCTAAATGCTTGATACAATCTTCTTTAGTTTTACTAAATATTAATATATCATCTAAATAAACAACTACAAATTTACTAATGTAGTCTTTTAAAACTTCATTCATAAATCTCATGAATATGCTAGTAGCATTGGTGAGTCCAAATGACATAACAAGCCACTCATAGAGGCCTTATATGGTTTTGAATGTTGTCTTCCACTCACCCCCCTCCTTAATTTTGGTTTGGCGATAATCAAATTTTAGTTCTATCTTGGTGAAGTACCATTCTTTGCTTAAACAGTCCATAAGGTTCTCAATCCTTGGAAAGTGAAACCTATATTTAATTGTGATTCTATTTATGGCTCTTGAATTAGTGTACAACCCCCATGCTCCCCTTTTCTTTGGTTTCAGAACTATGGGATCTATACATGGGCTAATGCTCTTTCTAATCAATATACTATTAAGGAGTTCTTGGACTTGTTTGGCCATTTCTTCATTATGACATGGTGTCATTTTATAAGAAGCTTTATTAAGCAAGAAATTCCTTGTAATAAAGTAAATTTGATGACTTATGGCTCTTTGTGGTCGTAAAGTGATAGGGGTTCCTAATGCAGGAGCATCCTATGCTTTCTTGTGATCTTGCATGTTGGAGTCGAGTTATTGTAGCTCTAGTATATGCCAAGTTATTGTAGCTCCTAGTGGATGCTAAGTTACTATATCTCTAGTGGATGCTGAGTTAATATTGCTCTAGTGGATTCCAAGTTACTATAGCTCTAGTGGATGCTAAGTTACTATAGCTCTAGTTGATGCTGAGTTATTGTAGCTCCTAGTGGATGCCGAGTTACTATAGCTAAACTGGATGCCAAGTTACTGTAGCTCTAGTGGATACTAATTTATTATAGCTCTAGTGGATGCCAAGTTCCTATAGCTCCTAGTAGATGCCAAGTTACTATAGCTCCTAGTGGATGCTGAGTTACTGTAGCAATCTTATGTTGACCATTTGTTCCTTCATGTGCCTAGTGAACCTGTTCATGCTAAATTGTCTTTGAGCTAACTTTTGGCATTTAATTTATGTATGGGTATTTAATTTGTGTTGTGGCTAGCTTGTGGCTCAACCTATATTTAATATAAGGGATCTAATTTAGTTTGTAATGAGCTGGGCCAACTTGTAGCTTATTTGGGTATAAGTAAGCAATTTTGTGGAGTCTTTAGGTAGAGTTATCATTCCATCTTTGATAAGGGGATGAAGTGTAGATGCAAATTTTGAAGAGCTAGGGTTGAGGCTTAGAACCTAGAGGATTGGTTGGTGGACCTGAGGGTACAAGTGTGGAATCTTCTTGGTGTTCTTATCCAATTATGTGCCTGAACTAGTTGGGATTGGGTTTGTAAGTTGGATCTTGTTGGATCTTGTAGAACTATTTTTGTAATTTTTGTTTGTAGTTGGCTCTAACCCAGAAGGCCTTATAGCTGGGCATATTGATGCAATTAGTTATATCTATGAATAAAGAGTTGTGATTTGGTATCAAATCTTGCATTATTATTACTTTATTTTTGTATTTCTACTACATGGTCATTTATTGGGGGTTCGGGCATCTCCTTTGGGAATTCTCCTATCTTGCACTGCATCAGATGGTATTAGAGTGAAGGTTGTTCCTGAGTGTGTGGATAGATCGCTAAAGCTGAGGTAGTTTGCACTAGGATTTGTAGAGAAGGTTGATCTAATGGATGATTGATTTTCTAGCTTTGTGGATCTATTCATTTGGATTTACAAATTTTTTGGAAGGTGCCTCCAAGAAGATTGGACCCTAGGGAAACTGATGACCTTAGTGATTCCTTAGAATAAAGGATCTCAAAGAATATAAGAGTAGAGTTTAGATCTGAGATTGCCATGATGAAGAGTGACATGATTATTGAAATTGTAAGTGCTTTAGGTGGCATACCTAGGTATGTGGGTACTGGAGGAAGTTATGAGAAATTTGTTGAAGACTTCAAAGCTACTAGATCTAGTGGCGAGGATATAACTAATCATGTGGAGAGACCTATTAGAACTAGGGCTAATCAGTTTGCTAGACCTAGATCTCAGTTAAAGTTGAAGCACAAGAGTGAGCTTTCTAATTTCTTAGGTACTTTAACTCTTGAAGACCTAATTGATTGGATTGGTGAACTGGAAGACTATTTTGAGCTTAAGGATATTAAGGATCTACTTGTATCACCTAGTTAGTAGTGTAAAATGAATACTAGCTATTAAGGAAAGCATTAACAAAACTAAGTAAGCAAACACTTAAGATAGGACTGATTGTTATCACCACAAAAGGAAGAAAACCAAGAATGGTAGGCTCCTAATGGTATAACATCATGATCCAATGGATTTTTCCCTAATTTAAGATATGTATGCTCACAAGTTTATGCTCAAGCTTTAGATGGATGGATAGAGTGAATGAAGAAAGGTTTCAACAATGGATTCATGGAGTGATTCCAACATTATAATGGTATTTTGGTAGTTTATGAGCTCTCAACACTTTGCATGGAAGGTGGATGATTTTAGTGAAGGGAGAGGGTTCAATTTATAGGCCAAGCATTGAAGGAATGGACCATCAAGATGTCAAGATGATGAGATGGTGAGGGAGGGTTAGGATGCACTCAAAAGGGAGCACAAGGATTGTGCTAGTTTAGCACCAATGGGGAGGTCACAAGTGTCACAAGGAGAATGCATGTGAGAGGATAGGAAATGGGTTGGTGAAAGGCTTGATGAGGGTGGCTGAGTATGTAAGAGTCATGTAAGAGATGTAAATGAGGATGGGAGAGTTGTAAGAGATGTGTAAGGGTCATTTATGTTGGAGGGTGAGGGGAGAAGATATTTGTTGAGTTTGGCTTCAGTTAGCAAGTCTTAACCCACGTTTATGATTGCGCACATGATTAGAAGAGGATTTAGGATTAGCTTAGAAGGGGGGTTAAGTGTGAGTGATTTAGCTTTGATGGGATGGGTTAGTTAGGTGGTTAAATGAGTTTAGTATGGGTGAATGGGTTGGATTAGGGGTTAGGATAGGGTTTAGGGAGGCTTTTAGGATTTTAGATATTTTATTAAATGATTTATTCAATAAAATGGGAATATGGAATTAAATTGAATAAATTTAATGATTTATTCAATTAAATAGGGGAAGAGGGATTTAATTGATAAATTGATTTTGGATGATCATTTGATTTTATCAATTGGACTATAGTTTATTAAATAAATAAATTAACTAGGGGATGACAATTAATTAATTAAATAGTAAATACTCAATCAATAATATCCTAGGAGATGACTAAATACAATTACTTATTGATTAAATCAGATTTAGGTGTCTACACTACTTAGAGTGAGGTTGACACAAACTAAGTTGAAAGGACATGCTACACTTTGGTAGAAAGAATTTCAAAGAGACAAAGAAGAGGAAGGTGAAATATAGATAACTCGATGGAAATTTATGGTGAATAAGTTCATTCCTAGTAATTATGAACTTGAGTTGTTTAAAAGCTTGACAGAATCTAAAACAGAAGGATATATCTATGAAAGATTATATCAAGGAGTTATACAAGTTGACTATTTGTTCTGGTCATAGAGAATTGTCAAAGGAAAAAGTAGCTCAGTATATTAATGGTTTGAGATTCAATATTGAAGATGAGGTTGGTATGCTAAATATTTCTTCAGTTGAGTATGCTTATTAGTATTGCCCTAAAGGCAGAAGATAAGTTGAAAAGGAAAAGTCAAGATAATGCTAGAGGGAAGGAGAAGCAGGATATCTTGGCACAATTTAAACTGAGTGTTCAAAGTGAACCAAAACCCTCTAATTAGAAAATGAGGATAGGTAGAGGTGAGTTTAAAGGTAATTGTTTCAAATTTGGTAAAGAAGGGCATAGATATTTTGAATGTCCTATTGGTAGGATGACTGCTATTGTGAATGAGGTTGTAGTTCAAGATAGTTAGCATGAGCAAGGAGAAAGTTTGCTGGCTTGACGAGTATTGGTTGGTGAGAGGACATTGGATCCTTGTCAGAGGACTAGTTTGTTTAAGGCTTGTTGTAAGACTATTGGTAAAGTCTACAAGGTGATTATAGATGGTGGTAGTACTAATAACCTTCTTACTAAGGAGATGGTTCAAAAACTTGGTTTGAAGAGAGTGAGACATCCTTATCCTTATAGGATTGGCTGGTCACAAGGTGAACATGCTTTGGAAATGACAGAGAAATGCATTCTTGATTTCTAGAATGGGCAGTATAAGGATCAAGTGTTGTTTGATATTATAGACATGAACAATTGTCATGTATTTCTTGGTAGGCCTTGGCAATATGATTGTAGAGTTGTGTATGATTGTAACAAGAACATGTTTATTGTTGAGAAAGGTGGCATGAAGTTTTCCTTGATTCCTTTGTAGGATGAAGATCTCGATAGGAGGAACCTGAGTATTGTCAACCGAGTTAAGTTGGTAGATTCTAAGAAGGTTGGAGATCAATGTGGAAAGAAGACCTATAGCACACCTAAAAAGGATGTGAAGAAGTAGAAGAAGAAAAAGGGTAAGACTTTACAAGTTGAAGATTTGAAGGATATGTATGTGAAGAACTAGGCTGAATCCCAGAAGATGTTCTTCCATTTACCATAACATATTTTTGAACTTGGAGTGTTTGATGTAGGAGCATCCTAGACTTTCTTGTGATCCAACATGTTGAATTTGAGTTACTGTAGCTCTAGTGTATGTCGAGTTACTGTAGATCCTAGTGGATGCCAAGTTAATGTAACTCTAGTAGATGCAAAGTTACTATGGCTCTGGTGGATGTCAAGTTACTATATCTCCTAGTGGATGCCAAGTTACTATAGCTCTAGTGGATACTGAGTTACTATAGCTCTAGTGGATGCCGAGTTACTATATTTCTAGTGGATGCCGAGTTACTGTATTTCTAGTGGATGCCAAGTTACTATAGTGCTAGTGGATGCCAAGTTCCTTAGCTCCTTGTGGATGCTAAGTTAATGTAGCTCCTAGTGGATGTTGAGTTACTATAGCATTCTTGTGTTGACCAAGTGTTCCTTCATGTGCCAAGTGAAACTGTTTGTACTGAGTTATCTGTGAGCTGACTTTTGGTATTTAATTTATGTTGTGGCCAACTTGTGGCTCAACCTATATATAATGTAAGGGATTTAATTTAGTTTATAACAAGCTAGGATGACTTGTGTCTTAGTTGGGTATAAGTAAGGGGTTTTGTGGAGTCTTTAGGTAGAGTTATCATGCTAGCTTTGAGAAGGGGATGAAGTGTAGATGAAAATTTTAAAGAGCTAGGACTACAACTTAGAACCTAGAGGATTTCTTGGTGGACCTAAGGGTACAAGTGTGGATTCTTCTTAGTGTTCTTATCTAGTTGTGTACTTGGACTAGCTGGGATTGGGTTTGTATGTTGGATCTTGTTGGATCTTGTAGATCTATTTTTTTAATTATTGTTTATAGTTGGCCCTAACTCAAAAGGCCTTATAGCTGGACATATTGCATGTAATCAATTATATCTATGAATAAAGAGTCATGATTTGATATCAGATCTTGCATTATTGTTACTTTATTATTGTATTTCTACTACATGGTTGTTTGTTGGGAGTTTGGACATCTCCTTTGGGGATTCTCCTATCTTGCACTGCATTAGTTCCATTACTAATGATGTCTTTAAACAAATCTAATAAACTTTTCACTTCTGTAGGAATGTTTACCTTCTTGTCTCTCTTCTCTTCTTCTGTGTTTACAAATATTACAAACTGAACTCCTTCTCTCTTTTTAAAGGTATTCAAGAAATCTTTCTCACCTATCAATAACACATTAGGGCCAACAAACTTACCCTCTTCTCCATCTTCTATGTATTAGATCCTATACATGACCATATTTTCAGAAAGAATGAGTTCTTTTTCCCATTATGGATTTATTTTCTATCATACTAATATGGCCTATCAAATAGTAGGTGACATGCATCCATTGGTAAAATATCATATAATATCTTATCTTTGTAACCTCCTATGGCAAAATCCACTCAATTTCGCTCATTAACTAAAACATGATGTCATTTGTTAAGACAAGTAACCTTACAAGGGTTACTATGTGAAAGTATTTGCAATTTCAACTTACTAACTACCTCTTTTGAGATTATATTATGCATAGACCCCAAGTCTATAATAAATTTTTACACTTTACTCATAATTTTGAAATTTATCTTGAACAAGGATATTCTTTTTCTTGAATTCTCCTTCACAGAATCTTTGACTAAAATTATTTTTAACATGAGGTTCTCTCCAACCTTTGAATCCAAACTTACCTCTAGTGACTTCACACATGTTGTGTCCTCTTGGACGTAATTCACTCTAATATCATGTCCTTGGTATAAAGAAGTCTTCGTAGGGAATATATAGGCAGGGTGCCCAATTTGATGATAATTGTAACACTTCATTTTGGGGAAATAGGATCCTCCCCTAATATTGTATACCTTCCTCTACTATTACTGTTAGATCCCCTTCTATTGTAGCCTTCTTTGCTACTAGAATCCCCACTTTTCTTTGTCAACTTGGATTCTCTATGTGATATTTGGTTTTCACTCCTAACAAAATGTCCTATATGATCTCTTTTATCTCTTCCCCCACCTCTACCCTTGTTACCTTGCTCAAGCTTCTTTTTGCTCCTTTCTTACAAATTGAATGCCAATTGATAGTACTTTTAGATTTTAGTAGGACTTTGCAAAGAAATCTCTTCTTGGATGTTCCATCTCAAGCCATTCAATTATCTTGCAACCTTGATACTTTATTCATATATCACATTAGACCTCAAACAAAACTTTTGAAACTTTGTAGTATATACACTCACATAAAGATCTCTCTACCTTAAATTATACCTCTTTCTATGAAGATGAATCTCATAGTCATAAGGTATGTAAGTCTTCTTGATCTTGGAAACCATACCTTTCCAAATAGCAATGAGATTCTTACCCTCCTTTTGCCTCTTTGTTTGCAAAAACTTCCACCATGTTAAAGAAGTCCCTCCTAATCTTGAAATGGCCACCTTTACCTTTTATTCTTCACTTATATCCTCACATTCAAAATGTTTTTCTAGGCCCTCTATCCATTCCATCACTAGGTATGGTTCCATCTTTTCATTAAAGAGTGGTATTTCTTCTAATTCTTTTCCACCTATAGCTTTCAAGGCTTTAAGTAATATTTATTCTTGGAATATTGGGTCATGTGTTTTTACTTCATCCTCATCTACTATTTATTTTCCTTTATCCTCTATTTATTTCACCTTTCACTTGCTTCTTCAGTCTTTACTTAGAATCCACACAACTAAATATCAAACTGCTCCAAATTCTCTCTAAGAGACATATTTTTCTTTTCCTAGTCTTAGACCTTCTTGGCCAACTTTTCATTTATCACCATGGTTGCTTTTCCCACTAATTACTCACTTGTCATTAAATAAATACCCAAATATTTTAGGGATCTAATATCATTGTGATAGGGAGACTCTAGGCCAACCTTACCAAATCTTAGACTAGATTCCTTCAAGGACTCTTCTAGGACTTCTTTCAAGGAAAAAATCTTCCAGCATAAGGGATTATAAAAAATTTATTACTCATTCATGCTACACCCAAGTCATATTATTATATTATTATATTATTATTTAGGTAGGTAGGTTAGACTAGGTGTTATGTAGGGTTGTGTCTATTCAACCTAAGCATAGTTAGGTATATATAGGAGGTTGTGAGTCTTATTTCAACATCATATTGTGAAGTGTGTTCTCATTGGAGATATTTGGAGGTTTCCCCTTGAAGTGGCCTAATACTCTTAGTTATTATCAAATATTTATATAATATTTCATATTATTTCTTCTATTGTGCAAATTATTTCATTACAAGTGGTATCAGAGCATGATCTTGGCACCATAGATGCAAGATTTTTGCTCAACATTGTATTAATTTTGGGAAGAGAATAACTTTCAAATTTTAGTGATTTTTAAAATTAAAGAAAAAAGGTTTTTAAGACCATATTAAAGAAGCTATAGTCCAAAATTTAGAGGAGTTGGACCAAATTAAAAAAATTATTGTAGAATTACTATTTCTACTCAATTTATTAAGATCTTAATAGCTCTCACATCCTAACGAATTGGAGTGTAACTTGTATTGGGTTTTTGAATACATCGTAAAGGAGCCTAAATTTAAAAGCTTGGAGAAATTGAAGAAAAAATAAGCAAGATATTGCAAAATTAGGAAAATTCACTCTCAAGGGAGCAAATTTGCTAATTTTTTTTCGATTTTTTTTTTTCAGAGTAAGGATATCTTGGTCCTAGTAAGTTATAGTAAAAGATAAATAAATAAATAAGAGAATTTACATTTCATTTGTGTGATTTATTTCAAAAATATTGGTTTCCATCATAACAGGGCCTTCAACAAGAGGCAAAAAGAATGCTACCACATGAGGGAAATCCTTTGACAAGATTGGGAAGCAAAAGAGGATAGTAATCCCAATGAGGAACTTAGTATGTTCAAGAAAGAGTTTAAAAGGGACATGTGTGACCTACAAGGAGATATATTAGATATATGAAACATGTTAAGCACCTATATGAATGAAACAAGGAAGGATCTCTCAAGAAATCAAGGTGAAACCTTGAAGTTAACTAATAATGACACACATTTTAATACTCCTATGAGATCTAGATAATTTTTTTCCAAAGGTGGATATGCGCAAATTTGATGGCAAGGATCCTCTAACATGGATAAATCAAATGGAGATTTTTTTTGAAATACATCAAATCCCATATGGAAAAAAGGTCATGATGGCTTCCTTATATCTAGAATCAAATCAATTCATTTGGTATCATTGGCTTTGTACTCATAGGAGGAAAAAGGGTCTCATTGTATCATGGTCAATTTTTACAAAAGAACTCCAAGCACAATATAGTGATAGTGTGACATAAAACTTCTTTAGCCAACATGCTAAGCTTCAAAAAACATGATTAATTAAGGACTATATTCAAAAGTTCCAAAATCTATCCTTACACTACTACATCTGAGACCATTTTTCGACCATTATAAGTCAAAATTTTGACCCATTTTTCGACCAAACTTCGACCAACTTAGACCGACTTATTGGTCAAAAATTTTTTGGTCAAAATTTTGACCAACCTACTGGTTGGTGAAAATTTTGACCAATACGTTGGTCAAAATTCTTCCATAGCCATGGTGCAAGTTCTGCCTTTCATTGATCAAAATTTTGACCAATGAAGGCATAAATTTCGACCAATAAAGGTAGAAATTTTGACCATTGAAGGTAGAAAATGTTGGCCAAGAAAGGTAGAAATTTTGACCATTGAAGGTAGAAAATGTTGACCAAAAAAGGTAGAAATTTTGACCATTGAAGGTAGAAAATGTTGATCAAGAAAGGTAGAAATTTTGACCACTAAAGGTAGAAAACGTTGACCAGGAAAGGTAGAAATTTCGACCAATGAAGGTCAAAAAATTTGACCAATAAAGGTAGAAATTTCAACCAACTAAGGTCAAAATTTGTGACCAATAAAGGTAGAAATTTTGACCAATGAAGGTCAAAAAATGTGACCAATAAATGTAGAAATTTTGACCAATTAAGGTCAAAATTTGTGACCAATAAAGGTAGAAATTTTGACCAATGAAGGTCAAAAATTTTGACCAATAAAGGTAGAAATTTTGACAAATGAAGGTCAAAAATTGTGACCAATAAGGGTAGAAATTTCAACCAATGGAGGTAAAAAATTTTGACCAATAAAGGTAGAAATTTCAACCAATGAAGGTAGAAATTTCTACTAACGCTTGGGTGTAAATTTTTTTCAGGCATTTTATAAAACAGTTCACATGCCTTGTGTATGATATGACATTTTTAATGCATCCTACACTCTCTCATCGGGTTGATGATGGATTACGGAGAGTGATCTAAAACGATGATGCTAAAAAACACACAATCAAATCCAAAATGAACTTGCATTACAAATGGATTGTGGAAATCTGATATTGTTGATTTTGCATGCATGTCTACCGGGACAATCATAACTTAAACATATATAACATAAATATGTTATATATAACATATTTATGTTATATATGTTTAAGTTATGATTGTCCTGGTAGAAATCAACAATATCAGATTTCCACAATCCATTTGTAATGCAAGTTCATTTTGGATTTGATTGTGTGTTTTTTAGCGTCATCATTTCAGATCACTGTTCATAATCCATCATCAACTGGGTGAGAGAGTGCAGGATGCATGCAAAGTGTCATATCATATGCAAGGCATGTGAACTATTTTATAGAATGCCTAAAAAATATCGATAGTAACTAATCAAATTGTCGTAAACACCGACAGTAACTAATATGCTTCTTCATTAATATTCTCGATACAATAAGAAAACTTGGCAACTATGCACAAAAATTTATACCCTAAAAGGAAATCATTTAGGAGATACAAAATTTGAACAACCATATGTTAAGATTCTACAATTTGCATATACAGTCCAAATCATTTGATTTCTTGATGCTGCTAAAGCTTTTGTTCTTTTCATATCATCTTCAATTTGAGATCGTCCTGTCGCATGCCTAATAGCATTTTTTGAGTGCTGGAAAATGCTCAAGGCACCCTCTGTCTTTTCCTTTAGGGAAACGTTAGCAACCTTTATATTAATCTCATCAAGCAGAATTAATGAAACAAAGGAATGTGGCATTTTTGTGGAGGCTACACACTATGGAAAGAGAAAATATTCTTGCAACATGGTGCAGGATAGTCATGTGAACATAAGCAATACAAGTAGGATGGATTCTTGCAGTTCTAGTCCTATAGAAGCTTAATTACTGAAGGCTGCATTAAGAAACATGGTGAAGACCAAGATAAAAGAAATATGGGAAAGACTTCTTTTCAAGGCATGGAAGACTAGATAATCATAAGATAACCATAGTAAATTCTGGCCTAAGATATAAAACAATTCTGATATGCATAAAGGGAGCATAGGAATTAAGGAAGGATTGATGGAAGAAGGGAGAGGAAGATAGTAAGGAAGTACCTTCATTTGGTCAACAATGATGAAGAGTTTGACCTTATTTGAAGGGTGGTAATTGTGAAAGGCTATGACCAATGCAAGGGGCACATGTGGTGAAGAGAAGTGACTCTTACATTGTAAGATATAAAGAAGAGGTTTCGTTTGAGGAGGGCATCCAAGGGAGATAAAGTTGGGGAATAACATATTAATCTAAAGTGGTGATTCAATTTTTATGACAGGTGTTGAACCTTCCATGAATAATATATAAAAGAAGAAATTTTTTTTATGATCATTTACCAATCATCACTTCCAAATACATTAAATCAACACACAATCATTACTCCTCAATTTATGAATTACAACATTCATTTAGTCATCATTCACTAACTATCAAATTGTCAAATCAAAGGAAATCATTCTATCATTCATCAAACATCAGTTGGGAATCAAATAGACTTGCAATCAATTCTTGAATTAATTCAATCAGTCTATAGTAATCATTCAATCATCCTGAGTAAATAAAGAAATATAAAAGACAAGAATACCATATGATTTAGATTATTGGGTATTCTTATTTGGTCTTTGTGTACATTTTAGGAACATAAATTATAATGGGTAATTTTATATGTAGATTGTAGACATTTCTACAGGCTTATCTGCATCTGTATATCAATGATCTTATATGCGTTTTATAACTATATGATTTAGCAATGATAGGTATATTGATGGTATAATGACTTAATATAAAAAATATGTAAAGATGTTATGTTCCTAATTGCTATATCAATAAAAGGTCAGTAAAATGAGGTAGTTTCCTTTGAGAGAATGGTAATGTGGTCACCCTCTAAGTGGACCACCTCATGGTTGTGATTGGGGAGTCCCCATGAGGCCAAAGGGGGACAAGTGGACTACCTTTCGGCTTAGGAAGGATAAAATTTTGGGTTACCATGCTGTATGAAGGCCACAAGGCATTAACCATGTAAAATTATAGAAATACGCAAGGGATGGAACACACATTTGAAAGGCACACACACGCACAGAAGTACAATATTGGCCTACTTGATTCTATTTTTGGGAGAGTTTATAGATCCCTTGCTTAGCCCTTCAAATCTCTTTGAATAGAATACATCTTATTGTTATAGCTTTACCTTGTACACCAGCAGGATCAATCTCTGATGCCAATTGTGATGTCTTCTTTTGGGATTAACCTTAATCACAAATTCAATAAAAAAAAGAAACATATTATAGTTCGAGATATAACTTATCGTAAAGAATGTAAAAGCAGGATATATCCTTGTTGAAATATTGCAATCATGCTAGACAATTATTGAAGATATAATTTATAATTTTTTAAAATTAGTTCTAGGGTCCAAGAAAATATATTTATAATCATCTTAATCATATAACATATATAACTTATTATGTGGTTAACCACAATGAGGCTTGGATACAGAGACATGATAGGGTGCTTGAAATGATCGTCTACCCTAGACCCAAGAGCAGATATACTATCCCTCTTGAACCTCAAGTGACCTTCTATCCATCCTTCATGAGATAGGGTAGCTACTAAACCCTGTGTTAGTTTACCCCCTTGTATTTCCTCCCACCTTGCTATGATTGATTGTTACCATTTAGTGAATAAGCTAGAAATTCAACATCTTTGCTTATATCTAACCATATATGATGTTATACATCAAATATATTTCTTTTGTACACATATTATTGCTTATATTAATAGCTGAGGAATTGTGCAATTGTTTCACCATACTAAGTATTGGTTCTATCTTATATCTCCTCTTAAACTATTGTAAAAGACTTAGCGGAACAATAGTTGAAGTCATCGTATAGTGATCCATTCTGTACAATGTGAGTCATATGGGTACAAAGTGGAGAGTGTCACCACTTTGTACATATATGGGTGTCTCATACACTATGAAGTGGCAAGTGCGTGCAAGTTGAGGTGAGTCCTATGAGGCATTTTTGTATACTACAAAGTAGTCATACAAGAAATATCACCCACCAATACATCACATATTGCATTGGAATACTAGGTTCAATTATTCTCATGTGGAATACATCAAGAAAATATTAAAGATATATCCATCCACACCACAAATGAATGACAGTGCTATTGCCTGCAATAAATATTGGTTTCTGATTCTGATTTTGATTTGATTCTAATTTTGATCGATGTTATGAATTGTTATGCTCTTATTAGCACCAATGCTTATTAGATTTCTTTCCTTGATCCTTTTCCCATTGTGGTCTTCTCCCATATATATCTTAATATCTCCTTGAAAGTAGACATCTTTTTGGAAGTTGACTCTTTTTCAGGCATAGGTACAATCTTTAATAAGTTGCTGCCCCCTCAATATTGATTTTTATTTTAATTTTAAAGTAATAACATTTAGCCATCTCTTTACTCCTATGATTATAAGTTATAATCCTTTTTCAAAATCGCTGCTATATATATTAATATTGATTGCTGCTTGATTTGCTGTTTCCGTTCATTGTTTATAATTTATAAAACAAATCAAGGCAAGCATGGCATAACAAGTCTCCCAGGAATAGAGAGTACTTATATTTTCCTTGATGAAGTTGGTCAACCATAAATATAAGTTAGTTTAAGAAATATTCTCCATGATGCAAGGGTAGTTGGATCTTTAAAATGCTGATGATTTTTGTACTTCTTCAAGCTTAATATAATTGTTCCTCCTTATATGATGATCCTTCCTCATCTATCCATAGCCTCCTTATGATAATTGCTTCTTCATTTAACATATATTTCACTTAAACATTCAAATATATTATTAACAAGGACTATAATCTTCTTTTTTCAATGTTTGTTAAGGGTTGCCAATCCCAGTTTAGCAGAGCATAATAGTCTACCTTTACAAGATTGCTTGTCCATTAAGCAATTTTAACGTAGGATTAGCATGGACAACTTTAAATAGGAAGATTTTTGGTGTATGCAACTTTCAACTTTGTTGGGAGTCTAATTTTAAATCCATATCTTTGCGGGGCTACTCTGATATTATCTCAAGCTGCTAATTTGAACTAGGATATGTTTTGCATGTACATTAAATGGAGGTATCTCAACAAAAATCAAGAGTTGGATCTTGGTAAGGTTCAAAGTTACTCATCCTTTAAGAGGAAGGACAAAGTTGCATTACCTGAATTTTATAAGAATTGATTTGTTCATGAATGAAATAAATTAGTTAGATAATCATGATGATGAGAGACACAAATATTGTGGAGATGATCAATGATGGAAACTGGGAAATCCTGATTTTGGAGTGATTTCTCATAGTTCCTTTGATTTTGGATAATGGTAAGGAATCATATTATTGGCAGTAGTTGATCCCTTCTAGGCCTGATGCTTAATATGATGAGCTTATTCATTTTCATACCACATATCTTGCTATTGTACTCAAAACTGCTAGTTAGTCTTGTATTATGAACCTTTCTTGATCACCCATTATCTCATTTTCTTTTCATTCTTGAATGAATTAATCAAATGGATACCACATCTATAAAAAAAAACTTCAACTATAAAACAAATTTATAAAACAAAACTTCAATCAAATGTATTATGATTAATTAAATGTCAATCTATAAAACAAAACTTCAACTTGCCTTTGTAACACTGAGAAGGAGACTCTTCAACGTTTCTAGCTGTTATTTAATCCTTTCATGCCACCTTCTTTCTGAAATATCTTTCAATGGATCAACTTTGAAGCATTCACGAGCTCTCCTTTGCTACAATCAAGCACCAAAGAACCCAAGATGTCAAACCCTATTGGTGCTGAAGCTATAAAACCCTTTTGGCACATACTCCTCTCCACAAAACATAGTGTGGAAGATGGTTGAGTGCACAAGCTATCTTCTAGGTCACGTAACAATGAGATTAGGGCACAAAACAACACTTTTTTCAATTTTGACATAGTGTGAGCCCGTGTTGGTTGAAATTTTGACCAACACGGGCTCACATTTAACAAAAAGTATATGTTGCCTTGCACATTTCGACCAAATTGACCCCAATTTATTAGATGGTCAAAATTTTTGGTAAAAAATTGGGGTGAAATGTACTAGTGTTAAGAGTGGATACAATTATAGAGAAGAAATTGAATGAGTTTTTCTTGAGTGGTCTCAAGGATCACATTCAACATGAAGTATGCATGTTTTTTCCTAGCTCAATAAATGAGTCTTTTATATTGGCACGCATGGTAGAGGGGAAATTCTTGATTCCTAGAAAGCAAGAGGCAAATGTGACAAGAGAAAAAGGATATTCAACACCTTCTCTTCCTCAACCTACTAGGTGGACTCCACAACAAATTGAGAAAAGAGAAAAATGGTTATGTTTCAATTGTGATAGAAAATATAGTCAAGGACATAAATGTAGTGAAAAGTAATTATTCTATATTGAAGGTCCAAGTGAGGAAGAAGATGATGATCCCATATCAAAGGAGGATAGGGATTTAGGTGAGAATCACATGATTCTCAACAAATCATTTATTTTCATGCACTTTCAGGTTTCAGTGCACCACAAACTCTCAAGGTAGTAGGTTTCCTAAAGAAGCAAAAAGTAATAGTGTTGATCAACTCAGGTAGTACTCATAATTTCATCAACAAAAAGTTGGTAAGTTTTCTAAATTGTTTTATATATCTAGCCCTAGAGTTTTAGGTTTTGATTGTAGATGGGGGCATAGCTAGTTGTTTAGGGAAGTGTAGGAGCATCAAATTATCCATGGGAGATTATCAACTTGTTTTACTACATTAGGAACAATTGAGATGAACTTCCAAGAACTATTCATGCAATTTCAATCAAAAGGAAAGGTAGTGGAGCTAAGGGGATTGAAGGAAAAATCCCATAGATGGTAATATCTCATCAAATGAAAAAGTTTCTTAAGAAAGGTGAGGATGAATTTGTGGTATAGCTATGTTCATTAGAAGTCTCTCAATCTAATGCTCTTACTCCTCCATATTTATAAGCAATAATTGATCGTCACTTAGTTATTCTTGGAGCTATTCCTAAAGGACTTCCTCCTAAGAGGGATCATGACCATGCCATACAACTAGTTCCAGGGAGCCAACCACCAAACATTAAGCCTTATAGGTACCCACACATACAAAAAAGTGAGATAGAATTTTTTTGAGGAAATGCTAGAGGTAGGTATTATCAGGCATAACCAAAGTGCTTACTCTTCACCTATTGTGACGGTGCATAAGAAGGATAAAACTTGGTGCATGTGTCAAGATTATAGAGTGCTAAAAAAGTACACCATTAAAGATAAGTTTCCTATTCTAGTTATTGATGATCTTCTAGATGAATTAAATGGAGCTATTTATTTTACCAAGTTAGATCTTAGATTGGGTTATCACCAAATCCAGATTAAGAAGGAAGATATTTGGAAGATATCATTTTTAAGTCATGAGGGTCATTATGAATTTTTGGTGATGCCATTCAGTCTTACCAACGCACCATCTACATTCCAATGTTTGATAAATTCAATTTTTAAGAAGTTCCTGAGAAAGTTTGTGTTAGTGTTTTTTGATGATATATTAATTTATAGGAAGGCTTGGGAAGAAAATTTGCAACATGTAGATCAAGCATTAAAATTACTCAAAGATCATCAACTCTATGCTAAGCCATTCAAGTGTACTTTTGGTCTTAACAAGATGGAGTATTTGAGACACATATTTTTACATGAAGGATTAAAGGTGGACTCTAACAAAATTAAGGATATCATGGAATGGCCTATTCCAAAAACTATTAAGAAGATGAGGGGTTTCTTGGGATTGACAAGATGCTATAGAAGATTTGTGAAGAATTGTTGTCATATAGTAGCACCCCTTACCACTATATTGAAGAAGGATTCTTTTCATTGGAATGAATCTACTAATGTATCATTTGAGGAAATGAAGAAGGCTATGTGTACAACTCTAGTGCTTGCCACTCCAAATTTCACCAAGGAATTCATTTTGGAATGTGATACTTCTGGAAATGGGATAAGAGTAGTTCTCATGCAAGAAGGTCAACCAATTTCTTTTGAGAGTCGTCAATTAAAAGTTAAAAATCAACTAAAACCTATTTATGAGAAGGAAATGTTAGCAATCCTTCATGCACTTAAAAAATGGAGGTCTTATTTAATGGGTCGACAGTTCAAGGTTAAGACAGATCATGATAGCCTAAAATATTTTTTGGAACAAAAAATATCGTCAGAAGAGTAACAAAAATGGGTCACTAAGATGTTGGGATATAACTTTGAAATTGTATACAACAAAGGAAAGGAAAATATTGTGGCTAATGCACTTTCTAGGAAGGATGAAAAAGATGAAGCCTTATTGTGTGCCCTTTCAATATTACAAGAAAATTGGGTGGTAGAATCCAAAGAAGAGTGACAAAATGATGTTGCAACAACTAATCTCATCCATCAAATAAAAATTGAACCTAGTAGTTCATATAAGTTTTGTTTAAAGGGGGATATTCTTTGGTATAAAGAGCATTTGTATCTCTACAAGAATATCACTATTAAACACAAGATTCTCAAAGAACTACATGAGTCCCCAATTGGTGGTCATTCAAGATTTTTGAAGACATATCATCGGGTCAAGCAAGGTTTTTTGGGAAGGGCTAAAAGGTGATAAAAAATTTGTGGCTGAATTTTTGGTTTGTCATAGAAATAAGGGGGAAACAATTAAGACACCAAGTCTCTTGCAACCTTTATCAATTCCTAGCCAATGTTGGGAAGAGGTATCCATGGACTTCATCATAGGGTTTCCCAAATCTAAAGGTCATAATGTCATCATGGTAGTAGTTGATCACTTCACTAAATATGCACATTTCATTGCATTATCACATCCTTTTACAACAAGTATAGTGGCAAAAGTTTTCTTGGAGAATACCCAAAAGGTACATGGTACACCTAAGGTTATTGTTAGTGATTGTGATCATATCTTTACCAGTCACTTTTGGAAAGATTTATTCTCATGTTTGGGTACTCAATTATCTCATAATTCTTCATACCATCCTCAATAAAATGGGAAAATTGAGGTTTTTAATAAATGCTTGGAAGGATATTTATATTATTTCACTTCAAAAAAAAATCTCAATGGGTAGATTGGCTACCTCTTCCAGAATGGTGGTACAATACCTCTTTTCATAGCTCATAAAAAATGTCTCCATTTTGGCACTTTATGGATATCATCCTACTTACATCAAATCATCATTAAAGGTGTCACCAAGAGTTCAAGCAATAAAGTACCACTTGCTTCATCAAGAACAAGTACTTTTAGGACTCAAGGAGAATTTAGCTATGACACCAAATCGAATGAAACAACAAGCACACCAACATTGCAGTGAAAGAAAATTTGAAGTTGGGGACTAAGTATTCTTGATATTGTAGCCTTATAAACAAATCTCAATGAAGCAACAAAAAAAAAGTTGCCTCCAAGATATTATGGACCATACTAAATCATGAAAAAGATTGGCAATTTTGCCTACAAGCTTGAGCTGCCGCCAACAACAAAGATACATCCAATTTTTCATGTTTCTTGTTTGAAGAAGGTAATTGGGTAGAATATTCCTATTCAAAAAATACTACTAGAACTTGATGAAGAAGGAAGAATAATTTTGGAACCAGAGTGCATTCTTCAAATATGCACAAAGAAGCTAAGGAACAGAGCCCTGACTTAGTATCTCATCCAATGGTAGAACTTACTAGTTGAAGAGGCCATATGGGAGAATTAAGAGTTCATTAAAAAGAATCCCACTTGATTAGCATTGAGGACAATGATTATTTTAGGAAAGGGGGCATGATACACCCTTAATATTGGTGTATATAGGGTTATGAATAGTCAACTTGTGGCTATCTTAATACTTATTAAGTCATGTTATCATTATTATATTATTATTTGGGTAGGTAGGTCAGCCTAGGTGTTATTTAGGGTTGTGTCTATTCAACCAAATCATAATTAGGTATATATAGGAGGTTGTGATCTTATTTCAACATCATATTGTAAAGTTACTCTAAGTTATTATCAAATATTTATATAATATTTCATACTATTTCTTCTACTGTGCAAGTTATTTCATTACACTTCACTAGAGCTCCCCTTAAATTCAAGTGTAACTCAACTAATTGACAAGTTCAACTGAGCAAACTTGTTCACCAGCCTCTACTCTCTTCCAAATTTATATTGCATGAGTCTAGAGTTTCATTTCCCATCAAGACAATCACTAAATACTCCATTTTGTATGATTTTCTAAGCTAGTGTCCATCAATTTATATTTTATCCTCTTTTAGGAATATTAGCCATTGTAAGTCATAATTAGGCCTCATAACTAGGTTTTTTTGACTCTAATTTCAAATATCTCTAGACAACCCCATTAACAAACCACCAATAAAGATACCCATCTGGACGCTCCTCAAGATTTTTGAGGTTTCAAATGTCTTTTTGTTCATACAACAATTGAAACCCCATTAAAATGGACTCAATAAAACCTTAAATCTCTACCAAGACTTACTATACCTCCATTAAAAATTCTTGAGTCATTAGATTAATTGGTTCAATCCTCTCCTACAAGATATTGACTCTTCACAATGTAAACTCCTAGCTGGGTTACAAGAGAACTTGCTTAGGGCTTGTTGTTAAAATTAGAAACTTTAATTTTTGGAAAAAATCCAACTAATTATGCACTACCTCAACTTAAAAATCTCACATGGCTATGAAATTTTAACCATGAAGTCTCAAGATTAAGGCATTCCTTTGACCAAACCCTCAATCTGCAAGTGAAAATTAGTGAGTAGTTAGATTTAAATTTGAACACATAAGACTTTAAATCCACTCAAAAAAAGAAGAAGGAAATGATATGTAAAAAATATATACAACAAGAAAAATCAAAATTTAATTCACATAATACAAATTGCACAAGTTTCAAAGCTTCTGAGAATAATTTGACAGTAAATGTCAACTTCTTTATGTTGCTATTCATATAAAATGATAGTCAAACTTTGTAAATCATTTGGATGGTCTTAAATATGTATTTACATCATGATAAAACTAAATGATCTTCTCCATATCTTATTATACACAAGATGCACACCTAGTCTAGACGTTGTCATTGCAACATTTAAAGTTGCAATTCTATCATGCAATGTTTTGCACAATCTTGACATCTTACTTTTCCTCACTTGATTTCTTCAATCTAATGGTATAGAACAAAAAAATAAGATCCATAAAGGGTATACAACTATAAAAACATAGTTCTACCTTCATTTTGACCTCATTTTCAACTATGTGCCAAAATTTGGCTTATTTGGCAACTTTTGGTCAACTTGGCAAAACTTGCCCAAACTTGGTAAAACCAGAATAATAAAATTTTCAAACCTTCTAATCTCTCTCAAGTGACTCTCAACTATTCCTTATGCATAACTTGAACCTTATAGGATCTCACAACCAATTTTTTTGGGTTTTAAACAAGTAACCCTAGGTTTTCCTGCACCATTAGATCCTAGGCAGTAGTGAACATGCTAGAAATGATGTCAAAGTGTTCCATTGTGGAATCTACAAGCTTAGGTTTAAGAACCATTTGAAGCTCTTCATTATTATATCCTTCTAGGATAATCCCCATCTTGGTACAAGAGAAATTACGATTGGTGTATCTTACAAGGTGGCAGTTAGATATCAAGGTGGCCAAGAAATGAATACATTACTTATAATAGCTTCAATTGACTTATTAAAGAGAGTGAAAAATGAGAGATTTATATGTTGTATTTCACCACCTCATGAAAAGACTTAGTTTCACTAAGTTCCAAAAAAAGTGTCCCATTTTGGAGATTACACCAAGATCACTTCATTTAATTTAAAAGTAACATCATCATGACTGCTCCTTGAGAAACACATCTTAAGATAGACACTCACTTCCTAAAGCCTGATTTTTTTTCATAAGTTATGAACTTTTCATAGTGGGAAAATTGAGACAATGTCATTGAGTTATAATTACACCTTATTAAAACATAATCATGAAATTCAGGCTTTATGGATCTTGTGAGAAGGTGACAATGAGGTTAGATTTTAGGAAGAGAGTGATCGAACAATAATGGAGCCTCCAAAAAGAAAGTTTCATAAAGGAGGGAGACATACACTATGGCTAAAACTAGCTTTGAATAGGGACAAGGAATGGAAGTGATGAAGAGAAACCATAATTGAAAGAAAAAAATTAGTGCCTTATCCATTGAGCCATAGAGAGAGAGAGATAGATAGAGAGAGAGAGAGAGAGAGAGAGAGAGAGAGAGAGAGAGAGAGAGAGAGAGAGAGAGAGAGAGAGAGAGAGAGAGAGAGAGAGAGAGAGAGAGAGAGAGAGAGAGAGAGAGAGAGAGAGAGAGAGAGAGAGAGAGAGAGAGAGCCTCATGATAACTCATTCACTAGTTGTGTAAAGAATGATCTCTATTTCCATAAGGGTAGTATGCATGCAATATTATCAATTTAGAGGTTAACATGATATCATTTAATTATCAATGTTAAAATTATTTCTATAGAGGGATTTTGGATGCCTACCCCAATATCTACTATGAGAATATGCCTAAAAAATATGTGTAGATCAACCATCCTTGAGGGGATACCATGTCTTTCTTTAGGTGGGAGAAGCACCTGAAAAACATAAAACCCTACCATCCACAATTAGATTGATGAGGGTGTCATAAATATTCTCAAATGGAAACTGGGAAAAGTTCCCATTATCCTAAGTCATCATTGTATTTTTGATACTAGGATTGACCACTAAAATGCATATACTTCTTTCCACTGGAACATGGTCAAATTTCTCGAAAGAAATAGAAGTTTTTCCACTTTTCTTGTTTCCTAACTAAAAACACTCTTAGCAAGAGGAATTTATTTCATGAGTCTTTTGAGTTCATCCTTGTAGCCTCTTATTTCTTGTTGGTATTTGAGAGAGGGAAAATGTGACATGCATTTGGTGTTTCTTCATATAAGTATTTTATGGTGTGAATTAGGGAAATTAACTTGCAACACTCATATTTTTTTTGCAAAGATAACATAACACACAACTTCAAAATATTATCTAAAAGTAATTCATAAGACAAATAGAAATAGAAGCCTACAAAATGAAACCACAAAATTTTGGTATGCATTCCTATGAATATTAAAAAGACCACAGTATTTTATAGAATAGATAAAAACAAAAAATTATGCCTTCTTTCTAATAAACATTTTCTTTTCTCCCCCTACATTATATAACACTAACTCTTATTTCAATAATGATAGTTATATAAAGGAACTAGAAATAGTTCAATTTTATTTATCGATAAAATTAACAACTTCAGACTCCATTTGGCTCCACTTTTGCATTTTTATTGTCTTAATCTTCCACATTCACTTGCAATACCTTGAGGAGGCCAGTCATGAAGTCCAAATCTCTTTCTTCTTCTACCTCAACCACAAATAAATTGAATTGTGTTTGGTCTCTTTCTCCTTCCATCTTGAAGACATAAATTTAATATTGCATAAGATTGATTCTTAGATCCCAAGCAACAACAAACATGTTATAAATAATGTCACATTATTCCATCTAGACCTTTGTATGTTTAGGTTGAAGTTCCAATTGAGGATCTTCATAATTATGTCCTTCTTGGAGAGAAATTCCCATCTTTGCACAAGATACCTTGTAGTTTGCATAACATGAAAGGTAGATTAGGTGGCTAAGAAATAAATACGTTATTCACTTATAATAACTTCAATTGGCTTATAAACAGGGATGTTGGACTTTGCCACCTCATGATAATAAGTATTTTCACCAATTTCTAGGAAAAAGTATCACATTTGAGAAACTACATTAAGATCACTTAATTTAATGAAAATGTAACATAATGATGACCATGCCCTAAGAAAGTTATCTTTAGATAAGCAGTCACTTCCTGAAGCCTTGAAGCTTTATAATAAGTTATGAACTTGTGGGAGTGGGAAATTGGTGACAATTTCATTAGGTTGTGAGCACACTAAAGTATGAAAGCATAGTCATGACTTGCAAGCTTTATGGATCTTGCAATGAGGCAACAACTGGGTTAGGATTTTGGGAAGATAATGACCAAGTGACAATACAACTTCCAAAAGGAAAGTTTCAAAAAGGAGGGGGACATACACCATGACTAACATATATTAATGTAAATTACTTATATAAATTTAAAAGAAATAATAAATAAAAGAAAATTATAATTAATGATGATTTTAATATATTTTATGTAACATAAATTATAATGTTACATATTGTGATTCAATTAAAATTATAAAAAAATTATAGATGGTACTTAAATTTTATATAATATAATCTATATACCCATTAATTTCAACTTTTTTCTTTTCTAGATTACACCTCACACTTATCTACAAGTTACTTCTAGCTATAACTTAACTTATTAGGATTAAGGAAAAATAAAGAACATGAAAAGAGAAACACACAACACAATATTTACCTCTAGGAAACCAAGCTAGGGTAAACACCATAGTGTGTGAGTCGACCCTAACAAATATTGCACTCTTCTAAAGTGCATCTAGTGAAGATATTATCCCTATTAGAAGATTATAAAGATAATGTTAGCTGCCACCTAGTTAAGGGATTTTATGAGACTTGTTAAAGTGTTTCCCTATTAGGAGAAACTTGGTTAAAAGACTTTACAACACAAGTTAATGTGTCACCATGTTAAAGGATTCATAGAAAAACCTATGAGGGTCCACCCTCGATGGGATTTATTTTTTTAAAGGTGAGTAAACTATAGGGAGTGATCTAATAGATAGCTACTATACTTAGTTTGGAATAAATCCTTCTTTAGCACTATTGATCTATCTAGAACTATGCTTTGCCTTCTCTTGACTTTGCAACTTTAGACCTTGATCACTTGTGTGCTAGACTCTCCTTGATCTTCCACATGGTAATCTTTTGTTTTTTGGGCTTTATAGCTTGTCCTTAGTACAATAACTCTCTAAAGGTGAATTTTCTCTTATCTCTCTTCTTCACTCCTTGAGATTCCATTTAGTTTGGCTCTTCTATCTCTTTTGGGCAATCACTTGGTAATATAACCTTTCCTTGGTTATTTTTCATGTATAAATCCTCTTTTATATTTTCTTCTCATTTCTCTTGGAAGTCCTAATCTATGAATTCAAAATTTGAATTCTCATTGTTACTACTAGCTTGGCATTACATTGTAGTAGTGTGTCACTCTTGGTGGATAGATTATGCTCGCACAATAGTCACGGGTGCCATTTGTCCTTGATGAATTTCTATTATTGGAAAAAATTCAAATTTGAATTCTTTCAACTTTTACCTGATCTATTCCTCCATCACCATTAAATGTGATGTACCCTTTAGATGAATAAGAAATTGTGGGTTTGTTACTCTAGGATTACCTTGCTGACTTGGCCAATCCAACTGATTGGTCTATCTTCTTTCCCTTCTACTTTGTTCCCTTTTGCTTATGCAAACTTCACTTAATCTAAGTGAATCACCTCTATAATTTCCTCTAATAGACTCACATATCTTCTCTTCTCTAATCATCCTTGTAAACTAGAGTTTCACTTTAGTGTTCTTTGTTAGTCATTCCTCTCTACTAGTGTCATTTCCTTTGAAAGTGTTGAAATCAATGACAACACCTTTGATAAATAAGTTTACTAGGATAAGCACCATTAACTCTTCAAGACACTTAGGCCAACAATATCCCCCTTTGGTATTGATGAAAACATTTAGTTATTTTAGAACTTTCTTATTTTGATGCATTTATTTCCTTCTCTCAACATCTCCCCCTAAGATAGTGCATCAAAATGCTTTGACTATTCTAATGTTCTTCTCATAATTTTGTCTTGTGCTCTTAACACACTTATATCTAGCTTCATTTTTTCATATTCTCTCCCTTTTTAATTTTTCTTCTTCTTCTCTCATCTTCTCCCCCTTTGACATCAATTCCAAAGATGACCATCTTTACTTGTTCTTCTACTTCTTTTGGTCTCTTGATTGCTCCTCCTATGGAGTAGTCCCTTTCTTACTTTCAAAATAGGAATTTGGAGAGATAATTTCAATATCCTCTTTGAAGGATTTTCCATTTTATTTACTATAGGAGCTACATGCATGTGATCTTCATGAGGTTGAGCTCGTTGGATCTAGCTCAAGGAGACCTTCATTTGCTAAGACTTTCAGCGGTGATTGTAGAGCAATTATTTTATCGTGTGCATTCTTGTGTTAGCCCTTTTTGATTTGAGGTAGGGGTCTCCCATTTTATTGTTTCCACTCTATTTTGGAGTCCATTTCTAGTAGTATATTGTTTGGAGGTAGAGAATTAGTGTTTCCCTCTATTTCTACATGCTAACTCTACCTGGTTGGACATGCATGAGTATTTGTAGCCTTTTGGATTTGGGGGTTTGGATTTTTGTGTAGTTATGCTATCCATTTTTTCATACAGACCTTGAACCTAAATTTTATTTGATATTTGTGGCATTTGTAACCAATGACATAATGTGTTTTAATTTCAAGGTATTTTTGGTATTTTTGGTTTTTGCCTCGATTTGCATGCCGCCTAACTTTCTCTAGTTTTCTTGGCACTGTAGTTGGTCATAGATCCAAATTATTTGTAGGGATATCTATCCAAATCTAGGTCTATTTTATTGTATGGGGATTCATGTCAAATTTGTACTTCCAAGTATAGGTTGATTGAGTGATCTTTTATACTTGTGTTTTATGTGTTTCTCATCAAACCCTTGTTATTTATGATCATCATGTAGTTGGTGTTATGACACGTGTACATGGATGTGCACCTATCGAGGTCTTGCAAATATTGAGCTCCCAATTTCTTGTTGGTTGAGTTATATTCATTAGGGTTGGGTTGGTAAACTACACTGCCTATGAGATCTCATCGTGTGATGAGTATGATTATGTAGGGTAAACCAGTGGAGGGGCTTCTCTGATAACCCCAAGCCATGTTCCCAGTGAAGTATACATGAAGAAGTTTCTAATAAGTGATAACTAAATAAATTTATGGGTAATTAACTAAGATAAGAAAATATTACATACCTATGTAGCTCATCCAAAGGTATGTGCTCCTTAGTTTATTCGAGGGCTACTTGTCTGTGCAATTCATCTTGGGACACAACATGTTGACTACATAAGGGAGTCCCAAGGGAAAAGGTTTCATATGATGTTTTATCTTAGGAGTTCCAAGTGATCTACTCTCCTCTAGAGTCCCTACATAGTAGACCCATAGAGTGTCTGACTAGGACCTATTGTATTGCATTATCTCATGATCTTGGTTCAGTCCTCTATACTATTTGGCATGAGTGTTAGCCATGAATGATTGTATTGTATGTGTGTGGTCAGATCATTATCTCCATTAGCATGACATGACTGGGCCTCCAGAATCCATGTGGTTGGGAGGCATACCTATCTTTACCATTGTTGGGGACTAGTGTAGAGAGTTGGAATTCCTCCATGTTCAGTTCTGAAGCTAGATGTTTACATGGTTCTTTGTATCTTTTGAAATATGTTTCCATGTGATTTATGTTATTTTAGTTCATAGAGATAGTTTATTTATGCATATGTATGTTTATTGCAATGTAGCTTTCCAAATGATTACATTAGATGCTTGAATTAGATGTTTTGGTTGAGATGTTAAAATTATGCAATCTTTCTTATGCTTTCAAGTGTTTACTCCTTGACTATTGTTGATTTAATATTCCCCAATGTGGAGGTTCTAACTATAGACACCTAAATCTGATTACAATATTAGGTAATCCTATTTAGTCATCTCCTAGGACATTATTGATTAAGTATTTATTATTTAATTAATTAATCATCATCCCCTAGTTAATTAATTTAATTTAATTAACTATAGTCCAATTGATAAAATCAAAGGATAACCCAAAATAAATTTATCAATTAAAACCCTATTCCTCTATTAAATTAAATAAATCCTCAAATATAATTAATTTAATCCCACATTCGCCATTTATTAAAAGAACATTTAATAAATCATCCTAAACCCTATCTTTACCCCTAATCCAACCAATTCACCCATACTAACCTCACTTAGCCACCTAACTAACCCATCTCATCAAAGTTAAGTCACTTGCCCCCTAACCCCCTTTCTAAGCTAAGTCTAATCCCCCTCCTAAACTTGTACACAAATTTAAGCAAGGGTTAAGACATGCTAACCCAAGCCAAAGTCAAAAAGTCTCACTTGTCCTCTTCTATCCCTATCCAAGAGCATTAATGGATCTTACATTCCATTAATGCCTCTTACATCCCTCTTACACACTGTAAAAATTTGACTTAGGCCAGAATTTACCCAAGAACTAAAGAACTCAACACAAGCACACAGTAGACCAAAATAGAAAGTATGATTAGAATGACGATATTCATTCAATATGCCAGCTTAGCCAACTTAAGAGTACACTAGGAATCACCTAGAATTTCTCTAGAAACAACCAGGAGATAAGAAAACTAAGCACCTTATCCAACATTCTAGATGAATGGACAAGAATGACAAAGTGTCATATATGTGTAGAAGATTCCTGTATTTTAGACAACATATTCTTAAAAGAGGTGTGGAACCCTATGATGTCATCATGACAACTCACAAGAGTGCACATACTCCTAGGTGACTAATAAATAAATATTAATATAATGCATTAACCTAAGTAAAATTAAGTAAGTGTAATAAGTAAATACTTATTTGCATCAACACCCCCTCTTAACTACAACTTAGGGGAATGCCCTTAAGCTTACAAAACTAGGATGATATGCAAAATGGGTGTCAACTACTAGGCCATGTTAGGTACCCATGTACATAATGATATGCAATCTCTCATAAAGTTAGGAAAGAGGGAAAACCTCATGGGAAAAACCCTCCCCCAAAAAGAGAGATGAATAGGGATGCATGGATGGATGGAATAATCAAGACCCCCCCATTATGACATAAATCTAGTATATACATAAGAGAATGATGGGAAGAGGAAGAGAGATAGGATAGGCTCCCCTCGAAAAGAAGAATTTTGAACAGTGACTGCTTTATTGAAGAAGCTAATCCAAGATTGTAGAATGGTGTTCCTCCCCTTAGGAAGAAACAATGCCAAGGGTACAAATGAGATGCTTTTTCTGTGTGTGGAAAGAATCCCATGGATAAGTGATGTCCCTAAAACTTGTTCATCTGGCTGAAGAACCTATCCCAGAGAACTATCTATCTCTGCAACTGATGAAGAGCCCTACTGCAAGTGCTAATCATAAGTATCCACAATCACTTCAACCTATGACGATCGATCATGTAGAGAATGAACAAGAGAGTTAGATTGAACCCTCATGACAATTGAAGAAGGTGCTTCTACATCAAAAAGAAGAGGTAGATCAATAATGCTATCCCCCAAATCTATCACTAAACTTGTATCTGGAAGATTAGATGTACCCTGTTGTCTGGACCTATCACTATGACTATGTATACATGTGGACTGAATTGATGAAGTGACCTCTCACTACAACTATTAGTAGAACTCCACATGTTTGAATCTATTGAAAAACTATCGCTGGTGCCACTATCAGTTTCCACACTGTAGACTGTGTAAAGAGGAGTAGAGGACAATCTTGTTGAACTTTCCTCAAAGTATACATCCTTCTCCACAAAAAAATGATGTGTCTCTGGATCTAGAAGTCTATATGCCTTCACATTGTCTTCATAACCAATGAAAGTACAAGGTCAAGATGACTATGCCTTGCAACTCTTGGAAGATATCTTTGCCCATGTAGGACAACTAACGACTTTGAAGTGTGTCACAATAGGTTTTCTACTACACCATGTCTCAAAAGGAGTTTTGCCATCTAAAGCTGGATGAGGAAAAAAATTAAGAATGTGAGTGACACTAGATTTTGCTTCAACTTCTAATGATGGATCTAGAGACTTGGCATGTATCATGCAACTTGCCATAGACTTAAGAATTCAGATCCTCAATGCTGCAACATTTGTCTTATGTAAACTAAATGCTGACAAAGTTTGAAGATCAATTCCCTCATGTCTACAAAAGTCCAGAAGTCTTCTATTCACATACATGCTTCCATTGTCCATTCAGATTACTTGGATGGCCTTTCTGGATTTCCATTCTACATGAGTTTTGAAGTCTGGAAATTTTTCCAACACTTCATTCTTGCTATGCAAAAAGTAGACCCAAGTGAACCTTGAAAAGTCATCAACAAAAGTTAGTATGTAGCAACCCTGGCTGAATGCAAAAGGACCTACTAATACCATGTAAACCATTTGCAAAACACCCGGTGCTCTTGAAGACTTCCCTCTCTATAACTTCCCCTCTAGATGCATATCCACTGAATCTATTGAACATTCACCTTTGGAAAAGTTGATTTGAGGTAGACCTTTGACCATGTGGTTTGTGCAAAGTTGCTAAAGGTAGTGGAAGTCAAGATGATCATATTGCTCATGCCATAATTGCATGTTTGAATTGGATTGTGATAACAAGGCCTTTGAAGGATATTTGGGGACAAAATGAGAGAAAGAGTATAACCTTTTGTTATGATTCACTTTCCCCACTGCAACCAAGGAATTATCTCTAAGATTGTGCACTTTTATTGAGTCTAGAAGGAACTCAACTCTATGTACATCTCCAAGGTGAGTGCTTTCGTAGATTTGAACTTAGGTTTGGAACATAGAGAACATCTTGAAACTATCCATTTTCCATCTCCACATTTCCTTTTCCTTCAACTTCCATTTTACTATCATTCCCCATGAAGATGTGTGGTACCTTGAATTGATTCATTGAAGAAAAATCATCCTTTGAAGAACCCATATGATATGAGGCACCTGAGTCAAATATCCATTCCTTTGAAGAGTTCAAATTTTCCATGAGTGCTTTCCCTTTTGCCTTTGAATCAGTAGATAATCCTTTCTCCTTGTAAGCATTAGGCAATGGAACATTATGTCTCTTCATGATGTTGGTCAATTCATCAATATTTTTGGGATAACACTCATGCTCTTCATGACCCGATTTCTTGCAATAAGTGCACTTCTTCTTCTCCTTATTGTTGTTGTCCCCCTTCTTTTTGGAATTTGAGGACTTGCCTTGTTGATTGGATTGTGGTGTTGTCTTTTTTACATCCTCTAATTTTCTCTTCCATTTCTTTCCAGCTGAATTTTGAGAACCCTCATTGGTCACCAATGCTTTAGACTAAGGTGATTTGAGAATCCCCATTGATTTCAACTTCTTTTCTTCATCATCCAATAGTTTAGCATATTCATCAAAAGTGACTTTCTTGTAGGCAGACCCTAAGGTAGTTTTTGAGGTGTTAAAGGAAGATACAAATGTGGAATATTTTGATGGTAGCTTGTTATGTATGAGATAGATCAATCTATCATCTTTGATAGAACTCCCACAATCAGTAAGCTTTGTCCTTAGTTCATTCACCTTGATTATGAAATCATGTATGGAGTCATACAACTTAGGATCTAAGGAGACAAGCTCATCTTTAATTTTGAACACATCCTCTTTAGACACTTTACCATAAAGGTTTTCGAGGGTATCCCAAGCTTCCATAAAGGTTTTCGAGGGTATCCCAAGCTTCCTTGGATGTAGTACATTTCTTGATTTGACACATGATCTTATCATCTACCCCCAAACATATATCACCTAGGGCTTTCCTATCCATTGCTACCCATGCTGAAATATCACTTACTGATACATTATCACCTATTGGTTTAGGAAGAGTACCATCTACATATTGTGAAACTCCATTATGCATTAAGTGATACCACATTTTGATTGACCATGAAGCATAGTTATGAGGAGTTAATTTAGGAAACTTAAAGTTGCCCATAATGTAGAAAATGAAAGAAAAGTGCAGAAAAGAGAAAACACAACAGCAAGAACACCCCCCCTTTTCACTAAATCAAGAACCCCCCCCCTCGCCCCAAAATAGATGCTTTGGGCACTTTATCAGTAGTGTGATTATAATGGGCCACTTGCCAATTTTTGCCTTCGTGGAATTCTAGTTTTGCTTGTTACAACCTCTTAATAGAGTACAAATATGAAATTTTACAATGTGCTACAATTCTAAAGCATTATAAAGCAAAGAAAGGCCCTATTGCTAAAAGTGACACTTTTGTCCACACAACCCTACAATCTCATAGCAGATCTAGAAAGTAGACAAAAAATTACACACTTTCAAAAAAAAATAGAACCTATTTTCTACTCCAAATGTGCCTGTACAGAGCATTTGAAGTTGAAAATGCAAGATTATTTAGGTACAGTCGCTAAAAAATACAATTTCTGAACAATCCTTGCACCAAAACCAAAAAAAGGTTGCACCACTAAAAAATTTAGAAAATTCTACCCAATTTTATAAAAAGTTGCATCTAATTTGGAGTTCGAATGTCCAAGTTATGGCCTCTCGAAGTTAAACTGCAAAATTGAAAATCAATCTAGAGAGGGGTTGCATCAGCAAATGATGGGGTTAAATTTGACGATCATATGACCATCATAGTAGTTATAATTTTCCCTGAAATAATGTCAAAATGGGTATCAATTTTAATCTCGCTAATTGGATTACGTTAGTGACTCCAATGGTTGAGGTGATGTCAGCATGGTACAAAATTGTACAAATGGTACAGACATGGTTGACTTGGCTAATGAGTCACTGTACAATAGGTACAAAATGCTTGATTCAATGGCTAATGTGGCATCGTAGGTACATTGATTGTACTAGGTGATGTGGATTGATGATGTAGTATCTGCGTGGAGGTCTCCTATCCACCATAGTCGAATGGGGCTCTACTGGATGTCACCTGATTGTGTAGTTGTTGACATTTAAGATTCACTTGCATGTCCTTGTCCACTATCAGATTTATGTTTCCTATTGACTGACTATTTTTGTGTGATATAAAATGCGCTCACCGGACTGTATGTCAGTTGCCGCCTTTAGCCCAAAAATGCTTTTGTAGTGGCTAGAATCCTTGGGAAATATCCCACATGTGTTGGGATAACACTCAAAGGGATTTTAAAAAGCCCTCACTCGCAATGTGATATTTGAAGTAGGTTTCGGTGGTATTAGAAATCGTCAATTTTTGGATGTTGTTGCCAAAAATTGTTGCCGCCGGTGGATATCCAATCTTGGCCCAGAAATAGGTGTGGACTCCAGATTTTCTTGAGAGAGTAACCGATTATGGATGGCTATTTCCAGATTTCACAATGTGTAGTGTATGACCAACCCTTGAATGCAGAGATGCCTGTGATATTAATGAAACCTTGTGAATTAAATAAATATTCCACCACCAAAATACTAAAGCCAAGCTGGGGTGTCACTACCCAAGTCAAATTTTTTTTTCTTTGCTAGGGCTGTTATTCTAAAAATTAAAAAATCTGAAAAATACCCAAAAAATTGCAGAGATTAATAATGTTCAGATCTAAAAAATAATTTAATTAGATCCCAAAATGACCATACCTGACCTGCAAATCAAGGCCTCCAGGTTTCGATTTGCAATTTTTTTTGGCCTCATGATCAACTTTCACCCAATATAGGCAAATTTATAGTCAATCTTCACCGAATCGACACTCCGGATGTAACGGTGAGGTTAGATCTAGATCTAGATGCTCCCAATTTTTGCGAATCCTTTGGATTCATGTCAAGGTGTTGAAGCATTAACGATCTCAAATGGCTATGTGTAGAGAATCTCCCTCAGCTCTAATACCATGTAAGAATTTGGCTTAGGCCAAAATTCACCCAAGAACTAAAAAACTTAACACAAGCACATAGTAGACCAAAGTAGAGAGTATGATCAGAATGACAATATTCATTCAATATGCCAGCTTAGCCAACTTAAGAGTACACTAGGAGTGCCTGTATATAAAGGCCTCTCAAGAAGCACCAAGAATGTTTTAGAAATAACCAAGAGATAAGACAACTAAGCACCTTATCCAACATTTTAGATGAATGGATAAGAATGACACAGTGTCATATGTGTGTAGAAGATTCTTGTGTTGTAGACATGTGCTTAAAAGAGGTGTGGACCCCTATGATGTCATCATGATAACTCACAAGAGTGCACATACTCCTAGGTGACTAATAAATAAATAGTAATATAATGCATTAACCTAAGTAAACTTAAGTAAGCGTAATAAGTAAATACTTATTTACACCAACACACACCCATTCTCCCTTATTACTCCCCTTAACCCTCCATTTTGACCACCCAATCCCCTTGTGACACTTGTCATAAGGCTAGAGCCCTGAATAAGTATAATCGATGTGCTCCCCTTTCAAAGAATGCTATCCCTCCCTCACCATTCTTCCATCCTTGTATTCTAACCCTCCCTCTCACTACCCGTTGGCCTATAAATAAATCCCTTCCCTCTCACAATCCATAATCCAATTCCATGCTAAAGTTATCATGCTATTTTGAGAGCCTAAAAGATACCAAAATACTATCATAATGCTAAAATCCATCTACACCCCCATTGTTGAAACCCTCACCCATCTACATGCTTAATAAAATACCCATCTATTGGAAGCTTGAGCACACCATGAGCACACATCCCATATCCACCAGGGACACATCTACATCATCACAGGTCACACCCAAGGAGCTTATCATTCTTGGTTTATCTTCCTTCTTGGTGTTTACCTTGTCCTATCATAAGTGTTAATCTATTTTGTTATTGTGAATTCTTTTGTTAATATTAGTATTCAATACTGAATATACTAAATTAGGTGATACATTTTTGCATGCCTAGTGGGATCCTGCATTTAGGTCACTATAATCACACTTTTTTCTCGTTTATGTTAGGCTAACCAACCTAACATTTTATGCTTTTTGTATACATAGGTGGTCTTCTAAATTTTTTTCAAGTATCAAAGTATTTTATTAGGAAGTGTGCTTTCAACCATAAAAACAAATTCTAGCCCAAACAACTTTTGAGAAACTTTTGTTCACAAACCTGCAGCTTGAAATCACAAATCCACAACAGTGAAATTGAGATCCTTTATCAGTAGGAACATGAACTTGCAAGGGTGGGATCATGCTCAGTCTTAAATTCCACCACCATGTGCCACCAAAACCACCCCTACCATTCCCATGCCACCCTCTTCCTACGAAAATGCCAATTTTTACTAGCAGGATCACTGTAAAAACATACAAGAACGCTTGACAGAATCAATCAAACACAAAGCCCCACCTTTTCCACCTCCATCAAACCCATAGATACATCTATCAGTGGGAATGTGTTAGCACAAATGCTGATGCTATGGGGGAGCAACGCAAAATAGCGTTATGACTGTATTTATCATTGATGATAGCATAGTAAGCCTGACAGAGTAACATACCGAGTTTTGTGAATTACATTGCATATCTACCTATGCACAGTTAACTAAAGGTACTGTATTTGACATGTGGTCAAGTGCATGGAACCTTAATCGACATCATACAAAAGATAACAATGATTTACAAAGAATTACAGGGAAACAAAGCATCAGGAAAATAATCTTTGTTGTTTGATAAATATAACACTTTGTGTTTGGAATGAAGGGTTGCATAGTTAACTAGAGGAAGTAGACTGAAAACTAATGATGTTAGAAAGTGTGTAAGTATGGAAGCTACATGTGTGAAATTTTGTGATCAATTGAAAGATGATAGTGTTAATTAAATGTGTATTTCATTTAATTAAATATGGAGCCAACCCAAAACAATGTTAAGAATGTGGAGCCAACTCAAAGGGTTAATAATTTAGTATGGTATAAAGGAAAAGTGTTTTCCATGTTCTATACATGAATGGAGTGTGATCAAGAAGCATAGTAGACTTGCAAATTTTCAAGGAGGAAAGCAGAGTAATCTGCCATGTCTATAAGTAACCTTAGGGTTACTGATTAGTTCCAGATCTATTTGGATGATCTAAAGGTGAAGATGTCTGACATACTAGATAGAGAAAGATAGGAGAAGATTGTTCCACATTTATTATTTCTAAAAGGAATACTACTGAGATCAATTTGACAATGGGTTTGTTGGTCTGATTCAGAAGTTGTTTGGGCAATTGGTTCAACTGCCTTCCTCAACTCCTAATAGGGTTGGAATCTCCTAACAAGGATTCAAAGTATCCTAACAAGGACTCTTTGTACTAAGCATTAGAATAGATTCCTAACAAGGTCTTTCCTCTAGAAAGGAATATTCAGATTAGTATATTATTTTGTAGGCATCATTCCCACTGGGGTTTTCCCTCCAATCAAGGGTTTCCCTAGTCAACATATCTGGTGTATTTGTGTGCATGTATTTATGTTTGCTATTTACTTTGGTTGATAAAGTAAGAATTGAATTAAGGTTTTCATATAACTGATTCAACCCTCCCCTCTTAGTTATATTGGTGAACTATTACTTCTAACAATTGGTATCAGAGCTATAGGTCCTTGAAAGAAAGTTTAAAAACTTTGGGAGATCCATGGTGAATATGTTCAGAAAAGAAAGCTCTAGATTTGATGGCACAAACTATGAAAGATGGAAGGATAAAATGAAGACTCATCTCTTGTGTATGGGACCAAGGTATTGGCTTGTGACTAAGACATCCAAAACCATTGCAGAAGAAGATCAACTTGAAACCTACACTAAAGAATAGAGAGAAGTATTAATGTGCAACATAAGGGCAAGAGAAGAAATATTGTTAGCATTGCCTAAAAGTGAGTACAATCAGATAAAACTACTTAAAACATCTCATGAAATTTGGAAAACTTTAGAAGCCAATTATGAAGGAGATACTCATGCAAAAAGAGTTAGATTGCAAAATTTATATTGCACATTTCAAAATGCTAGAATGATGGAAGATGAATATGTAAGAAGCTATGTTGGGAGAATATTTGAGATTGTTGCAGGAATCACATCTCATGATGGAAATAAGTCTGATGATGAAGTGATATGGAAGATCTTGAAAAGTCTAACACCACCCTTCAAGACAATAGCACAAATGATTCAACTAATGATACCTTGCACTACTAATTTCACCAAATAAACATTGCTTGGTAGATTCGAAGCTACAATTTTATTTGATCTGAAGTAGTCTGGAGAATTAGAAAATGTTGAGACAACATTTAGTGCATTGAACATCAAGCCTAGTTTGGCAAGGAACACTAAAACATAAGGAGACATTGCTAGTAGCAGCAAATCCATTGAAGAAAAGATCCAAGAAGGAGTGGCTCTTCTTATGGAAAGAGAAAAATATCATAAGAATATCTTTAAGTGCTAGATTTGTAGTGAATATGGTCATTATGCATCTAAATGTCCTAAAAGAGAAAGGAAGTTTAAGGGTAGATTCAAATCTAGAAGACCTAGAAATTGTCTATATGCGAATGAAGAAGAATATGATCAAAGCAGAAGGGAAGATGAAGTAGGATTTGTGGCATTAAAAGAGGATGATCTTGATAGAGAAATTAGGGAAGAAAGTGTGTTAATTTAACAAGTTGAAAAGAAAAACCGGATCATTGATAGTGGTTGGTCACATCACATGACTGGTGATATGAGCAAATTTATCAAATTTAGAAACCATGATGGAGGAATTGTTAGAGTAGGTAATAATGCAGCCTGTCATATTATAGGAATTGGATCTATAATACTTGATGGTAAAAAATATACTGATGATGTTTATTTTTTTGATGGATTGAATCACAACTTGTTGAGTTTTGGACAACTCATGGACACAGGCTATCAACTGCAATTTGGTAATGATACATGCATTATCAAGAACAAGGAAGAGAAACTACTTGGTACTGGCACAAAAACTAGAGGTAATGTATTTCAGTTAAATTGGAATGAAATAACATGTTTAGTAGCAAAGATTGACAATAGTTGGCTATGGTACAGAAGATTTTGTCACATTAACTTTGACAACATTGTGAAAGCCCCTAATACACTTGCTATGAGAGATTTACCCAAGATCTCTAAACCCACTAACACTATTTGCAAGGAATGTATTTTGGTGAAGTAGAAAAGGATCTCATTCCCCAACAAGTAGTTCTGCACTACACAAAAGTTGGAATTGCTACATACATATCTGAGTGGTCCTGCAAGAACAAGAGGTTTCTATGGAGAAAGGTACTTTACAATTTTTTTGTTGATGATTTCACTATGATGATGTGGGTAGCTTTTCTTAAAGAGAAATTAGAAGCATTTGAGAAATTCAAGATATTTAAGAACACAGTTGAGAATGAATCTGGACTCAAGATCAAAAGTTTAAGATTAGACAGAGGAGGAGAATTCACTTGTAGAGAATTGAATATCTATTATGAAGAACATGGCATCAGGAGACAATTATCCTCACCCCACACACTTGAGTAGAATGGGATTGTTGAAAGAAGAAACAAATCAATTATTGAAGTAGAAAGAGCCATGCTATTTGAGAATGATGTACCAAATAAATTTTGGAGAGAAATAGTCAATACAATAGTATACACACTAAACAAAGTATAGATTAGAAAAGGTATGGATAAAACACCCTATGAATTATGGTTTGGTCATTCACCATCAGTCAAGTACTTCAGGATATTTGGAAGCAAATGTTACATCAAAATAGATGATGATATTGGAAAATTTGATCCAAGAAGTGATGAAGGTATGTTTCTTGGTTATTCATTGAAAAGTAAAGCTTACACATGTTTCAACTATAAAACAAAAACCATAGTAGAGTGCACAAATGTTAAAATTGATGAAAAGTTTGGCACAAAGGAAAAGATAATGGACTATAACTCTGATGGAGATGATTACTCTGAAATGGATAATAGAGGTAATGAGTTATTTTTCAAGACTAACAATGACATGTAGAATAATGTGCAAATTGAAGATGTGAGAGAAGAATAGAATGTAGTACCTAAGATAAGAGTTGAAGCAGCAACTCCTACACCAAATAGAAACTTGACAAGAAATCATCCTGCTGATAAGATAATAGGAAGAAAAGAAAAAGGTGTGATGACAAGGAGCAAAATTAATGAAGAACTATTTCTGATATCTCAAGAAGAACTGAGAAGTATAGATGAAAAAATCAAAGATGATCATTGGATAAAAGAAATGGAGGAAGAACTCCAATAGATAATCAATAATGACACATGGGAATTGGTTCCAATACCAAAGGAAAAAAATGTGATTGACATTAAATGGGCTGGTATTCAGCAATAAAATGAATGAACAGGGAGAAGTAATAAGAAACAAGAAAACACTTGTATGCAAAGGATACTCTCAGCAAGAAGGAGTTGATTATGAAGAGACATATGCACCTATAGCAAGAATGGAAGTAGTCATAATTTTCCTAGCATATGCAACAAACAAGAACTTTAAGGTATATCAGATGGATGTCAAATCAACATTCTTGAATGGCGAACTTGAAGAAGAGGTTTACATTGAACAACTAGAGGGTTTTCCTTTAACAGAAGAAAAGGACATGGTTTGCAAATTTAAAGGAAGCATTGTATGGATTAAAGCAAGCACCAAGAACCTAGTTTGCAAGATTGGACAAATACCTAGCAAAGCTTGGATTTGCTAAAGGAACAATAGATAGTAACCTATACTTGAAGGAAATAGAAGATGGTTTGTTAATAATCATTTTATTTGTTGATGACATAATTTTTGGTGGAAAGGATGAAGCTAGTAACAAATTCTCAGAAAACATGAAGAATGAATTTGAAATGAGCACGATAGGTGAAATGAAATTTTTCTTGGGATTGAAAATTGTTTAGAACAAAGAAGGTATCTTTATTTCTCAAAACAAGTACTTAAATGGTTTACTAAAAAGATTTGTTTTAGAAAATTGCAAGCCTATTGGAACTCCTATGATGGCTGGTCATAAGTTATCAAGCAACGATGAGATGCCTACTATTGAACAAAAGAAGTATAGATCTATGGTTAGTGGATTATAGTATCTGACTCATAGCAGATCAGACATAGCTAATGCAGTTGAAATTGTGGAAAGATTTCAAGCTAATCCTAAGGAGTATCACTATGCAGTAGTAAAAAGAATATTCAAATATTTGAAAGGAACATCAGACTATGGTATTTGGTATGACAACAATAGCGACTTCACTCTTTGTACTTATACATATGCTGATTGAGTAGGAGATAGGGATGACAATAAAAGCACTAGTGGAGGAGCATTCTTCCTTGGAGGAAGATTAGTTTCTTGGCTCAGCAAGAAGCAAGATTTTACCTCTCAAAGTACTACAGAAGCAAAGTATGTTGCAGCTGCAAATGACCGTAATCAAGTCATTTGGATGAAGCAGATGTTGATGAATATTGGAATAACATTCACAAAACCTATTATCATTTATTGTGATAGCAAAAGTACATTAAACTGTCTAAGAATCCTATTTTACACTCCAAAACTAAGCACATAGCAATAAAGTATCATGTACTAAAACATAAAGTTGCAGAGAAAGAAATCAGATTAGAATACATCAACACTAAGGAATAGATTGTAGAAATTTTCATAAAGGCCTTACCAAAGGATACATTTGAATACCTAAGAGATATGCTTGGGGTTATGCCCCTACCTAGCTTAGAGTAGAAGATGCAAAAGTGCATCAGTCTAGGGTACATAGCACCATTGTTAGATTGGATTGAATGTTGATGCTTCTCCAATGGGGGAGTATCTATGACAAACAAAGTCAATCAAGGATGCTTGGAATAAGTAATTAGTATAAAAAAGTATCTTTAGATACTTGTGATATTTATAACAGAAATGTAGAGCAACAAACTAAATTGTGGCTGTGCAAATAGGTTGATTTTAGTGCTACCTTTCACATTGATGTCAATGGGGGAGAGTGAGTGACATGAAAACATTATAATTGGAGTAATGTTTAATAGTGTTCAAGGATTTTACTGATTGGTATACTTAGAACTAGATGCTTTTCATCTATGTTTCCATCAATGCCATAGGGGGAGACTATTAGCATAAATACTGATGCTATGGGGGAGCAACAAATAATAGTGTTATGACTATGTTTGTCATTGGTGACAACATAGTAAGTTTGACAGAGAAACAAACTGAGTTTTATGAATTACATTGCATATCTACCTATTTGAAAATTAATTGACGGTACTATAGCATGTATTTGACATGTGGTCAAGTGTGCAGAACTTGAATCAACATCACATGAAAGATATCAATGATTTAAAAAGAACTGCAGGGAAACAGAGCATCGGGAAAATAGTCTCTATTGTTTGATCAATATAACACTTTATGTTTGGAATGAAGGGTTGCATAGTTAACTAGAGGAAGTAGACTAATAATTAATGATGTCAGAAAGTGTGTAGGTATAGAAGCCACATGTGTGAAAGTTTGTGATCAATTGAGAGTCGACAATGTTAATTAAATGTGTATTTCATTTAATTAAATATGGAGCCAACTCAAAATTATTCTAAGAATGTGGAGTCGACTCAAAGAGTTAATAAGTTAGTATGGTATAATGGAAAAGTGTTTTCCATGTTCTATACATGAATGGACTATGATCAAGAAGCAGAGAAGACTTGTGAATTGCCAAGGAGGAAAGTAGAGTAATCTACCATGTGTGTAAGTAACCTTAAGGGTTACTGATGAGTTCCAAATCCATTTGGATGATCTAAAGGTGAAGAGGTCTGATGTACTGGATAGAGAAAGAGAGGAGAAGATTGTTCCACATCTATTATTTCTAAAAGGAATAGTACCAAGATCAATTAGACAGTGGGTTTGTTGGTATAATCCAGAAGCTGTTTGGATAATGGGTTCAACTACCTTCCTCAACTCCTAATAGGGTTTGAATCTCTTAATAGGGATTCAAAGTCTCCTAACAGGGTCTCTTTATACTAAGCACTATAACACACTCCTAACAAGGTCTTTCCTCTAACAAGGAATATTCAGATTAGTACATTATTCTGTGGGTATCATTCCCACTAGGGTTTTCCCTTTGATCAAGGGTTTCCCTAGTTAACATATCTGGTGTATTTGTGTGTGCAAATTTATGTTTTCTATTTACTTTGGTTGATAACATAAGAATTTAATTAAGGTTTTCATATAATTGATTTACCCACCCTCTCAGTTATATTGGTGAACTATCACTTCTAACAAAATGCTCCCCCATAAATCCATGAGATCACACTTTCATGGGATCACTCTATTAAATTTTTCCCATGGCCCACTTTTTTGCATTTTCACCAGTTCCATATACCTCAATCCCACAACTTTTGAATTGCATTCCCGCACCGCGAGATTGCAGATTAAAACCCATAGGTTTATTGGTTTAACCAACTAGTGACAAATTGTTAACATTTTCTGTTGCAAGTATCTCTTGGCGCAGAATTCTAACATGTGTTTGCAGGTTTTCTTACAATTCTTTCTAGACAATCAATTCGTAAAGCTTAAAATGAACAATCTTCAATTTTTTGTATCAAATGCATGTTTAAATCATTTAATTTTTTCATTGGAATGCTTGAGTAGGTAATTAAAAAATCCACTCTCGAATGTTAAGTGTTAAAAATTGAACCAATGTGATGAATATTTCATATAAGGTGCAAACAAAAGTTATGTGAACACATTCCAATTTTAGGGCTTAAAAAGAATAATTCAGCAAATTTTGAATGTTATAAAAAAAAATTGCTCTTATTACCTCCCTTTAAAGCTTTCATGATCAATTTCCTTTTGTTGATGCGATTTACTTTGTTGGCCATCACTATGAAGTTGGAAATGAACATTGAATGCTAAGATCATGCGTATCTTCAAAATTAGTTGTTAGGATACACTTAAGTGTCCAAAATAGAAATGAACCAAGTGCCTTGCATGTTTTGAGATTGTGCCCTCTAGCACATCTTTGTCTTCTTCATTTTTTGCACATTAAGAACTTAAAATACGTGATGGATGTACATAAATTTTTTAGCAAGATCATTCGCAACAACCTAGGAGTGCTTCTAGCAAGTTCATCCACCTCTTGGAAGCCTGTCCCCTTTGGTGAGAAGCTCAAACTAGTAAATATATGTCTAATATATAAATGAAGGGAACAATAAAATTTCTTGCTCCATCAAGCAAGTTTAGGTGGTGTGTTTCTAGGGGTAGCCTAAGCTGGGAAAACTTTCCCATGATTTCAGCATGTCTAGAATAGATCCTTAAGTGGATCACATATGTAACAACTATTTGGCTGACTCTATAGGCCTATTTACAACCCCATTTTAGTCATCATGATTTTATCCTTGGTATGTTAATTCAAAATGCAAGGGAAACAACACCCCCCAAGATTAATCACCATTGTGCTCCCCTAGTAGAGGAATAAGGATACTTGGGTTTCATCTCCAAGGGTTGTTGTCCCCATAGAATGGGGACTTCTATTTTCCATTTCTTGAAGATTCTTTGATGTGTATCATTTTTCGATCAACCCTTGTATCAACTCATCTCTTTGATTAGAGGGACATATTGAACTAAAATCAGGAAACAAAAAGTTGTGGGTCATTGAATAACATATTGCAACCAAAATATTGACCTTAGGAATAAAAAGTGCGTTTGAATTGTCTTATTTGTGCAAAAGACTTGTGAAAAACATTTTTAAAAGATATATAGTTTCTATGGTTACTATCAAATCCTTTTTCTAAAGAGATCATTTGTCTATCTTTATCAAAGTTCCTTTGTCCTTTGAGAAACATTTTGCTCATAATCCATCACATCTGAAAAAGTCTTATCTTGATTATTTCAAAGATAGTTGTTAGCAAGTCTGTTCACAACAACTTTAGTCTCATTGGTTAAAATTTACCTTTCTCAAAACTATCCTTGTTATCTCAAAAATAGTTATTAACAAAGTCTAGTTGCAATAAACTTTATTCTCCTTGGTCCAAACTTATCTTTTTAAAAATATCCTTGCTACCTTTCTTTTTTGACTGAAAATTCTCTTTGTAAGGCTTCAACAAACCATTCATCTTCAAAAAAGGTCATCCTTACCTTTTTTCAAAAGGATTATTAGCAAGTTCATTTGCAACAATCCTAAGCCTAATTTTTCCCACTTTACTACTTACATCCTAAAAAGACCCAAACCATTTTTCCCAATTTCCATAAACACACCATTTTTTGAAACTTGGTTACACCTCAATTGATTTATTTTTTCAACCTAAGGTTAAGAGGTGTACCTAGTGTGGTCACCACCTCTGAAAAACCCACAGTTGTGATTAATAACATAGAGTTATCTCATGTTAGGCCAAACCAAGACCAAGTTCAAAAAGGCCAAAGTTACACAAATACTAGCTTACAAAGAAATTGAAACAAAATGCAAGAAGTATACCCCTAACCCAAGGATCACTAAACTAGACCAAATTGAGAAAGATAGTGTAAATGTTGCACTACAAATTGAGTGGGATTACAAAATTTAGAACTTAACTCTTAGACATAGTGTCAACCATAGTCTTATCGATAACTCTAGTGTTACTTACTTTGATTAGGTCCTTCTTTTTTCCACACACACTTATGCACTTATTCCCCCTCTTAAGCTTACTGTTTCACATAGCTCATCATCCTATTTAAACATTTGTTATAATCCTCTCCTCCATTTCAGTCATCAACCTTAGGTTTTCAAAAATCCTCCAAAACAACGATCATTAAGCCTAGTATCCTCGATTATTTAATCATCACTCATAGAATTTAGCATTACCTCATTAAGTTTTGTCTCCCTAGAGAAATATCCATCCATGTTATTATCATAGTTATCCTTAAGCTAAGCATTGTTTAGGATAAATTGTTAGTTGTGTTCCACATCACCTTGAGTAAAATGTTGGACTACACACTTGATCCCCATTTGTCTTCCAAAATGTCACTAGGCTACCTTAGGGTTTGATAGTACCATCACATTTTCAAGTTCACAAATAAGGGAAACATAATCCCCTTTACTTAGTACCACATCATTTAGGCTCCCTAGATATCACTAAGAATAATTTCAAACATTCTCATTTGCATCTTAGGAAGTTCCTCTACCCTAGTCATACCTATACAAATCATCTCCTCACATATAGTTATCATAATCCTTTTACATTCCACCCTTAGGAAGATTATCATTTCATGCCACCTACCATACATTTTGATAAGAATAAATAGAAAGAGGACATAGATCCTAGTTTTAGCAGTAGCATAGCTTGGCCACAACCATACCCCATAGTTTCCATGACACCACCAGACCCACCATCACAAATTCCCAAAGAATCAAGTTCTTCGATAGATATTGATTCATTCATGAACCAACTTGGAGATGCAACCATTGTGAATGCCATCATAGATCGAAATAGGTAGACCATCATGGAAAACTTCTTAAGAGACAATGGTGGTGCCTTCAATTTTGGAAGACCACCACCTACCAACATTATAGATCCTACACATCCTTTGTCAGGGTGGCAACCACCATCCACAGGGACATTTTCCCCTCATGATTCTTTCTTTTCACCAAACAACGGGTACCAACCAATGCAAGTAGAACTGGAAGACTTGAATATCCCTTCAATCTAGGTCAATGCTCCCATTCCACAAATCACTCAACCAATCCTCATGCAAACCTTAGTTCATACTACATCCTGACCAACCACAAGTATACCATCTATGTATACTTCTACCACCCATATCCCTATTTCACCATATAATCCTTTTTCACTTAGCAATACTGCATTTTCCCTTCCATCTTGAAACACATCCAATCCATTCACTATTACCATAAACATCTACCCTACATCCCAATACACTATAGGAATGCCTCCATTAGGATCAAATACTTCATCTTCCATCCTGCCCAACATCATTATCAATCCTTTTTTCACTAGCCAAAGTACTTTAGACTCATTTCTACTAGGACCTTGGAGTTTTGACCTTTGACATGAGGGCCTATCACTAGTATCCCCTTTAGCACTACATCCATGTCCATACCTTAGTTACATTCATCTCTTCCTCCTCAAGTCTATTAATTACCACCCATTACTAACAACTTTTCTATGCCACCCTTAGGCAATAGCCAAATCACCCCTCCATTGCAATACATGGTTGTGAACACTCTTCCTTTCATTAATTACGTAGCACCTATTAATACTCCATTGCTTTCTCAAGCATGAGCACAACCAAAATATATTGGGAAAGGTATACATTCCCAAAGCATGGCCTAGGTATTGCCTACACTATCATCTTTTCAACCACAATCATCACACTAGTAGTATGCATAGGCATTCCTACAAAATTATTTAGTATGACAAAAACCTCACACCTATGTTCCGATCCAATAGTTTACCTAGAAAATGCAACAGTATGCCCAAACTACATTCCAAAAACCAATAACATCCATCCCAACAATAATGCAACCTATTTTTCAGCCATCACCATATGGTAGTCAAGCTTTTCCATATCAACTGTCAACATCTACTACATACCCCACACCAAGGGCACCAAGATTGGGGACACCTATTACCCTACCTATAAAATCTAAATGGGAAGAGATGAAAATTGCTCTCAAAGCTCTCAAAAATGGGACAAAATCCAAAACTTTCAAATTTGAAAATGATTATTCATCAAAACCATTACAATGATACCTTTTCCTAAACATTTTGAAATCCCAAAGTTTGTTAAATTTAGAGGGAAAAGTGACCCAATCACACATGTCAAAGAATTCTATATACATTTCCAAGAAGTGGCCTATAATTATGTTTTCCTCATGTGACTTTTTCCAAAAATCTTGGAGGGCCCTACCCTCAAATGGTTCTATCATATACCCAAGGGTACAATTAAGACTTTGCTAATCTTTCTGAAGCCTTTGTGGCTTAATATGCTCCTCTAGTCAAGACCAAGTTTTCTATAGTAGGCCTAGTTCATACCAAAAAAAAGGGAGGAGAAAGCCTTGTAGAATACTTACAATGTTGGAAAACTCTTTCAACTCAGATCTCATGCACCATCCCTGAATGCCACCTTGTTAAGATGTTCATTAAAAACACACATCCTAGTCTTGCCCATCACATGGTCATGCACTATTTACAAACATATAAAGACATTAAGGAAAAATGAATGAGACTCGAGCAAGGGCTCATCAAGGATGGTGTCATCAAAATTTACAAGGAAGAAACCTAGGACCGAGGTCCATGCAATGACAAACCATGGTATTGGAATAAAAATAAGAACATAGTTATTGATGATGTCACTAACACTCAACATGTTCATGTCATTGGAGCAGTAACAAAAATTCCCACCATGTTTTGTCAACAACAATCTTACCAGCAACAACCAACAATCTATCAACAACTGCTTGTTTAAAACAATCAACACAATGTCCAGATACCCAACCATCAAAATCAGACTAACACTATCACACTTTTGGCTGGACCTAAACCACATGTTCAGAGGCAACCTCATGTATGCACCCTATCGGGGGAACCCCTCGATATAATTTTCAAGAAAATAGCCAAAGATAATCTTATTTGACATCCACAAATGTAACCCTTAGAACCTAGTTAGTCTAGGGCATCTTGGTATAAGGATAACGAGTTTTGCAAATACCACCCTCAAATGCATGCAACTCAAGGACTATGTCCAAGATCTTATTGATAAAAAAGAAATCATAGTGGAGGCACAAGACTCACCCATTGTGGGATTATTGATATACCAAAATGATTTTCCTCCCCTTAACACAAACATAGGCAAGGAACCTACAAACACTCCTATCAATAACAAACCCAACAATGTTCAAAACAATCAATGAGATTAGCGAGATAAGTCTCAGAACTATACCTCAGTATACTTGGACTATGGAAACCTCATTAGATGCATATCACAAGTTGAACCTTCTATCAATGTTATAAACATCAAAGACCCAGATGACCAATGTGTGATTACCACTTGATGAGCTTGACTCAACATAGCTAGACCATCTCTATCTACAACATTGTGACCATCTTCATCAGGACCATCTCTAGTAGGACCACAATATAATATCTTATAACACCTTAGAAATATGCCAACTCAGATTTCCATTCTAGATCTCTTACAAACAAGCCCACTTTATCAAGAGATCCTTGATAATACTCTCCATGAGTCACACATCCTCACTGACATAAATGCCACTAAGTTCTGCAACTTGGTCGATCACCTTTATGCATTATGTGCTCTGTCCTTCAAAACCTCTAACATCCTAGTAATTGAACCCAATCATATATTTCCACTTCACATTTCTATCATGGTTTTTGACTTTTCCATCAAACAGGTCATGATAGATAATGGATTGACTCTAAATTTATGTACTTTAAAGTTCATCAAACTTGTAGGATACACTAAGGTCAATATCCTTAATTAAGTCACTACCATCAAAGCATATGACAACTTGGAGTGCACCATTGAAGGAACCATCTTGCTACCTCTCAGAGTTGTCCTAGCCACTCAAGAAATAGTCTTTCATGTAGTTGATCTTAACCTTCCATACAACATCCTCCTTGGTTGCCCATGGATTTACACCATGAAGGCTATTTCATCTACATATCATCAGTGCATCAAGTTCCTACATAATGGCATCGAGGTAACTATCCATATAGATCTAGAACCCTTTGCTTACTATAATGTGGTCGAAGCTTCATACACCAACCATTTTCCTAGAATCAAAATTGGACACACCATGGCTAGTTCCTTTGGCACCTGTCATGATCTAAATACTATTTTAGCCTCCACCCTTTCCATGGTTAAGATCAACTACCAAGGTTGTGGAGAATATAGTCTTTTAGATGCTTTTTCTATCAGTGCTTTACCACTTGATCTGCATACTCAAGGGTGCCCATCATATTAGGGGCCAAAACTAGATACAACCCCTTAGCTCAGACAACTGGGCCCTACCACATTTATTACCAAAGGTATCCTTGATAGAGAGGAAATCACTCTTGACATTAGTACATGGCTATACAAAGAGCCACCTCTAAAAAGTGAAAAACTTCTCAATCACTTCAAACAAAAATACCCATGGTCACATTGCCTTGCTACCGAGCAATGAGATTATCAAGGAGGTGGTCTAGGAATACAAAGAAAATAAAAAGAAAGGCTTAGGCTATTGACTCCCCAGAACTTGGGGCACTACAAAAGAAGGCCATGCCTTCATAAACATCCAAAATAGTCCCATTGAGGTCAAATAAATTCCCAAGGAAGTAGAAACAAAAGCCTATGATGATATCTTCCTTGATGAAATTATCCTAGGAGATTCTATACTCTGCCAATTATCCCTAAATCTCATAGACTTACCACTCACTCACCCTAAACTCATTAATTTGGACCGACCAAGTGTTATCCATGTTGATGCATTTTCTATAGAGCATGTGCTCCTTAGATTCATGGGAGTAGAAACACCACATAAATGGCCACCACCAACATTAGCATATGTCTACAGACTAGGCCCAGTAGGTTACTTTTGGGAGGAAGAAATATCTAGTCACAAAATTGAACTAAAAAATGAAACAAAAAAGAAAAAAAGAAAAGCAAAACCATCCTCTAGTAAAAATTAGTCTGGAACACCATTGAATGATTCAAAAAAGAAAAAGAAAATAAATGATGCATCTAACAGTGAAAAACTTTTGGAGGAACTCAAGGATGGAGATTTCATCCTCCCCCATAGGATCACATGCCTACCATGTCATTAGTCTTGATAGAAGAAACCAGACTAGTCAATATCAATCTGACTGAGGTACCAAAGATCACATACATTGCAACATCTCTACACCCCAAACAGGTGAAAATTCTCATCAAAGTGCTTCTTGAAAATGTTAGTCACTTTGCATGGTCCTATCAAGACATGCTAGGGTTGGACCCCAAGTTAGTAGTACACCATTTGGCCATGGATCCAAAGGCTAAACTTGTCGAGAAAAAACTCCATAAGATGCATCCCAAAGTTGCTTTACTAGTTAAAGAAGAGTTAAAAAAACTACTAGAGGCAAAGATTATTCACCTAATTCACTATTTAGAATGGATTTCCAATATGGTACCTATCATAAAGCGTTCTGGTGATATAAAATTTTTCACAGACTTCAGAGATCTCAACAAAGACTGCCCAAAGGATGACTTCCTATTGCCAAACTTAGATATGATTGTTGATGTCACTGTAGGCCATGAGCTCTTATCACTCATGGATGGTTTTTATAGATACAATCAGATTTAGATAGTAGAGGTAGATCAGCATAAGATGACATTTACCACCCCTTGGGGGAAATTTTGTTATAACATGATGCCATTTGGATTAAAGAATATCGAGGCAACATATCAACATGCCATGACCTAATACATAAAAATCTTGAGGATTATGTGGATGATATTCTCATAAAATATCTTAATGCCCTTGATGAATTATCTCATCTCGAGGAAGTGTTTGATCAATTGGCTAAATACCATCTCATTCTCAACCCAAAATGTGTCTTCAACATTACCTCAGGAAAGCTCTTGGGATTCATTGTATCATGATGTGGTATTGAGATTGAACCTAAAAATGTCAAGGCCATCATGGATATGGATCCTCCTAAAAAACTCAAGTAGCTTCACTCTCTTCAATGGAACTACACTAAGTCAAACGATTCATCTCCTAGCTCATTGATAAGTGCTAGCTGTTTACACATCTACTAAAAAAGGATCAAAATTTTAGGTGGGACCCTATTTTCCAATGCCACTTTGAACTGATCAAGAAATACTTGGCTAATCCATCTATCTTGGTTCCTCAAGTTACTCATATTATATATCATAACTACCCCAAAAACACTAGGTATTCTTCTAGTGCAACTTGATGATGCAGGCAAAGAAATGGCTATTTATTACATCAGCCAAAATCTAGTTGGGTATGAGCTCAATTAAACACCAATGTAAAAGGCTTGCTTAGCTATGGTCTTTGGCACTTAGAAGTTGTGTCATTATATGTTAAGCCACACTATACAACTAATATCTAAAATTGATCCATTAAAGTATATGTTGTCACACACAATGCTTACAGGGCATTTGGCTAAATGGATCATGCTTCTCAGTGAATTTGACATCCAATAAATTGAAAAAAAGGCTATCAAAGGCAAAGCTATAGAAGATCATTTGGTTGATGCACCTTTGGCTACAAATCACTCTCTGGTTATGGAATTCCCAGATGAACACCTCTACCTAGTAGAAGAAAAACCATCTTAGAAGTTATAATTTGATGGATCTTACACATCCCATGGCTCAAGAGCTGGCATACTCTTGGTCACCCCTTAGGGTGATTACATTCCTAAATCTTTTAAAATATAGTGCCATGTACCAATAACATCTCAGAATATGAAGCCCTTATCATAGGGCTCAAAATATCCATTCAATGAAATATCACAAAGCTATAGGTCTTCGAAGATTCACAACTTATTATCAAGTAGGTTCTAGATAAATATCAAACCAAAGATGGCAAGCTTTAGCCTTATAAGGAATTGATAGATCAATTAAAGGAACATTTTACTGAAATTCAGTTCACACAGATCCCTAGATTGTAGAACAAGGTTGTAGATGCCATGGGCACTATTGGTTCACTTTTAGAGATCTTGTGGGAGGTTATACAAAATGAATTCTTAGTTGAGAAACTACATGAGCTTGCATATGAGAATGATGAATCAACATGGTATGCATTTGGGCTGGTCCCCAATCCCCATGGTACCACAAAATTCATGCTTACCTACTAAATGGTATCATATCTTCCCATCTCACATGAACCCAACGTGAGAACCTTATTCATAAAGCATCCTATTACAATACCATAGCTCAAACCCTATATCATCATGGCTATCATGAAACTCTCTCTCTCTTAATGTTTAGACCAAAATGAGGCTACAATGGCTCTCAAAGAGGTACACACCAAAATTTGTGGTGCTCACATGAGCGAAATGGTTCTAGCTAAGAAAATCCTTTGCGCTAGGTATTACTGGCCTACTTTAGAACATGATGTATGATTTTTTTTAAAAATGTGTCTACCCTATCAACAACATGCTAATCTAATATGAGCTACAACTTAAAATCTTCAACCTATTGCACCACCATAGCCATTTGAATGTTGGGGGTTTGACCTTGTTGGTGTTATAGTGCCTCTCTCTTTAGAAGGAGACAAGTGGATAATCGCCACCACTGATTATTTCAATGAGTCAAAGAAGTCCCACTTATCACTGCCATAGGAGTTCAAGTGTCCAAATTTATCCTCTATCATATCATATGTCACTTTGGCATCCCAGCTACCATTTTTACTAACCATAGAGGTAATTTTGAAAATCTCAATATGGAAGAACTATGCACTTCCCTTCATATCCATCACTATTTTTCTAGTCCATACTTCCCACAAGGTAACGTCAGGCAAAGGTATCTAATAGAACGCTACTCAAAATCCTAAAGAAGGTTGTTAATGATTCTAGTCGTGATTAGCATTTGTAAATCAACCCTACCCTATGGGCCTACTACATCTCATTTTGTACATCCATAGGCACAACCCCATACTCCTTGGTTTATGGTGTTGAAGTAGTATTACCTATTGAGGTCAAACTCCCATCCCTATGCATTTCTTTGTGGGGCTAGATATCAAATGAGGATTACAAAGTGGCTAGACTTACCCAACTAGATTTACTTGATGAAAAAAGGCAATAGGCCTATGATCATCTCATGGTCTATCATAATTGCCTCAAGCGCAATTTTAATAAGAAGGTCTATCCATGCCAATTTCAAGAAAAATACATGGTCCTCAAGGAAAACATGAGGGTCCAAGCTGACTAAGAAAAGAAAGGCAAGTTTGAGCCCACATGGCTTGGTCCTTATGCGGTCACAACATCTTTTGGTTCAGAGGCCTATCAACTATCCATACTTGAAGTGAAGTCTTGAATGATCCCACCAACATCATTCATCTCAATAAATTCTATGTCTAAAAATTCTATGTCCCCAAACAAGACATTATATTATAAATCCCGACTCTTCCATATATTATTCTACATTTTCCTGTGATATATTTTTCTATCCCTATTTGTAGTATTCAATACTCCTTAATATACTTGAAATATGGAAAGTTGTTTCTTTTCATAATTGTATTATATTGATAATATAATTATTAATATGATTATATTAACTATATTTCTTATTATAATATGAATATTAATATTATTGTATATACCACATAATATATTTAGATTATTAATTATATTTAATTCTAAGGTTAATATATTATGCAATATCATAATATGATAATAAATATTATTAAAATTATATTTTTATTATAATTTTATTTATTAATATTAGTTTGACTTTAGTTACTACCTCGGTAACATATTATTATATTATATTATAATATATTTTAATAATATATTATATTATTTAAACATATTTTAATAATTGTATT